>CM043325.1:37685054-38247059 GCA_023736055.1 Quercus glauca
CCTAATCAAATAAAAAGAGACTTGATAGTGTTTTGTGAAAAACTCCCTTTTGATTTACTATTTTCTAGCGAATTTTAGGTTTTTCCCGTGGGATTTCTATGTGTTTTGA
Source organism: Quercus glauca (assembly GCA_023736055.1). Lineage (NCBI taxonomy): Eukaryota > Viridiplantae > Streptophyta > Magnoliopsida > Fagales > Fagaceae > Quercus > Quercus glauca. The sequence continues at coordinate 37,685,164 of CM043325.1, forward strand.
AAATGTACCATTTAAGGCTTTTTATAGTAGAAAAAATGGGGTTTGGAACGGCTCTCAGACGATGTGGGATTCGTTCCAATCCTCAGCCATTATTGCAGAAAACTTGTATTTCTTATACTTTTGAAACCCTAGCTGCATACGTAGGATTGTGCCTGCGTACACATGCTTTAGCTCGCGTACGCAAGCCATGACCCACGTACGTAGGCCAAGGTCTACTTTGGTCATTTTATTTCCAAAAATAGATTTTTGCTCATTCAAAAGGTTATATTTTCCATTTTAACACTCCTCAAGTCAACTTAATATCTGATTGAGCTTTAAACTGACCTTGGGCCTTAGAGTTCGAGTATCATCGGAGAACGGGGGCCCGAGTTGTAAAGGGTATAAAATGCGGTATCTATAACTACATGTTAATTAATAAAACCATTTATGTGTACTTTATGCAACTTGATTAAATAATACTTTTAAATGGTTTTTATCAATTGTCACTTAACTTGTGTTTGGCAACATGTAAAATATTTTTTGAGTGTAAAATATTTTCACCTGAAAATATTTTTGGGAAAGGAAAATATTTTCAAGTGTTTGGTTGCATTCTGAAAATTGCTATTGGAAAATATTTTCAGGTGTTTGGTTGCATTTTGAAAATGCTATTTTTCTACTAGTTTTTCACATTTTCTCAGCTTTCAAACAAATTTTATAATAGAAAATTTCAATACATAAACTTAAAGAAACAAAACTGAAAACAAAACCATTCATTAAACACCGTCATCCTTGGTCAAATTGAGAGAGGGAGGAAGAAAGAGTGAGCGATTGATGAAAAAAGAGAGGTAGATTGAGAAAGAGATAGAGGTGATCAGTCATGGATGGGTCGATTTAGAGGCGGTGGTGACAAGATCGGTCATGGGTGGTGGCAACGAGATCATAAGGAGACGATCTGACCCAAGTCGTGGGGCTTGCATGCACGACAGCAGGGCTGTGGGTCGAGGACGACGATCTGGGCTTCTCAGGCAGCCAATCTTTCCATGCTTGGGCATGGGCTTGGGCTTGGCGTGACTCGTGAGTGATGCATGGAGGAGAATGGGGTGGCGTGATTTGATCGAATTCAAGGTGGGGTGGTCGGAGTTTGTGACTTTCCCTCCTAGCTCTCTCTCTCTCTTCAAGTTTGAGAGTCTGAAAAATGGGTTTTGAAGGTAAATGAGATCTGTAAATGAATTTACGAGTGAAGGGGCTATATTTTACAGTCAAAGGAAATAATTTTCAGTTTGACTGTATTTTACATGTGCATCCAAACACACGTCAGGGTGTAAAATATTTTCCAAATTTTATTTACACCCAAAACAAACACAACCTTAATGAATTGAAGGAGATTCTTCTAAATTGGTTTGGAGGAAAACTATATTTAAAATAGTGAATAACATCTTTTTCTTGAACTACTTTTTAGAGATAGCTACAGAATGACAATATCTATATACTAATAAAACACCTTCAAAGAACTTGAAAAGATAACCATTTCCATTCGACATTAACTTGGAGCACAATGAACAATCCACGAACATTTACAAATAAATCAATATGTAGTTGAATTCAAATAAATCAAGATATGGGTGTGTTTGGATACTGCTTATTTGTTGAAAACTGAAAACTTATTGTTAAAAACACTGTAACAAAATAATTTTTAAATATATGAATAGCATTATAAAACCCAAATTCCGCAGACAAAATGCAGAACCCAAGGACTGGGCAAAACGCCCAATCCAAATGCAAGCATAGTTTGATTCTATACGATTATTTGCTAACACTTAACAATACAGCAGTCAGTAGTCACCAATAAAAAAATGTCAGCATATTTAAATATTTATCCAAGAGAAAAATTAAAAAAATGTGTCAGAAAATTGTACAACTGAAATAGGCTATTATTCTTTCACCCGTACTTATTTTGTTAAAATAATTCAGTAAAAAAATGCATAATTACTAAAGTCTATAACCTATTAACCAGACATTTTTTTTATTTATTCTTTTGCTTTCGGGTGGAATATTCGGGTCTTATCAAAGTTTCAAAATCTACTAACCACGTAACCAATGATACATTTTAATTTTTGGGTAAACTACGTAATTGGTCCCTATCCTATACACTATATTTCAATTTGATCATTAACCTTTTAATTGTGTCAATTTGGTCCCTAAACTTTTAGTATTGTGTCAATTTAGTCCCTACTGTTATCTTTTGGATGAAAATTTATGATGTGTCTAATGGTCAAAACAAAAAATTTGCTTACGTTGATGAGACAATAAACTTAAATTTTATTTTGGCTGTTTGTCATGTTAGAAATTTTCATCTAAGATATAACATTAAGGACTAAATTGACACGACATTGAAAGGTTAGGGATCAAATTGACACAATTGAAAGGTTAGGGACTAAATTGAAATATGGTGTAAAGGTTAGGGACCAAATATGTAGTTTACCCTTAATTTTTTTAAATGAACACGTAAGCAATACTTTACTAACATCCAATTATTAACAACAACAATTCAGCCAAAAAAAGAAAAAGAAAAGAAGAACAACAACGAAAGGGTTTAATAAAAGGGTATATTGTTTGTGTGAGCCATTTGAGAAAGTTTTAATACTATTTTAAATATAAAAAATTGTAAAAAAAGTGAGTTATTTTTTTTCCTGTAAGAAATTTATTAAAAATTTCTTAAATCAAGCCTTCATTTACTTTTTTATTTTTATTTATTATTATTTTTTATCATATATTATACACATATTGTTATACACAATTTTTAATTGAAAATCGTGAGTTGAAAATGAGATCTCAAATGAAATTTTGTCTTTAACTCACAATTTCAATAAAAAAAAAAGTGTGTAACATGTGCGTAATAACTTCTATCCTTAATTTAAAAAAAAAGAAACAATTAACGGATGTACTAAAAACATTAGTTTAAAAAGCATTTTTAGAAAATTTTTATAAGAAAAGAAATTTAAATTTTTGGGTAACTACATATTTAGTTCTAACTTTTATACTATATTTTAATTTAGTCATTAATCTTTCAATTATGTCAATTTGGTTCCTAACCTTTAAATGTCGTGTCAATTTAGTTTATACTGTTATATTTTAGATGAAAATTACTAATATGACAAATTACCAAAATAAAATTTAAGTTTATTGTCATATTAACGAAAACTAATTTTTTATTTTAGCCATTACACATGTTATCAATTTTTATCTAAAAGATAATGACAGAGATTAAATTAATACAGTATTAAAAAATTAGAGACCAAATTGATATAATTGAAATGTTAGAGATCAAATTGAAATATAGTATACAGGATAGTGATCAAATATATAGTTTACCCTAAAGTTTTTTGAAAATTTTTCATAAATATAATATTAATACCTTCATTAATAACAGGATAAAAAAAAAAAAAAAAAAAACAAAAACAACAACGATAGGACAAAAAGAAAAATGAAAAATATTGAGGTTCATTTCTTGCACAGACATGAGACAGAGAGAGAAGCAAAACCAAACCAAATTCTCGTTCGCTCTTTGACCCCTTTAGTTCGATCTCTCTCTCTCTCTCTCCTTTCTATTCTCTCAGGTAACCTTCTTCTTATGTCTACTATATATGTTAATTTTCGTATTATTGATCTTAATTCAAAAATTTTTTCCTTCTCTTTTTCTTTATGGGGCTGGAATTTTAGTTATGTATTGCTGTTTGTTTAGTATGAAATTGATTTAACATAATTATTTTCTAAGCAGAACGAAAATTAATTTTAAGGTGTTAGAGTGGTACCAATCATGGGGATTAAAATTAATTGAAGATACAAGTTTAACTCTACCAAATTAAGACATATTTGTCTATGTATGTAAGTCTGTATCAAGACATAAACTTGATCCATGTAGAAACATTAATTTTTGTGGAGCACTTTTTTGGAACCATTTCTGTCAAAACAAACGGATCGTTTTGCTTTTTTTTTTTTGTTCTTAAAAGCTAGCAAATAGTTGTGTTTGTGTTTTTTTGGTGTGGCTGTGTTCTGTTTTTTTTTTTGGGTTTTAATTGAAAGGGTACTGTATTTCTAAGATACCCAATTGGCAAAATGCTGTTATTTCTACTTTAGAATCAGTATGGTGTTTGTTTGGACCAGGATTGGATGAGAATACTGTTTTTTTTTTGGGTTTGGTTTACTTTGTGCAACTGTTATTGTTTAGGATTGAATTGTGTGATCTATTCTATTGGGTTTAACTATTGTAATGTAACTTTTCTTTCAGACATGGATGAGAGTTTAAATGATAGTGAATCCTCGGTGACTCGCATCCAACAGTTGGAACATGGTATGCACACTTTGCTTTTTTGGCACTCATCTCTTGGTCCTAAAATGTTTTATCACTGAGCTAGTGTCTAATGTTGACCTAATTCAACATTCAATTAGAACTTCTTCTGGCTTCTCTTTGCTTTTCTGTACTTTTTACTCCTATCGATCTGTGTAAGGGAACAAAGAAAACGTTCCATCTAATAAAATCAAGAGTAATGGGTTATGCAATATGCCCTTATGCCTAGCCTGTCATTCTTTTTTTTTTGGTCAGTTTTTGTTGCCCTTTTGAGTTTTAAGAGTTCAATTTTCCCAAGAGATACTTTGTACACCTCTTGTTGTAGTCGTTCCACTATGTTCTTTATTGATTTCTATTCCTGATAAAAAAAAGGATGTATTTTCAACTCCTTTTACTCTGAGATACAGCTGCTTGTTCTGTATATAAATTCTCATCAATCAGCCAATTCATGAACTAAGTAATTGTACTAATCCCCTTTGTGAAAAGTAAAACCTGATCTTCTGCGCTCTCTTTTCCTGTATGTGGCATTTTTTTATTTTCCGATTAGACAAACTGAGTTTTTAAATAGTTAAAGGATTCATTCCTCACGTATCAAATTTTAAGTCATTCTTCCTAGAGCATTATGTTCTAAGTTTATCACTCTGTTTTCCAGTATCAAATCTGTTTTGTTATAATTGTTTACTTATTTATTTAATTTCATTGGGTGAATTTCAAGTTCAACAAAGCCATTTTCAAAATCTCAAGTGGATAAATCATAAGATACAATATCTGAATTATTTTTTATTTTATAGAGCGTGATGAATTGCGCAAAGATATTGAACAATTGTGTATGCAACAAGCTGGACCTAGCTACCTTGCTGTGGCTACTCGAATGCATTTTCAAAGGTATAATCTTTTCTTCTCAGTCCAAATGATCTATCTTCCCCTTTCTCTCATTTCCCCTTTCCATCTTTTGTTGGTTGGGAGGGTGGGATGGAAAGGAAAGAAGGGGGTGCCTGTAGCTTCCTTGCTGGTATTGTTGTAATAAAATGAATTGCCTATTAGGACAGCTGGCTTGGAGCAGGAGATTGAGAACTTGAAGAAGAAGCTAGCTGCTTGCACAAGAGAGAATATAAATCTTCAGGAGCAACTTTCAGAGGCTTACCGAATCAAAGTGAGATCTTCATTTCATTTTATTTATTTATTGTTATTGTTATTGTTATTATTATTATTATTATATATATTTTCTTTTTATGTGTGCAACTGGCTTAATCCCCATTGCATACTTATAAGTTTTCTTTGCTTTCCCCAGAGCCAACTTGCAGATCTGCATGGTATAGAGGTCTCAAAGGTATATCTCTCTCTCTCCCCCTCCCCCCCTCATCCTTTTAAGGGTTTGTGTTATTTGCTAACATATGAAGCTTCCATCAAAATTCATATCTATCCAAAGCTTCCTGAAACTATTGCTAACTTTTTGACTATCATCTTTTACTTGAAATTTTTGTACTTTTATTTGAATAATTATTTATTCTACTGCCCTTTCTTCTTTTAGGATCTAGCTTGATCTGTTCTTACAGCGCCTTGAGAGAAGATAGTGATGGTTAAACTACCATGACCATCCTACCTTTTAGTCTTGCTGTTAGCTTCTGCAAGTCTGTTAGTAACAGTATTTGCACATAATTTTGAAAAGGAAAAGATGGAGATTAGTTTTGGGAAGCTGCATGGATAGTAGTTTTTTTTTTAAAATAGTTATATTACCTCTAGGTTTTGAATTGGCCTCCCAAGAGACAGAATTGTATCTTATGTTTGATAAACATAAATGAAGACCTTATTTTGTGGTTATAATTTGTTTCATTTTCCTTTTGCAGAATATGGAAGCTGAGAAGCAGCTTAAATTTTTCCAAGGCTGCGTAGCAGCTGCTTTTGCTGAAAGAGACCATTCAATAATGGAGGTAATGACTGATCATTCTTAAATTTGAGTTTATTGTATTATACTCTAATATCTTTTCTGCTTTTGAGTCTTTGAAAATGTTATACTGCTGGTAACAGGCTGAGAAGGCTAAGGAGAAGGAGGACATTATGACACAGAAATTGAGCAATATCCAGAAGAGGTATTTGTCAGTTCTTAACTCTTAATGTCCATTCAGTATTTGTACTCACCGTGCATGAGAGAAAACAAAATTGACTCCTCAGTCAACATTAAAAGTTTTATTTGCTATTGCATCTATCTATAGAATGATGCACTGATCAAATACCGACGGAAATTTCCTAACAGAAGCCATGAGAGGAAAAGAAATAGAATAACTCAATATGGGAAACGTATGATGACTATAGATAGTTGAAGTCAAAAGACAAGGATATATTTGAGTATTTGACATTTTGGTTAAATTTCAATCAAAAAAAAAAAAAAAAATCCTCTACTAGGAAAGAAGAAAATCAAATTCCTTGTTTTTCAATGGAAGTGCATTGCTACACCACCCCCGCCCCCAAGAAAAATTGTGACAAGTTTCCCCTGTATTTTTTGAAGTTGATAGTGCTTTAGTAGGTGGAGTTTACGGTAGGTTTTGGTGATATCTTCTTCCCTCTAGAGTGGGTTCAGTAATTCAATTTACTTTTATGTTTTTTTATTATTTTATTTATCATGCGGTAATAAGATCTTAATGGTGGATTACATGTTTCCTTGACCTTCTTGATCCGTGCATGTTATAGAAGACACAATGAGAATCTTTTGATTACAACTAATTGCACCTTTTCCCCTTATATGGGTAAATTCCTTTAGTAGCTTCAGGAGTAAGCAGCAGTGTTGTTCTCTTTTAAGGAGGTGCTAGAAGGGTGGGAAGCTGGCACTAGGATTATGGATAATAGGATGATGTAGAAAGTCCTGCTCTTTGCAATTGTTTGGTTTATTGGGGAAGACTCTGGTAAAATTTTCTGAAGGCTAGGATTACTCTATAGATAAAAGCATAGCATTAGATGGAGATTCATTAGGTCTCCTTTTGTGATCCGTAATCTCATTGAGTTTTGTTGCGTCTTATTTCCTCTTGTTCTTGCTTGCATTAGCTATTGATGTACATATTCTACATATCCCTTTTATTCTTTTTCCATACTTGTAATAAGTGAGAATTTGTTTTAAACTAGAGATGACATGTAATTCCTTTATAATTTTATCATTTCTCAAAAAACTTGTGAATGCATCTTGGTGTTATGAAAGAAATCTGTGGCCTTTTACTCTCGGATGCTTTTAATCCATACCTTAGTATAGTGAGGTGTCTACTGATTTCTTGACCACAAGGTGTTGTGCGAAAATTTTGTTGATATATGTTTAGAGCAGAAAAGGTGCATAGTCTATTTCAATTCTGCTACTTCTCTGACTCTTACTTGATAAATTTTCATCTGTTTAATTTGCATGATATTGGTGACACAGGCTAGAGGAGCTCACATCAGACTGTCTAGAACAGAAGAAATTTAGTGATACGTTGCGTATTGATCTAGCAAAGCAAGAAGATCAAAATAATACATTCAAGAAGGTGATTGTCCTTTTAATTGTCACTCCATCTACTCTTTAATGTTGTAATGGACCCATTCATTGATGTTATGTTTTCTTAGGTGATGTCTAAGCAAATTTACTTCTAAAATAAAATAAAATAATGTTTTTCTTAGGTGATAGCGGGACCTTGTTAACGTCATCTACCATGCATATAACATCATTTTTTATGTGTAATTATTACCCTAATGTAGCCTAGGAAATTGGGTGTCTGGGAATCTAATATACTCTTTGGCATCTAGCTTATTGGGTTTGTGATGTCTAGGAACATGGATGCCCAAGAAGGTAAGCATGCAGATGCTTGGTTGATTAGGAATCTGATAAGATCTCGGGAATGTGAGATCCCCATGTTTGGTTTATTTCTAAGAATCTTATATGAATTTTTTTGACAAGCAAGTGATATAACTTTATTAACGATCAAATAAACTGTGTCCACAATGATGAACACAAAGTGTAAAAAAAGTACAGACATATCAAAAGGAAAATCGAAGAGAAACTTGAAACTCTTAAATAGAAGAACAATGTGTAAAACCCCAAATCTGGGACCAACTTAAGAATCTTATAGGAATTATTTATTCTTCACCAAATCCTTAGGTTTATCATACAATGTCAAAGTGCCAATCACTTTTGTGTGGTTCACTATAAATGAATAATAAGAAAAATAATATGACCAGTAAATTAAGGTTTTTTTTTGGTTATTTTGTTATTGTTTTTTTCTTTGATAAGTAAATTTATTGACTGAAAGAAGAAGGCGCCTTCAAGTATACAGGTTGTGTACACAAGTTTAGTCAATTCTTCTAAAATAATAGTCTTACATTAACAAAAACATGACCAAAATAATTATTTAATATTTTTTAATGTTTTTTCGGGGCATCATGCCTTGTCAAACAAACATATATATTTTCTTAGAAGATAAAAACAATTCCAAATAGGAGATAAAAATAAAAGTTAAAAGTATTCCTTAAAGGTGAATATAACCATAATATTTAAAAAAAAAAAAAAAATTTAATGTATAGCATAAGCACTTTATTAGAAAAAATTTATATATAAACTTGTTAGAAGTATATGGATAAATGATTAAATTTTCCATATCTCAAGAGTTTAAACTTTTGGGACAATCGACTATTTAATCAAGGAATCAGAGCATGAGGTCCTGCACTCTATCTCCCATTTAAAATCCCACGTGTTGGTAATTTAACACAACTAATCGAAATGCTATTAAATTGGGATTAAAATTGTCACTTAAAAAAAATTGAAATTTTCCAGGCCAGGAGAATGTGGACGCCTACCTTTTTAAAGGGACTACACAAGCCCTCAAAATGGGAATCCAGATGCTTGTGGGCATCTAGATTCCCTTGATCTGTTTGCAACTAAACATAGGAATGCTTGGGAATCATTAGAGGATTCCTGGGATCCTAAAAGATTACCCCAAACCAAATGAGTAGTAAATTTTTGTAGCATTTGCCAGTTACAATTGGTTACACAAATTTTTTGAGCCTAACTCGATTGGGTGTAGCTTCATGGACTGGAAAAATTCACCTTTGGCGAGAATAATTGTTTCTGTTATGTGTGGGGTGTTGACTAAAAAAGTAGTAGGTTTTTAGGTGATCTTTGTTTTTTTAATGAACACCTTTGATGTTGCTAACAGTTGGTGTTATATTTGCCCAATTATGGAAGCTTTGGTATTGTGACCTCCAAGAAATATAAGCTTTAATCGTTTTTTTTAATGTTTACAGCTTTTTAATGTCAGTAGTGTGTGTATGTTCCCGTTAAGTAGGGGGAAAAAACTACTTTCTATAGAAAGATAAGAAACTTGTCAAGGGGAAACTTGTATCAGAGCCGCTTTACTGTCAAGCCTGTTTGGTAGGGAGAATAGGGAGTGTAGAAGAGAAAGGAGAGAAAATGAGAGGGGGATTAATGTTTTCTACTGTTTGGTAGACTTGAAAAGTGAAAACACAAAGGAAAGAAAGGGAGCTGGATAATTATTATCCATCTGATCCCATCGGCTCTCATCAGCCCAAATCTGGGTGGAAAAGTGGAGAAAACATGGTTCTTTAAGTAAAGAATGAAATGGAGGTGTCATTTTGCCCCTTGTGACTAATCAAACCTCTCTTATGTTGGCATTTTCTTGGGGTCAGAACTTGTGTGTTTGTATACTATTTTGTTTATGTTTTGGTAAGTATGAATGTTACCATTACTTAACAAAAGGGAATGAATATTACTGTTGCAACATTATTGTTAGTGAGATTTTACCTATAAAAAAACAAATTCACTTCTTTGTTTTTGTTTTGAATAAAATTTTATACCTAAAAAAAAACAAAAACATTTCTTTATACAATAAACTTCAAAAAATTCATAATAAATTTGAAGCATGCTTATTGAAAGTTATTTGTGATGCAATACTTTATTTCATGATTTATATTATTGTGATAAACATAGAAGCACTGTTCAATTTATTAAAAAAAAAAACACTTATACAATTTTAAATTCTTTCCTCACGTTCTTCTTCTAACCGAATAAAGTAAATTCATAACTATTTTTAATCCCTCATGCTAAATCTACATGATGCAAAACTGGTGGCTCCTCCATCTTCCCATTTTTCCGACCTACCCTTAAGTTGTCTTCTGCCACATCCTCGGTTGAATTTGTAAATCTGGGCAATCATGGTAATCAATTGATCACTTCTTTTTATTTTTTTTGTCATTCTTGGACTTCTACTTTGTTAGGCATTCAGGATCCAAAACTAGCATACACTTTTAGGGTGGAAGCGTCTCTATTTATCTAAGGGTGGTAGGCTCACATTACTGAAGAGTACTCTCTCAAGTCTTCCAACGTACTTTTTATCTCTTTTTACTATTCCTAAAGCTGTGGCTGCTAGATTGGAAAGTATTCAGAGGAATTTTCTTTGGGGGTCTTCCGAGGGGAGTTTCAAATACCCTTTGGTGGCTTGGGAAAATGCGTGTTTACTCGTGGAATTGGGTGGTTTGGGGATAAGAAGTGTGGTGTTGTTTAACTAAGCTTTATTAGGGAAATGGCTGTGGAGGTATGGTCATGAAGTTACCCATCCTTGGCGGAGAGTAATCTCCACAAAATATGGTGAGGGTCAAGGGGGGTGGAGTACTAAAGTTTGTAGGAGGGCTCATGGATGTGGTCTTTGGAGAAGCATTCATGAAGGGCGGGAGAGTTTCTCTAAGCATTTGTCTTTTGTAGTGGGTGAAGGCACTTGTATCTGTTTTTGGCACGATAGGTGGATTGGTGATAATACCCTAAAAAACCTCTATCTGAAGCTGTACATGTGTTCGGCAACCAAGGATGCTTGTATTTCTGAGGTCTTGTAGACTCCGGAGGAGGGTATTGTTAGAGCGTGGGATTTAAGGTTTTATAGAGCTTTTGAAGACTGGGAGCTAGCTGCATCTTTTTCTCTCCTTCAGTTTATCCAATCTCGTATTCCTCGGGGTGAAAGAAGCGATACTCCTTGTTGGCGGCTAAAAGGAGATGGTAAGTTTGACCCCCGATCTTACTACCTTGTGATTTAGGGTACTTCGGATTCTTTGTTTCCTTGGATGGGTGTTTGGAAACCAAATGTTCCTAAGCGAGTGGCTTTCTTTTTGTGGACAACTACTCATGATCGGATTCTCACTTTGGATAATCTAATGCTTAGGGGTCGCCCTTTGGCAAATCGGTGTTGTATGTGTTGTTGTGATGGGGAGTCGGTGGACCACCTTCTTCTTCATTGTCCTGTTACACATACCTTATGGACTCTAATGCTTCAGGCTTTTGGTATAAATTGGGTTATGCCAAGATTGGTGGTGGGATTGTTATTTTGCTGGCATCAGTGGCTTGGGAAGCATGATTCGAGCATCTGGAATTTGATTCCAGGCCGCTTAATGTAGACTGTTTGGTTGGAACAAAATCGTTGTTCCTTTGAGGACATTGAGAAGACGTTGGATGAGTTAAAAGTTTTATGCCAACGTAGTCTTTTTGAGTGGTCTCGGTGTTGGGGATTTACTGATTATTCTTCTCTCTCTAAGTTTATGTTTTCTCTTAGATTAGTTTCTTGATTTCCATCTTTTTTGCTGTTTGTTTTATCTTTTTCTTCTTGTTCAAAAATCATTGCACCTACGGTCCAACCAATTGGGAAAGAATCAATAGATTCCTTTTTGGGAGCGATTCCCCCTGGACTGCCCGGATCCCACAATTGAATAGAAAGTTGGATCTACATTGGATCTCACCTAAATCGCCCCATCTATCCTCCTGAGGAGAAAAACTCTTGGACTCCCGAATTTGGAGTATCTTACTTTCACGCAATTTATAGGGATTACATATCTAATTTGACCAATGGACGCATACGCAAGCATATGTTTCTAATCAATTTATATAAAATTCAAATCCGAAGTGAAGTGAAACTGCGAGACTCTTAGTTTTATATTATAAATAGAAATAGTATAAAAGTAATATATATATTAGAATATATATATATTTATGTATGTATGTAGGTATGTATGTATATACTTTATTAATATGATAATGCAGTTAACATAAAACCTAATTTTGTGAATCTGCTTAGGATCTTTCCTATGGTCTTTAGACCAAAAAACATCTCCTTCCCCTATTTTTGAGAATTGCTTACAATTTTGCCAATGATCATGGGTTCAATCTTGAAGAGTGTATGAGTTGTATTTATGCATGCGTGTGTCTATAGAAAATCTGCTATAGAATTTCTTGTATGTTTATATGAGCTTATTTTCATTGGCTTATTTTGTTTAAAAAGAAGTTGTGTGAAAGTACAGTTGTGCGTAGAAAAAATTGAGGCTTTAAAAACTTGTACCTAGCTAAATAAACAAAATAAGCTAGAAAATAATCTGGAACAACAAGAATATATGTATCTGGAAATTACGTTTGTAAAGGAACATTTCATTTATGCTTAACAGGATATGCATTGATATGGTACTAAATTTCTAGTTGCCCTGGGTATTTGGACCACATGGCATCTACTTCCCTGACAAGCAAGGAGTGGGGGATGAGTCATGGATTGCATGCTCATGTGAGTTTTATTTATCCATCAATAAAAGAAATATTAACAGCATATGTTTTCACCTGATGATCAACAGCATATATTTTCACCTGATAATTTTTGTTTAGAATTCTACAGGATATTGTTTGAAGATCTGACACATTCAGGGTAGCTATATGATTTTAATTTTCCTGGTTGAGTGTGTTTGACTTCTCATTCAATATGTTGCTTTCTTACTGATTGAGTGCTATGGTTAGGACCCTACTCTGAAATTTAATATGCTTTTCTTTTGTACCATTTTTCTAAGATCTCATGTGTACATGTTTACTCTTACAGGTTATTGATAAGTTTTTTGAGATTAGGCAACAGTCTCCAAAAGGATTTGAAGGTACAACTTGGGATGATAAATGTGCTTGTCTTTTGCATGATCCTCAAGAAACATGGAGTTTTAATGATACTTCCACTTCTAAATACATTGTAAGTTTTAATGGCTTTTAAGTTTCATTCATCAGCCATTATTGATCACTAATTTCATCTTATGGCTTCTTCACATGATACCCAATCTAATTTATTGTGATCAATCACCGCAATATTTATTAAGTTTTGCCCTATATATTTTGTCATATTTTCTTGTGAGGATGTCAAATTTGACCAAAGTCATAATATGTTTCTAGGCTGTTTCTTTTTTTAATTTTCTTTTTAATTTAATTTAATTTTATTGGGACAAAATACTTTGATACCAGTGCATTTACCATTTTGTTATTACTGAACTAGTGGAGTCACACACACACGCTCACACGCACACACATCCCACGTTGACTAGTGATGGAGAGGTTGAAAAGTTTATGACTCCTAGGCACTTCTTTCCTGTTGGGCTTGAAGGACCGGGGTGTTACTTTCTCTCCCATGTGTACAGTAACTGTAAAAGAACTGAATAAAAAACTGAAGAGGCAACATTGTTTCAGTTGTTGGGAGTGAATGTTGCACCCTAAATATTGGCCCAATTGCCAAGGCTCATGTAGCTTAGTTGGATGACCCAGTTTCCCCATAAAGAAGATCTTGGGTTCAAATCCTCCCTTGCCACTTAGGGTCTGTTAGGGATCCGCTTATTTTGCTGAAACTGAAAACTTTTTACTGAAAGTACTGTAGATAAATGTAAATGTTAGTTGAAATAGTATAGTGGGATTCATGAATAGTATCAAAAAATGCAGTGGGACCTATGAATAGTAGCAAAAATAAGCTGAATGGTAAAATAAATTGACAAAAAAATAAGCTAGCCAAACAGACACTTATTATAAGCCAAAAAAAAGTCCCAATTTTTAATATCACATGTTGAATGAGAAAGTTGTTCCCTGTTGTTTAGAAATTTAGATGTATAAGAATATTAGTTATTAGTGCATAGGTTAGGTCCACTTTTTTACCTGTTCATTCCTGTGGTTGTGTTAACCTGCTTGTGTGATATACTGTATATCATGCACAGGTCTTAGGAATTAAACATACATTAGCAGCTCTTCTTAGTTTCCATATTAAATATGATAATTGAAATGCATAATATCTAGTAGTCAATTGATTGAGATTTTATTTTCTATCTGCAACTCGAATAACTTATTCCTCAGACAGAGTGCATTAGAAGAAGAGCTGGAGATGACAAGGAAATCCATGGATAATCTTCGAAATAAGCTGCGGGTGGTATGGAATCTCCATTATGGACTTTTCTGTTTTCTGAACTGAATAACTGATTGTGTCTTACCAAATATTTATTTTCTTTTTGTCTATAGGGGTTGGAAATTGAAAATCATCTAAAGGCCAAAGTTCGTGATTTTGAAAAGAAGAATGTGAGTTCTTTAATGCCCCACAATGCAAATTTCTTCCCCCCACAAAAAAAAAGAAGAAAAGAAAAAGAAAAAAAAAATGAAATCTTGATCTCTTTGTTTAATTTTATATCTATTTGGCTCACAAGCAGATATGTTCAACCAAAATGATTAAGGATGGAATAGCAGAGTTGCATCAATACCATTATCAGCATAGAGTTCAAGTCATGAATTTGCTTGATGATGGGAAATCTTATATGAAGTCAATAGTTGACATGATAGAGAAGAATATTAGGCAGTTTGAAGTGAGCAGAGTACAAAGTTTGGGGTCTCCTCGAGGAGAAGAAAAACCAGAAGAATATGAATGTCGAGATGTACATATGGCCACTGTTGTAGAATCTGACTTGTTATCTAAGGTTGGTTCCCTGCGGCTTATGCTGCATATTTTTAGGTTTCTTCTGTGTGTGTGAGTGTGGGGCATATTTTGGTTATATTTTTATGGCCTTTTTTTCTGTTGCCCGTGGATTAAAAAAAAAAAAAAAACTCTATTGATGGATGAGAATGAGGGCTTCCTTTATAATCACTGCACTTCAAGTTCTGTCCTGTCAGTTCATTCACAATGATGTACATGCACTTGCAAGTGTCTTTGAAGTAGATAGCTGGGTGATAGGTAAAAAAAAAAGGATAATCTAAACCAATCACACTAACAAAGCCTCTGGATTTTAACATTCTGTCTGATACTATATTAAAGTATATTTTTCTGTATATAAGCTATATCTAGATAGCCAGCTAGATGCCTTAGTAATCTATATAAAACATGAGGCTTTTTGTCGTTTCTGAAGCCTTCACATTTGATGTCTATATGGACTTTTAAGTAAAAAAGGCAGTAGTTTCTTTCCTTCCAAAGAATTTCAAGGAAAGAACTATACAAACTTTTGTTTCATCTTATCTTTCTGTTTGGGGGTCTCAATATGCAAGATAGATTAATGATGAAGAGAAGAAACCGGGAACACCACAGCAAATCCTGGACTAGGAGATGGCGAGCTGCGCAGTACTCCACCAATTGTAATCATAATGCTGTTCTGACGCAGGGGCTATGACAAATTACAATTGGATGGGGCTTGTAATTGTTTTACTTTTCATACTATTATCATTGTTTAATGTTTTTTTTCTTGGAATTAAGGTGTGGGGCTTGTCTCACATAAAGGAAAGAATTGAAGATCTATATGGGTATAACTCGCTGTGTTAAACCCAACAACAACAACGAAAACAAAACCTTAGTCCTAGAGTTTTTGGGATTGGCTATGGATCCTCCACAGATTGGTTAAGGTTGACTACATGTATAGGGGACACTCCAACGAGTATCTATAGTGGATCCATTCATAATAGAGTGACTAAGTTTTACACTGGCTGTCAACTTACCACAACTGCCTTTTCCCGGGCTAGGGACTGGCTGTGAACACAATATATAATATTAAGTGCAAGCACAAACACTGTGTGACTTGCCAAAAAGGGGAAAAAGAAGAAGAAAAGAACCTACTGTGTTAAATGGAATATACTGTAGGAGTTCCTTTTATTTATGATTGATACTCTAGAATTTTAAGTGTTCTAATAGGTGTCATCCAAGTGATCAAGGAAATTCTGTGAATTCCATGATCTCTGTGTCATTGGGGATTGATCAAAGTTAAAGTTGGCTGCCACTCTTTGAGACAGCGAGTATAGGTGCCAAACTGTAGCAGGAAGAGGTTGTAACCAATAAAAATTTGTAAAGGCCAAATTATATGATTAATGGTATCCTTTGTCTTGCGCCATGTTTATGGTTTGCACCCCACCTCTCCCTCCCTCAATATTTACTTATCAAAAAATAAGTGGAGGAAGAAATTCCAGGTAACCTGCCAAAGAAACTTCCAGGGATTTTATTCTCAAGTCCAGGTAGCCTAACAAAGAAACTTCCATAGAATCTGTTGACTCTCTCTCTCCTCTTCAAATGGGGGTCGGGCTTTGCTCTTAGCTTGCTGCTATTGTTGCTTATGATTACAGATTGCTGTAAGGAATTCAGCTCCCTAGAATCTACAAGCATTTCATACATGTAGCTTTATTCCTGGAGACTGAAAACTAAGTTCAGATATTTTTATATGGTTTATTTTAGATGCCTGACCTATTAGTCCTTCCCAACCCTGGCCACTTGTTACTGTCAAATTTCTCCCAAGTCCTAAGATTTTAGCAACGTTGACTGGATTACTGGATGTGGAAAGGAAAGAAACGGTATGTTTATGCTAAAAATTTGGTTTAATGGAATTTAATGTTCATATTTGGCATACAGTCTCCCTGTTAGAATCCCGATCAAAAGGAAAATAAGAAAAAGATTGCCCACACAGTTTAGCTTAATTGGTTGGCCTCTTAGGGATCTGCCATGAGGTCTCCTGTTCAAGTCCCGGGATTACTGATACGTGGTTTCTTGCCGGCGGGGTTGTGTATCGGGGATTTACTTGACAGGGGTGGGTACACAAAGTGGCCCAGCCTTGAAGAGGTTCCCTGTCATTTAAAAAAAAAGGGAAATTGTTGTGCAGTAACCCTCTACATTGTTCATAAATACTTTACTTGACTATAACAATCGGTGTTTGTTTACAAGACTTTGTCTCTAATATTATTTCTAGTGGAGTTATGATGTAATGATGATATATACACCTTATATGAATATTGGTCCTATTTTCCTGCAACTTCTAATTTTAGTACCAATTTATTCCATTGCTTCCAGAGGAGTGGTCCTGGCTTACCACACATTATGGCTGAAGCAAAAGGCAATGCTTCCCAAGCCCTTGCACAGGCATTGCAAGAGAAGGTTTTTATATATTTATTTTGTTTTATTTTAAAAAATATATATTTTCTCACGTCTTTCTCTGTCTCCCACTCCCCTCCCTTGCTTTTCTGTTAGTGTGCGTTGTGTGCTTTTCATGTGTGTGTGTGTGTGTTCTTCTTCTTCCTCACGTATGTAATCTTGTCAGGTTGCAGCATTGTTGCTTTTATCACAGCAGGAAGAAAGACATTTACTGGAGAGAAATGTGAATGCAGCTCTTCAAAGGAAAATGGAGGAACTCCAGAGAAACTTAATACAGGTAATTTCAGTGTTTGTTTCTGGCACTTTAGCTCCATGATTTTAAAGGCGTGCTGCCTTGAGGGACTTTTGACATTATTTGTTTGCATCATCACCAAATTGATGAAGAAATTTATGTGGTTTTTGGAAGAAATATTTGAGTGGACGGGGATTTTTGGAAGCACATAATTATTATGAGGTTTTGCTTTTCGATTATTGGGTCCTGGTTCATATTGATGTATTACCTACTCATCTTCTCGTCTTTTCTCCATGTTGGTGTCCTAGTCTTTTCTGATTAACTTCCATGTTTCACTGACAACAATCTCCAACCCCCACCCCCCCCCCCCCCCCACTAAAAAAAAAAAAACCAAAAAAAGAAAGAAAGAAAAATGGCAAAAAACAACAATGATTCATACCTTTTGGAAATTTTACTAGCAAAAATGCGTTGATCTGCATTTTTTTTCTTCCAAAAATAAATATTTATTTATTCTACCAATTGTCGGATGGGTTTGAAGTAGGTAAATCTCCCAGTCATGGCCTTTTTTTTCAGGACTTGTTAGGTTTAGATTCTTCAAGTGTATTTAGTCCTGAAAATGGATCAAATATGATTGTTCTCTAGTCTCAAGATATTGATCGGTTAATCAAAGGATAAGGTGAATTTTTTAAGTGTAAATTGATTATTCAATATAACCAGTGGAATTATAATCAGACAGGATAATTGATTATTCAATAGCTCAAAACACTTCAAAATATCCAAAACAAGAAACTTCTGTGGAGTACACACCTTTCTGAGTCTAGGATATATCTGTTGAAGGCATTAAGATTTTACATAAAGTCGAGTGGCTTTATTTCTTTGCGTAGGAAATGGTCCAGTGGAGTGCACACATTCCGATTCTAGAATTTTAGCTTCTAAATTTGTAGTTTGATGCACTATTATGAATATGAAATTTTTGGTGTCCTAGTGCAAAAATTAAAATTCTTCTACCTTTCATCTTTAATTATGCTCTGTAACAAAGCATGGATGGCTCAGTTGGATTTATTGGTTCTGCAATTCTTCTACCTGTCCAGGTTACCAATGAAAAGGTGAAAGCTCTCATGGAGTTGGCACAAATAAAGCAGGAATATCAACTACTTCAGGAGTATGATTTCTTTTCTATCGGAATCTTACCTCTGTCATATAAGTTATTATTTTCTTTTTTTCTTCTGCAACTGCTTTTGTTTTCCTGTTTTGGAGCTTCATTTTTATCACTAATTGTTGGTATACATCCTTACATTGATGAATGAGTGAAGTATTGATGATGTGTCAATATGATTGGCTATTGCGCCCTGTGAACTGAGATTTGATTGGAATTGAATGTGTCCTGTACTTTCTTTTGAGGAGGTGGGGGAGAAGCGGGGTCTCTTTTTGATAATTAAATGGCCATTTTAGTGAAAAAAGGAGAGTGCTCCAGTATTTAGGGAATATATTACAGAAACTCTTAAAGAACTACAATCTTTAATTTTAAAGTTCAATAAATGTTACATTAAGGCATCATATGAACAGAGCCTAAGGCAGAAATCCCATCTTATGAAGTTCTTTGAAATAAAGTTTTGGTTGAGATTAGTGCTTATGGCTTCCTCATAAGTCACCAGTATTAAAAAAAAAAAAAAATGATAAACCGCAGATGAAGTAACAATTATTTGGAGATAGGGAAAGTCAAAAGAAGTTCTTAGTGGTGTTGTATGTGTTTTTCAACACTGCCTGGCACATGTCATCAAACTTAATGACATTGTAGTCCAACTGATTTAGTAGGGCGCACAAGAAAAATGTCTCCCTTACCTTGAAATGCACAATAAGACCACCTTGTTCTCTTCTTCCTTGTCATTTCACTGGAGGTCCTTGGAAATAGGTAAAGAGTAAAACTTTTCAGTTCCGAAGTCTCTCCACAAATAGATTTTGGAACGAGCCTGTTCTCTGATTTTGTGAACTAAAATCATAATGTCGATGAACAACCTACATCCTGGAATTTGTGTGTGGCATGCTTTGTGCAAGTCTTTCATGACCAAAGGCAGAGGTAAACACTGAACCTATATAAGCCTCTTCTTGGATTTTGAACCAATTTGACCCAAAGTTATTATTCTATTGTACATATCCTTGCTCGCATCAACACATGGTGCCCTTTCTTTTTCAAGACCAACCACATATCCTCTCAAGGAATCCTATTAGATTCTCTTTTCTTTTAAATAAAATGTTATTGTATCATTTTAAATTCATGTATAAAATATTGAACTCTTATCTTCTTGTCTCTTAAATCATTCAATTGCTTAAGTGGCTTCTGTTGTAGATTTTCTTTCATCAGACTGTACACATTTATGTCTCACATTGCATAATAATGTGTCACCACTCACCACTTGATTTTATGCAGGAATGAATCCAATTACCCTTCCTATGATCTTGTTCTGAACTGATAAATTTTGGTGTTCAGTTAGCTCCCTGTAGTTCATTCAGGAGATGATTTGTTGTGACCTGTCTATTTCTTTTGCTTTCTTGCTTTTTGTGCAATTTTCTACACCTTTGGCAACAGTTGGTTTTACTGCTAACTTATTACTGTAGTACTGGTACCTAACCATAATGTGATGCATTTAGCAGGAAAAGTGGTCAGGAGATTAAACAAGGAAAAGGTTTGGCTGATATTGTTGGAAAAAAACTTGTTCCTTATGAAAGAGATGGAAAGTTAACAAACTTGCTGAAGAGAACATATCTGAGACGTTGGATTGGTACACTAGATGGTAGTGGGAACGAAGCTGAAGTTTACCATAATAATGAGGGGAAACTCTTCAGCAGAAGGACCAATAGCATGGACTTTGCCAGGTTAGTGAAAATATTTTTGACCCTTTCTTTGAACTGCATGATGCATGATTGTATAGATGTGTGGTTCTTATGCATACAAAAGTTTCACATGAATTTGTCCACTTATCTATCAGGAAAAATTTAATTTACGAAAATGTGCTTTTTCTTCCTACATTTTCATTAATGTCATAATAGTTTTTGAACTTTTTCAGAATGAAGATTGAACATGCAACTCTTAAGGAAAGCATGGAAAGTATGGAGCATCTCACATCTTCAATTCATAGGCTTCGTCTCTCGCTTATGAAGGTACATAGGTACATAGAATTTTAACTGCAAGCAGGGGGTGTGCAATTTATTTTTCACTTGGGCAAGGCTAGGGATGTGTGATTCTAAAAGTAATGTATATATTCTGAATATTGACCTGGTTCAAGGTTTCCTTGTTTTTGATGGATGCTTGAGGTGCTTTTCATTTTGTTAACTGCATGTTGAAAGAGTGTCACAAATTTTTTTTTTACAGCACCTTCTTGAAAGCTAGCAGCATTGTTCCAATTACCTGTTTGAAAATAATGTGCCTTGTGCTTGTGATATAACCTATCTTGTAGGCCAAAGAATCAGGGACTTCCGAAGGTACAGTCACTAGCATTTCAGAAGCTCTTGATGATATTATTTGCGAGGCAAAACTTGTCAAGACTGCCCTTGGCAGCTCCCTGCCTGTTAGTTGGTCAGCTGAGGCTGATGTTGATTCCATTGATGAAAGCATAAGCAATAATCTCAAAGATTTTTATGAGGACTCCATCAATGAGAAGATAGATGCCGTGTCTGCTGCAGGATTTGAGATGGTGGAGCTTCTCATACTTGCAGCTCAGATATTGAAGGACAGCTCAATGAGAAGTGGTTCATGAGATGGAAGTTGAGTTCTGATAATGTTTGGTCTTGGTTCCTAGTGACTTTTGGTGCAGTGTAAATGGTTAATATCGGTCCGTAAAGGCAAGGCTATGAAGAGGTGGATAAAATGAAATATTATTTTGGTGGGATGGGGGGGAAACTGATATATGCGCTGTATGAGAAGGGGAAATATGAATATATGTGCAGTAAAATGGGGGCAGAAGCATGTGTAGTATCTTGTCATTGCACATTCATGTATTGTTATCCTGGTGTCTTGGGTGGATGTTGGGGAAGTTCAATCCCTTAGGACTTACATGGGGTGATTAGTTGCCCAGGTAATGTATTTGTAATATTGTAAATGGGTTGACATTAAAATTCGAATTCAATAGTGGTTCTACAGATAGATAACCTTCATTCAGTAGTGCATTTTGTTTCATGCTTATATATATACTAGTATGTAACCCATGCTACCGCATGGGAATGGATATATTATTAATCATGAGTTTATTTATGTATAAAATGCTCAATTAAGTCTAAATTCATATTATTAACCATAAAATTTTATTAACAAAACTTAGCAGTATATATATATATATATATATAGACATTGGATATTCTTCCCATGTGCTAAATATTGTTTTCAATAAGGTCACACCAAAAAGGTTGAAAGCCATCTTCGTGCAAGATTGATATTTGCAAGAGAAGCCAATCATCAAGCAAGGACCAAAGGATTTCAAAAAATGTTAATACTGACTCAATGTATGCGCATACACACAAATCCATCACTATATCAATTAAGAGAATCAAAACTAAATGGAAATATTACACAGAAAGATGAACCTTGGTGACGATGTTTATCCAAAAGATCCATTCACGCTTTTGAATCTTTAATCTCTATTGGTGATTGAAATTTTCGTAGCTTAAAAAATTTAAAATTAAAAAAAAAAAAAAAAAAACCCTCAAAGTTGTACTCATTTTGTAGTTTGACGATTGGTCATTTTGTAACATGATGAGCATTTGTGTGAAGTAAAAAACCTTTGAAGTTGCATGGCTGATAAAAGAAATTCTCTCCAATCTCTTTTTATAGAGAGATGGATTTGTGCGTGTTTTTATACATCCTTCATAGTTGTATTATCACAAAGCAAGTCCAATGGATTTAGATTGGTACTACCGATTCCCAAAGCATGAGTGTTTAATGTGTTATTAATTTCATCTCATCTCATTACCAAGTCCAATGAATTTTAATTGGAATTCAATTTTTCCAAGTGGTGCATCTCTTGCAATATTCTTTCATTTTTTTTTATTTTTAATTAATTTTTTGAAATTTATTTTCAATTTCCATGGCCACTTTCCATATTTGGCTTCCTGTTATAGTTCCCTAGGCACTTTGAAGTTTGAACCAAGAGAACAATGAACCTACGTAAAAATAAATAAAAACAATGAATCAGAGTAATGGTTCTCTCGAAAACAACCCCAAATCATATTATATTCTTCTGATTATTTTCTTTGTACACATGTATAGTAAAATTGGACTCCAATTTCAGATTCTAATTGAACAATTAGAATGACACGTGGCACACAATTAGAGTTCTAATTTGGAATTCAATTTCACACTCTCTCTGCTTCACCTATTATTATATATATAGATATGGACAACCAATTTTTCAGTCTAATCATTAAAAAAAAAAAAAAAAAAAATCCAGTATCACAAGCTTCACGCCAGCAGTTTATTTTTCACTTTTTCTTCGCGTGTAATTGGTTTTATTGGTATTGATCTACTCTGTATTAAAAGATTTTATTGGTAAGGATTGAGCCTAACACACTTTGACCTCGGTTGTATGTTAGGTCAAGATTGAAGAAATATCTTAATCCAGCAGAAAATAATGGAACAAATCGTTTGAGGTGAAATATAGATACTATAATAGTATAATGTAGAGTTGGGCCTTGAAATTTGAACGAAATTCAAGTTACATCATTGCTATGAGAGTGCCTTGATCACAGTTGCTTCCCTAACCTGGCCTGTGTATCACCTGTTTGTTTATTTGACTCATGGTGTTCATGAACTAAGGACTCAATAAACCCAAAGTAGTGTCATGCAATCCTATGTGTGTGGATTGGCGAAGGTGGAGCACAACCACGGTTTACCCCTCCACAGTGCTTAATAACTTAGAGCATTCACATCAGTATGTGTATTTTACACATCCATTTTTACACTAAAAACCTACTTTTTCTATTTTACACTACTACTTTTACAAAACATCCACATCAGTTCATTTATTTTACAAGTTATTTCAATAAAATATTCATTCTTCTCATTTTTTTTATTATTTCCCTCAACTGATATGCGCGTTCTCTCTCTCTCTATTCATTTTTGCTGAACAGCACTCTCTCTCTCTCTCTCATACCCAACCACCGTATCATCACCTTGCCACCATCAAGCCGAAACCCAGATCTATTACTTGCTTTGTGCTTTTTTTTTTTTCTTTTCTCATTCTCATGGTTGATCGAAGCCGAACCCCAGATCAAGCCGAAACCCAGACCCATTCTCATGGTTGAAGAAAGAAAAACGAAAAAAATGCTTGAAGACCCATTCCTCCTGCGGCTGCAAAGACCCATTCTCATGGTTGATCAAGCCGAAACCCAGACCCATTCTCATGGTTGATCGGAGCCTCCTTCGACTCTCGCTTGAAGAAAGAAGAACGAAAAAAATGCTTGAAGACCCATTCCTCCTACGGCTGCGAGGACCCATTCCTCTGAAAAAATGCTTGAAGAAAGAAGAGCTTACAGATGAGTGGTTGAAGCAGAGAGTGAATGAGGAGTGAGAGAAACGGAAACCAACCAGAAACAAGAGAGAGAGAAAAAATTAATAAAGAAATAAATACATGAGCTACAGTACCCGTGTAAATTTACACGGGTACTGTAACTCGTGGATAATTTTAGATGATTTTAAAAGGTTTTACACGGACTGATGTGGGCTGTTTTTGACAAAAAATGTGTAAATTTGAGCATTTTTTCTATTATACACACTTATACACGGACTGATGTGAATGCTCTTAGAAGTCAATGTTGATACCTCCACGACTAAGCTGGCAGAGCGGTGCAACACCCTGAGGCAGCCTATGCCAAGGCCGGACAGCCTTGCCTTATGCGCTATATTTGTGGTACTTTTTTTTTTTTTAATTATCTTTTTTTGAACAATTGTTTGTCATAGTGGATGGGTATGAATCTAACTTTAAGCTTTTGCTTCTTTCATCTCTCAAGTGAAACTGCTTTTGACATCAATGTCTTTAAATTATGCTCTGCATCTTCTTTTGTTGTTGCTTTCCCTGCTCAATTTCAACGTGTCCGCAGCATATTACTATATTAGCCACTTTCATAAATCAGCAATCAGCAGGGAGTGTTGACAGAAGTACAAAAAAGAAGGGGGAAAAAAAGAAGAAACAAAAAGAAGGTAAAAAGAATGAAATCTGATATCCTTAGGCACTGTTGAATTTACTTAAAACATGGTAGAAAAAATTTGCTTATCCAACAGGTAGAAAAGTGTAATTTACTAATAAATCTATCTGATGATATTTCAACCCAAGCAAAAACTTCATATTGTATGCAGATGCTGCGAGAATGAAACAAGTCACAACTGATAACACGGCACATCTGATCTGAACTCACTTGTCCTTACACATCAAAATCCCCAACAGTACATCAGAACCCGCATAAGTTCATAAAACGGACCTTATTTTACAAGCAAGACACAATTATAAAACTATTAGGGAAGAGTGGAGATTACTTAAGTATGATTAGATGTTGTTGAAGTGGATTATGATTCAGCAGCAATTTCTTGAGCAGTGACCTCAGTCATTTCGTTCTTTTCGCTGTTGCTCTCAAGCTGGCTGTAGTTCCCTTTCTCCTTGAAGAGTTGGATGTGGTGGTGCTTGCAGTAGAGCTTTCCTTCATGTGCAATGTAGTTTGATGGGCTTATGGTGCAACCTCCATGGGTGCATTTGAAGCAGCTTCTATGGTATGGTGTCCCATTAACCGAAACCTTTTGAGGACATAAACATCATTAGTTCTTCATAAACTGTTTGTTAAATACAGAATTAATGTCAATATGCCATGCCAATTTCAATTAAATTATATAGTATAATGCATATAATTTTTTTTGGTTTTGGCTTAAATTGAAAGTTGATGTCATGAAAAACAATGAAATTCTGAGAAACTGGACATGAGTATTAAAGTGTTATATATATTTTACATGTACATTAAAATAATGCTCATCATTCTCGAAAGTACTCGTATGGTTGTTACCTTCTCAATTGGGTAAACGGTCTTGTTGCACCCAAAACATTTTTCTCTGGTGCCCCCGAACATATTCGAGACTGCCTTAGCATTCTGTTTAGTAGCTGGGTTAAGTTAGCAGCAAGCAGTGCTACAAATGGTTGGTTTGCTGTGGAACTGACTTGAAAGATGAACGTTGCATTTAAATTAACATTGAAAAAGGATTCAACACAAGTGTGAGATTACCTCATCAACCTGTCTTTCAGGTTTCAAGATTTTTGGTGTTCCTGAAAGAATGTTTAGAGAGAAGAACAAAATGAGTATCATTATAGAGTAGTTCTGACAAGTAGAATTTATATGAATCCAGAGAAAGAAATTTTTTTTATTTTTTAATAAGAAAAAAGGCTTTTACCTTCAAAACTCTTGTCCAGGCTGCCAGTGCGCTTGAAGAGTTGATCATAGTGAGGCCTGCAATATAGGACCCCTTCAAAAGAACAGTAGTTGCTGAGCTGCAAGTGTAGAATACAACATGATGAAGTATTCACTGTTTTCATCCTTAACATTGTCTACATTCTTTATTAAATTCAACAATTAAAAAAAATAAAAATAAAAATCTCACAAATCCATTGTGGCAGGAACTAAACCGGATTTTTCCTTCTTGGGGCCAAACTATAGACAAAAATATTTTGACCAATCAAGAATATTAAATATACTAAAATTTGAAACTAAATTAATATATGAAGGATACAATTAGCATCTAAACAACGTTAATAAAATGTAAACAAAACAAAAGAAAAAAAGAGAGACTATTTTTAATACATTTTACTCAATCATTCATGATCTATCATAGTAGAATTCAATATTCTTTTGAATTGCGAAACTAATCTATAATTGATTTCGTTCTAAATTTTGCAACAATTTTCCTTTCAATATACAAATCAAACAATCCATTAGAGAATTTACACTCATTAATGAAAGTTCCCAAAATTTATACTCCCTCAAAGAATTCAATTGTTCCTAAGAAGTCACCAAAAATAAATAAATAAATAAATAAAAGGTCAGCTAATCTTCTAGTAAATATTTATAATCAGTAGGACAAATCAATAAAATAAAAGGTTAAGCCCTTGGAGTAAGGTTAATATCTTATTTCTATTAAAGGTAGCTCCATGTTCTTAAATAATATGTGTGTCAGTTTCCTTTATATATATTTATATGTTTCATATTAGCTTTTGTTCCTCAAAATTTAGATTGAAATTGTAGTAGATACAAAGAACACATAGGTTTTTTTTTTTTTTTTTTGGAATTATGCCAATGGTGGATAAGAACCAAAAGATCAATAGTCTATCGGTTTGGTTATAGGGTGCTTTCTCAAAAAAAGTTTGGTTATAGAGTAATTCTAATTATATCTACTCTTTTAGTTTCTAATTGCAACTATAGATATTATTAGAGCGACGGTCACAATAAAAAGGAAGATAATTTTCTAAATTTATATATTTAAAAGTGGAATTGTTACCAAATTTAGTACATAATCAATCATTTAGAAATAAATTTGAAAGAAGGTCGAGTTCTATTTTAATAAATGATTGATTTAAATTATAGAAAAAAGTAATTATATGAGATTTTTTTGTTTTTGTTTTGTTTTGTTTATATTTTATTAACATTAAATATGTATTGGTTTTATTTCTCATATATTAATTCAATGTTAATATATATGTTTCTTTTGCCCATCAAAAGAGAAAATTTTGATTCCATCCTTGATTGGAAAATGACAATTTTAAGAAGGAAAACATTTTTTTTTTAAATTTTATTTATTTTATGATAATTCAATAGTTACAACTTACAATGAGAATGAGAGATTTGAATTTTAGATATCTTCATCAGAAACATCCGGACGTGTTAACCAGTTAAACTACACGATTCTTAATTTCAAGAGAAGACATAACTATCAATAATGACTATATATGTTGTATTCACATGTACATGATCTATGCAAGAAGACAATGATAATGAACTCTTTCCTTGTTTGCCAACAAAACAACAATCATTCTTGTCCATGTTACAATCTTTGTTTTGTTTTTATCTTTCCCAACAAACTCAATATAAAAAAGGAGGATAGATCCAAGTAAACAAATAAAATATAGCTAGTGTTACCTTGAGGGTACCCCTGCAATGGTGGCATCGAAAGCAGGCCTTGTGGTACACTCGATTATCTGCAGTTAACTTATCAACCAAGTACACAGTCTTATCACAAGCCATGCACTTCTGTGTTGTTCCTGCAAAGCTAGCCATTGATTCCTAATCCAAACCAGTCCTTAGCAAGAGCCAGAAGAGAGAGAAAGCTAGTCTTGTCTATTTTGCAACAATTTTGCTTTCTCTCTTTGCTCTCTCTCAAGCCAATTCTTTATTTTTTATTTTTCCTTCTACCTCTGTATCAAACAGCTAGGCAGGCAAAACCAGAGGAGGAGAAGGAAAGCACAGAGAGAGAGAGAGAATTGCGGGTTGTAGTGAATTGCGGGTAACATGAAACCAAATTTATAGACTAATTGATGGGAGTGACCATTTTGCAATCATTTTGTCCGAATTTAAAGCAACTACGTGATATATCCTATGTTTATAACACCGGCTCCCTACCCCACTTTTTTATAATTTTATTTTCAGATTAGTTATACATTCTAATTATGTTATGTATATACCCATTCCGTTCCAAATTGGCAAATGGTTAGTCCTATATTCTATTTTGAGATGTCTTAAAATTTTGTCATCTTTCTAAAATTAAAAGTCATTAATTTACGGAGTTTCTTATTATGTCCCTACCAAATACAAGCACTCTAAGCAATAAAATTTTTTTTTTTTTGAGAACTTTGTTTAAGGGTAATTTTTTGGAAACTTCTATCTTTTTAATTAATAAACAAGATAATAAACTATGTTCCATTAAAAAGTTGAGTTTTCTGAATAGGACCAACAATTTGAGACAGAAGGAGTAATTATTTGCAAAGCATGTGCATTAATAATATATCAATTTTTTAAATAGACAAGGGGCTTTACAAGTTGAGTTAATTGGAACGTACAATAATACCGAGAGTTTTTTTTTTTTTTTGAGGAAAATACAATAATACCAAGAGTTAAAAGCTTAAATTTTCTAATTTCGAACCACACCCTAAGCTAATAAGAATATATATATATATATATAGAGAGAGAGAGAGAGAGAGAGAGAGAGAGAGAGAGAGAGAGAGAGAGAACTAATGGGAATATAAATGCACAATATTAAATCCATTTACTCCAAACTAATGTACATCAATATTATTAAAAAGAGCACCAATAACTAATTGGTATTTTTGTCTGATAATAAAAGATAATCATCCGGAGTGAATGCTATAGGTTGAAACTTTTTTTCAAAAAAAGAAAAAAAAAGAAAAGAGAAAAACAAACAAAAATATTATTATAAAGAGATTATGGTTTGTTGGTTTATTTAATGGTTAAAAGCAAAATTCTATAACTACAAATATAGTAAAGAATAAATTTAAAGCTATTGAGTAAATTAGGTTTGGAGGAAAATTTGTCATACTCATTACTCACAATGTAACGATTGATAAAAAATCATTCATATGTATTTTTAGTCACATAACATATTTAATAAGTCATATGGCTTGTTTTAATAATACATGTTGATGGCTTTTGAATTGCCACATAATTGGTATTTGGAGACTCCTCTTACTCAATTTAGAAGAAAATTTTGTCCAAAAAAATTATAATAACTAGTAGAAATATAATTCATTTTTATTTTATTTTTTTTTGAAAAAAGCTCTGACTTTGAAGAGACTAGTAATGATAAATTCATGTATCCATTTTCATTCGAAGTGAAGCTACTCATTCATCACATGGGTCCTCCACGCACTCAGATAATTTGGACTAGTTTCTCTTTTGCTTTATTATCTTTTTCCCTGTAGAATAGGAGACATCATGTTTATTAAAATAACCCAACTTATTTTGGGCACACCAAGTTAGGTTCATCAAAGTTAAAGTAAAATAAGTAATAGGAAAAAAAATTTGCAACATGGTTATGATATCATGTCAAATGGTAGATTTGAACTTCTGATGACTACTCTTTACTGACTATTTATTATTATCATAACAAAATTGCCTTTGATTATGATGAAATTCTACAAAATAGCAAGATTTGGCAGCTCCCCTATCAAATCATAAGAATAAAAGTAGATTAGGGAGCTGAATCATCATGAACTTTTGTTGATTTTTGGGGGAGGATAATCGAGGATGGGTTTTCTTTTGTTAAAGGTAGTGGGTCTAAAGTTACTGATTACTTGATTTAATCATGACATGCCCAGCTGGATTCCTATTGGCTTCTTTCTTTCTTACTGTATTACTATTTGGAGATTGGAGTATAGTTTGTTCTTTTATAAATGTGTTCATTTGTTTCCTCTTTTTCTGTTCTTGATTAATGGATGGAAAACTCAGAACCTATAACTTTTCAAATTGTCTTTAAGCCCCCCAAAAAAAAAAAAAACCCTCTTTTCAAATGGTCTAGACTGACCTTAATTTTGCGACCGACATCACTTTTTCTGCTACTTTCTAAAATGACAATACATGATAGTGGACCTATAACTTCAACAAGTTAAAGACAAAATTGTTAAAAAAAAAAAAAAAAAAGGGCCACTAACACTCATTTTTTGGGTACATGTTATCATGCGATCTCCTAATGTCCTGCTGCATATCAAGGCCAAGTGTCATATTGACACCCCTTTGCAAGGGGGAGCTATAATTATGGCTGTCCAGAGACCCGGTCAATTCGACCCACCCGCCTTTGCCGACCGAACTTGACCTGCCGCCGACCGAATTGACTTCTCCGGTGGTCGGCAACGGCTTTGTTCCTCCAAAACCCAAGTTTGGTGGGTTGGATGTCGGTTTTCCTTCTCCAAAATTCGATCCGACCGACCCACAAAATTTTTGCTAATATTTGGTAGATACGGCAAGATTTAGACCATTTTCGTCAAGATCTTGGCGAGATTTTGTCGGATCTAGCCGAGCCGAAAATGGCCTAGATTAGGCTGAATCTGGCGAGACTTCAAGGATTTTGGCCATTTTTTCTTCGTTTTCATGCTGGATTCTCGTTGTTTTCTAGATCTTCGACCCCGACCGACCTGCCCGCCGCCTGTTGAAGTTCCAACTTGCTTGATCCGATCATCCTCTTGGTCGGCGGTGGGATGAGATTTTGTCCACCCGATCTGGTCAGGTTGGATGCGGGTTAAGCACAAATCCGATCCGACCCGACCTGTGGACAAACCTAGCTATAATAGATGAATGCTTGGTTCAAGGCTTCAAGCTAAAACAAAATCTAATGGACCTTAATTCGCCTAATTGGACTATGTTCCACTTATTAGTGTAGCAAAAGGGTCTAGTAGGACGGGTTTGAGTTTGACCCTAGAGGGTATTGGTCAAAACTTACATATTGGAAATGGTTTAGACCAATGTTATGAATACCGTTTCGGACCCTGTTTCGGTTTGTCTAGTGGAACGGAATATTTCGGTACCGGTCTATTTCGGTGTACCGTTTTAAGGTGTTTCGGGTATTCTAAAACAAAATTAAAAATAATATATATATTTATATCTTCTAATACAACATAAAATTATTGATCCAAATAAGCAAACCTCAAATAATACAAACCATTTATTTATTACATAACAAATATTGTTTTAGAATATTAAAACATAAATATGTAATTAAATAATAAAAAATAACAACCAAAAACAGTAAAATAAGTATATAATATATATATATATATATATATATATATATATATATCTCTCTCTCTCTCTCTCTCTCTCTCACATTGGGGACAGGCAAGACTCAACAACTACAAGTTTGACATCAAACTCTTGTCAGCTTTTTTGAGTTTTGTCATTTCCAAAACTTTGTCACGTGTGTGGAGTCAGCAAACTAAAAAGTCTACAAGGCAAACACAAATAAGAAACAAAGCAAAAACTTGACAAAGCAAAAACTAAAGTAAAAAACGAAAGAAGAGCAGACCGGTAGAGAGTCTGAGACGGAGCAAAGAAGAAGAAGAAGAAGGGGGCGACCTCTGAGATGGCTGGGTTTTTCTTTTAGGCGATCAACACTAGGTAATGACATGTTGTGTTACCGGGTTTGTCAGTAAAGGGATTTTTCTTTTTTCTTTTTTCTATTTTTCTGTTTTTTCTTCTAAAAACTGGTACTGAAATTGACCGAAATTTGCCGGAATGGCCGAAATGACCCGAAATTGGCCGGAATTGGACCCGAGGTGGAATGGGTGGTATTACTGTTCCGGATTGCATCCCGGTACGAGAAATTCCGGCCGTTCCGGTCGGAACGGAACGGATTTAATAACAATGGTTTAGACTAAACGG
Source organism: Quercus glauca (assembly GCA_023736055.1). Classification (NCBI taxonomy): domain Eukaryota; kingdom Viridiplantae; phylum Streptophyta; class Magnoliopsida; order Fagales; family Fagaceae; genus Quercus; species Quercus glauca. The sequence continues at coordinate 37,717,319 of CM043325.1, forward strand.
GTTGCTATTTATGATATGGCCCACTTTTTTGCATAAAAATACGTAAGAAAACTTGAGTATATTCTTTTTCTCATTTTTAATACAAGAGAAAAAAGAAATGAATGCCATTTCTTATTCTCTTGTATTAAAAATTTGGATTATACATAAAATTTGGGTTATATACACAAACCCTTAAGTTTATGATCCGATAATTAATTTTAACCATTCACTAGTCAAAGAATTTCACAAAAGAAGAAATGAAAAGCTGAATGCCATTATCAAGGGATCAACCTTAGGTGGCGTGCACTTATTTTATGTAATTTCACCAATTTTTTTATATATCTACAATATAACTTAGCATATAATAAAAATGAGTAAATAAAAAAAAAATTAAAACTTTAAATTTTATAATAACAATCGTTGTATAAATGGATTAAGTATGAATTCAAAAAACCAATTTCGAGTACATATCAAAGCTTTCACTTTCACTGACAAAAGGGCAGAGAGTTGCATATATTGACTAAGAGAAGAAAATTAGAAAACACAAGAAAATACTTCTCCAAAAAGACCAACCAGTGTGACTTAGGGTCAACCTAACACAACCCATCATTTTAGTAGGTTAAGTGTAGGTTGACACATTTTTGCACAAATCCAAAATTCCAACTCATATTCATATTTGTCCTTTATATATATATATATATATATATTTGATAATAGCTTAATTTTATATATTCATATCATTATTAGAAAGCATTATCATACTTATTTTGAGTTAATTCATGCATTTTATAGTTGTTGTTGGAATAATGCTAAATAATCAATTTTGTGCTTAATTGAATTTTAATGTGTGAATTTGTCTTTTGTAAGATAATGAAATTAAATAAGTGGATTTGTGCAAAGAAGAAAGCTAATGGACTTTAATTTTACAAGAGTCATCATGAAGTCAAAGAAGGCCAACCCAATTAAATTTGAGTCCAATTGGAGTAAGGAATCAAAGGAAATTTGCACCAAATCCAAGTCCAATTCGGATTAGGATTCCAGCCTGTGAATCAGTTAGTATTTGGAGCATAACTTTCGGCTCAGATGTCCAATCAAGATGATTCAAGTTGGGATGGAAAGTTAATTTAAAGGGCTACAACTTTGTAGTTTACCAAAAGTCCTAATTCTAAAGTTAAATTGGCCAAAAACGTCGGTAAAAGAAAGCCAAAAAACCTGGGATTTTCTCTAAACAGGAATTCAACTTGTAATAGGATTCCTTAACCTATTTAAAGGCTTTTTACGGAAAAATTCAGGAGGGAGCTGCTGCAGAACATAATTTAGGTTTTCGTAAAGTTTCTTTACAGTTTTTAGAGTTTTATTTGTGCTACGGCTTACTAGAAGCCTTGCTAAGGCAAGGGGTGAAACCCAACCGTTTATTGATATGTTTTTAACAATTATTTTATGGTTTTAATGCTTATGTTATTATGTTTTTGATTGACTTACTCCTTTAGAAAAGTGTTTAGTTCTGTATAATTATTTGATTTATTGTAGACTTCGGGCATGTTAAATGCTTAGTATTCCCTGCGAATTAATTCACTAATTTTGTTTTGCCTAAAATCAATCAATTTTATGAAACTACCTTAGACAATTAATTCTTGAGTTTTTATTGTTAAATCATCCGACTAAGATCATACTTCGTATGAATTTAGTTGAGTTATAAAATAAATATTGTTAAGACTACCAATAGATGTGTTGTGTGTGGATCCCTAAACTTTAGCTCCTTAATATATTTTTATTTTCTCTCAATTTAAATTAACTTTACTAAACCATAAAAATCTCTTCAATTAAACTTTATTATTTTAGTTTTATTCTCTTGTGGTTTGCTAATCAATTCCCTTTTTCTTATGGATTCAACCTTGGACTTACCGAATTATTACTTCGCGACAATCCTGCAATTAGGAGCATTATTTAAGTCACAGCAATATTCAGAAAATCTCTCTCTCTCTCTCTCTCTCTCTCTCTCTCTCTCTCTCTCTCTCTCTCACACAGAAGACACACACACACACACGTGTGTGTGTGTGTGTGTGAGTGCATCTACATTATTCTAGTTGAATAACTAAATTTATCGAAAAGTCTTACAAAAAATCTCAGGCCTTACAAAAAACCCTACTTGCTTCTTTGGGAGCAAACTTAAAACTAAGAAGGAAAAGACATCTATATATATAATAATAGGTGAAGTTGAGAGAAATTCAAATTAGAATTTCAAATTAGAGTTCCAATTCTGCGTCATGTGTCCTAAATTATTTATTCTTAAAGAGTTTTATTTCTTAATTTTAGAATAAAATGTGAGACCACATTATAAATATTCATCCAAGTGAGTTATTAAGTAAAAAAACCAAAGAGTTTAAAATAAATGAATCTTAAAAAAAAAAAAAAAAGTTCTTCACAATAATTTTTTTTAAAAAAAACATGAATAATTTACATTGTATACTAAATAATATCCTTACAAATTTTTTTAAAGAGTTAACAAAATGTAAAAATGATTATCAATAATATTTAAATTATATATATAGGAATTATATTATGCATCTTATTGTATATCTTTAAGTGTATCCATGCATATGTATGGGATTACAAGCTAATTAATATAATGCATCTTATATATTTTTCTAAGTTTTCTTTGGTCTTAAGTTTATATATGTATAACATATAATCAAGCACAAATATGTATGTAAATGTTGCTCCCTTGAATCAAATCCTAACTCCGCCACTAGAACCATGCAATGATCTTATCCTCATTGTGCACAATTGCTAGAAGAAAAAGCTTCATGTCGTCCTTCAAAAGTCATTGTCGTGTCTAGGTCCTCATCGAGGAAAATGATATCCTTTGCAACTATACGAGAGAGAGAGAGAGAAAGAGAGTACATTAGAAAATGAAAAATAAAAGAAAAGAAAAGAAAGTGATAGAGATTAGATTTCATAGGAATAAGGTGCAATTCAATCTATCAATGTACATGTGTACAAAATTGTATGTATTTCTTTTGGTCCTTTTTTCCCACTTAATTGCTTAACTAGATTGTTTCAAAATTTTACTCAAAAAAAAAAAAAAATTGTTTCAAAATAAATTTCGACGAGGCATCCTTCAAGTTGTAAAATCAAGCAAATTTAGCCTTTTAGGAGTGGTTATTCAAGACAACAAAGGGCACGCGATTGCATCATTATCATAGAAAATTGCTCTACCTCATTCAATAGGAAGCCCTAGTAGCTATGCAAGCAATCAAATTCTCACTAGAAGTTGGGATTAATTCAGATGTGCTTCAGGGAGATTCTGAGATGATAATACACGCCTTGGTGGACGATAATGACTTTATGAAGAATTTGAACCCTTTTGGTCACCTTATAAAAGACGCAAAATTTTTAGTAGGAGACTTCAGGACCATCGGATATTTTAAAGTTTGTTGTCAAGGTAATGTTGAATCTCACAATCTTGTTAAACATGTTATACATGTCATAGGTTATTCAATGTGGATGGAAGATGTCCCTTCACATCTCACAAATATAATTCAAGCCGATATGACCATTCTTTTATAATGAAGTTTCGCATCCTTCCTCCTAAAGAAAAAAAAAAAAAAAAAAATCTAGGGATGCATAATCACCTCTAAAACATATAATAAATAACATTTGATTAATATAAAATTCTGTTTGTGTGATAAGAATAAAAAGAAGGTAAAATCCAACTATAAAAATTTTAAAATATTAATCTAATAAAAAGTTATAAAAATAGAGTAACATTGATTAAACTGTTTTGTCATTTGAATTCTTGGACGCTGGATCTGATCTTATTTTTCTGAATATCTAAGAAAACTCTTCATATTTATTATATATATATATATATATATATAAAACTCTTTCAATACTAAAACTATTAGCTTTTCTTTTCTTGGTAAGATGAAACAAATGTGAACATACCCGTGTTCTAGCAAATGAGGAAATAAACTTCAAAATATGCCATTGTACTATCAATGTAAGATTTACATTGTAAACTAAACAAACGTGTACAATATTGTATTTGTAAGTGCTCTAAAAGTAGAGGCCTAAGCCTACTTAGAATAGTGTTGCCTTGTCCCTCAAATTCAAGCCCAACAATAGAATTTTTTTAGAGAGTGGGAAAACAATTCAAGTGCAATTCTAATTTGAATTCAAGTCAAAGACTAAAGAGTTTAGAATAATAGAAAGGGTTAATGCAAGTATACGATAATAAAAATAGCTCTCCTAGGGCAGATCCAAGGATTAGTCTCTTGTATATAAGGTCTGAGTTTTACACCAAATAATGCACTGGATACTTTTTCTTTTTTCTAGTTTTCTCCACCAGGAAAGATCTCCCCCCTTCTGGGAGATTCCTCTCCTTTTATACCCCTTTTCTTCATATCCTAGCCCCCCATCTGTATGCCTTCAGGCGTTTTTAAGGACACTTGTCCCATCAATATTTTGCTGAAGGTGGTGGAAAGGACTGCTTCAGGGGTCATTTCCTCATTAAATGCAGCTGATAAGATTGTTCCAGGACATTTAATGCGGAGGGGGAAGGTAAACTTCTCTAGGAAGCTTCCTTCCACCGTCACTGCCCCCCTTATGGTCCTTTCTCTTTTGCACGGGTTTCCATGAAGCGCTACTCCATGTCCCCTCCCATGCTCGGGTCAATGAGGTCCTCAGGGCTAACATATTTCTACGAGTGTGTTTGTGCAAAACATTCCACGTTTTAAACCTCTTCAGTGCTCTTATCCCACACAGTATTTTATGCAAATGTGTACAATATTATTGTACACATTTGCATAAAAGTGCCAACTATCAAAGTAGGCTTACTATAACCAGCTTATAACCTCCTTAGCTTGACCAGTTAGTTACAGTTTCAAGATCTAAAGATCCTACCTACCTGGAAACACCAAGACTGTTAGATAGCTCAATTTTACCTACATTTCCTGCAGCAAGCTGTACGCATTATTATTATTTGGTAACCCAGCAACCTTGCATTTTTACTAGTATTTTAAGTCCCAGCCTACAAGGTAGGGTGGGGGAAAGGATATTGACTTTAATGAAAACTGGTCCATTAAAAATTAAGCACAAGAAGTACCAAGAAATGGGCATTTGGTCTAGTGGTATGATTCTCGCTTTGGGTGCGAGAGGTCCCGAGTTCGATTCTCGGAATGCCCCATTCATTAAATTTTGTTTACTAAAATTTTCAAAACAGATTTTAAGAATTAAGTTTTTAAGTTTGGTTTTTAATAATGCTTAAAATAAATTAAGCAAAGTCAAGTCAAGAACTGCAAGATAAGAACAATAAATCCAAATATATCTAAAATATGACAAGACTCTTCATTAATGAATAATGTAATAAATTAGGCTTTAGAAGATGGTGAATCAAGGAAGGGGAGCTAGGAAACAAACCCAATTTATCATAATTTATTACCTGAGGGGGTTATTTACTAACAAAGGTCGTGCAATTAACTCAATTCCTCCACATGCAAAAGATTCAGTTCTTTCTTGAATGATGGCATTTTGTGGTGATTGGCATTTCACCTAATTGTTATCCCCCTCACCTCAATATTCTAGAATTAGGTGAATTATTAACAAAAATCAATCACTCACCTGTCAAGACACTTCATCAATAGGGAAGCAGCAAGAAGCAATAGGTTTCAAATTTTGTACATTATAGTGGACAAAACATAGGATTGTTGCACATCTTGATGTAAAGTATTTGGAAAGGGCATCTTATGAGTTATAAGTTTAGAATTCAGACTTATAAAAAAAAAAAAAACTGGTTTAGACTTCAGAAAATGAGAATATCAGAGATTAAAATTCCAGTGATTGCAGTAACTGCACTTGTGCCAAAACAAATATAATTAGTTTTTATGCTAGGCTTCATCTTCAACATGAGTAGCGGTCTTATTTTATCAGAAATATCTTCTCCTCAGAAGGGATTGTGGGAATGATATGTCACGCAAGGAATGAATAATCAGCTTTTACAAAGCTATCAAGCCGCAAAGGTGGTTCAAGCCTTACATTAGATGCATCCTTTGAGGCTCCGGGTCCAAATGGCATGTCTTGTCTTGTTTCATCAGTTGGCACATACATTTTTGGCACACGTGACACAGGCAGTACTCTTATGTTTGAATTCGGGTATAGCACCTCAGAGAGACTCCTATTTGGGGGGGGTGGATAATATAACATATATGTTTGAATTCGGGTTGAACGGTTTAGACCCCTAAAACTATAACAAGATTGCGTAGCCTAGATTAATTAGCCAAGTTATTACTTAGTCAAATTATGTAATTCTAGGTTAAAACAATCACAAGATCATATCAAGCATATAAAACAAATAAAGCAGCGGAAAATAAATAACACAGTGATATGATCACCCAGGAAACCACACCGGAAAAACCTGGGGAGGATTTTACCCACCGATCCTCAAGGCAAAACGGAATCCACTAAGAAAGAATTGAAGTTTTTACAAAAGGACTTACAAGCTCCCCGCTTGACTTCCTAATGCTACACACCAGTAGTAACTTCCTGACACGACCACGCGCAGGCTCCGAATCCACGGACTACTTCTTTCTTTGAACTCCTTCTTCAAGTACAAGCTCCTCACTTGTTTTTCTCTTTAAGCTTTAATTGGCTGCAACCTAGTTGATCATCAAGATGTTGATGTGATCTCAATCTTGAAAACCCTAAGCTTTGTGTAAAGGAAAGCTCCTCTAGATCTCACAAGAGATTTACACAAAACCGCAATGTATGAGCAACAATACAACTTGTGCAACTCTGAAAAACGTAGCTAGGGTTTGCCTTATATACCTAGGGCAAAAACATAAAAACCTAGACGTTTAAAGAGTTAGGGCTGAGTTGGAATTCTGCAGAAAAACGCATCTGGGCCGACTTTCGATCGATCGAGTCTAACCTTCGATCGATCGAGCCAGGCCGAGAAGCCCCAATGCTTCTGCAGTCACTCGATTCCAACTTTACAATATTAAACCAACTTTGAGCAAACTTAAATAAGACTAAGTACATTGTTTTGATCATGGTTTGCCAACATTACATATTAGAGTTCTAAATACATAAAATCCTAAGACCTTAGAACCTAACAAACTCCCCCTTTGGCAATCCGTGACAAAACACACAATAAAAGCTCAAAGTTTACAAGTAATAGCCCTTTACATAATAATGCTCATAAATAAAAGTTCAACCTAACTACTATCCATCGGTTGCAAGTGTAGACAGCAGCTTTGTCGAATCAACCTGTATATTCCTGAAATACTCAACAAACACATAAACGCATGTGTGGCAGCAAATAGTATATAAACAGGTATAATATTCTTGTAAGATTCACACAACACAAAATAAAGAAATATATCAATGAATCAATTCATAAATATAAATCAATAAGTAGTGAATCATAAAGACAACAAGAATCAAAAGAAACATGTATATCAATATATCAATCAATGTTACTCCCCCTAACATGAACATCCCAAAAATGATATACAAAGTGAAGCACCTAGATACAATCTAAAAAAAACTCCACAAAAATATCCCATGCTACAAAAAAAAATAAACTCCCCCTAACACAAAAATCTCCCCCTATCAACAAAAACACCTCTACAAGTCAAAACACTACTCCCCCTTTTTGTGACGGAATGCCAAAGGGCATCATAGACCATCATCAAAAGGAGGTGGTGAGGAAGAACGAAGATGCGCCAAATCCGCTCGCAGAGCACGAATCTCGTCGAACAGATCCACCAAACGCTGACCATGAGCCGCCTGAACGGTCATGACAGTCTCCAAAGTACGACGAACATCGAAGTCAGCCGTAGAAGGTGGAGGAACAGCAGCAGCACCTACAGAATCTGGAACAGCCTCACCAGCAGGACCTGTAGAAGAAGAAGAAGGGGCGCTACTAGAGGGATCAGACCTAGGGTGTTTAGAACCAGCTCGAAGATGAGCGGCCCTCGAAGATGAGCGGCCCTCTGTCTAAGAAAAGACGCACCTATAGGAGCTATCACATGAACAGGCTCAGAAGCAGGGAAGTCCTCTAAACTTAGATAAAGTAAAATCCTATGAATGAAAATAGGATGGACAAGGGCATGGGCAGTAGATGAACTCCTATAAACTTCGTTCAAAGAACGAAGAAAAAGATGGGGAAAACTAATAGGAGCATCTGTAACAAGAGCGTAAAGAAAAACATACCTCTCAAGAGGAATGGTGTGCAGATGAGAAATAGGCCAGAGTGAATGACAGGCTATCCTAAAGAATAGGTAGGTAGTCTCAGGAAGCTCAGCGGTGGTGATCCGAGGATCAGAACCCCACTGGATAGAAGATCCAGTGATGTAGGACATGACATCACTCAGCTCAGGTGACTCATCATAGGGGTAAACAGGATCCCTAACCAATGGTACCTCTAGAGCATCAGCCACTACCTGAGGAGTAATGGAGTACTCTACACCTCGTATCCAACTCCTAACGAGAGTGTTGGAATCATAGATGCGGACAGAGAGGTTCGAGAAGAACTCTCTAATCAAGGTAGCCGGAGGTGGAGGGTCAGACACGGTCAACAAAGGTAACCAACCCCTACGCTCAAAATTTACCCTAATGGCAGGATCAACCTCATCTAAACGAACAGAACGCTCAGCCCAAATCTTCCTATGTAGGTTTAAAGTCTCAAAAATCTCTTGGTTTTTCTCAGTGGGGAACCGCTCACTATCAAAGGATGGAGGGGAAGGAGTAGGAGTGGGGATGGTCCTACGAGCTCTAGTCTTCCTAAGCATGGTGCTAAGGAACAGGACAGAGACACAAAGAGAAAACCAAAAAGAGCAGGAAATAAAACCAAGGGCAGACTGCAAATTAGTACAAAAAAATATAGAATGAAAATCTATATGATGCATGAATCATTAATAATGGTATGATGCATGAACTAATGCAGTGATGAGGATCAAATTAAGTTCAATTTTCACAACATTGGCTTGAACATAGAGTTTCTTAACAAAAACCCTAAAAAATTTTGAACCACTTGAAAATTTTTGCAACAAATTGATGAATTAATCATTACATACCATTGGAAATAGTTTATAATAACCAATTGCATCAATTACACAAGCCAATTTCAACAATTAAACCCAATTTCACAAAAAGCCCCAATTCGGACCTAGTATAAACCCTAGAAATTCAAATTTTCACAAAACTCAAAATTGATCAAATTAATCACTCAAGAACATGTTTATATAGTGTCCCCAACAAAACCCATTGATCAATTTCACATGAATAGGTCCGAATCATCAAAAAATCCCAAAAAGAAAAATCCGAAAATCACCCTTTAAAATGTATGAAAAATGCATGAAATCAAGTAAATAAACTCAAAAGCAAGGGTATTAAGGACATAGCGGCTTGAGGAGAGAGAGATTATGCAAAAAGATCGAAAGAAAACGACAAAAACTTGAAAAATTTGTCTTGCCTCGTCGGAGAGAGAAAAGGAAAAGTTTTGAAAAAGTTTTGAAACTTTGAAAAAGTCAGATTTTCCCTTTTTAAAAAGCTTATTCACGATGTTCGATCGATCGAGAATTACATTCGATCGATCGAAAGTGACAGACGTTTTAGCACTTTCTGAGGCACTTTTTCGATCGATCGAAAAACACTCTGGATCGATCGAAAAGGGTAAAAACACACTGAATTTTGGGAAAAAACACAGTTTTGAAAATTTGCAAGCCCAATTTTGAAACAACTCCTCAAAGCATTTGAACAATGAACACAAAATGCATGAGTATGAGATGGAATGCATTTTCAAAAACCCAAAATTTTAAACCCAATTCTCAGACACAATTTTCAATCATCTTCCAAATTAATTTTCTCAAGCAACAAGTATGTTGTACACAAATCTCAAGATATTTTCAAACTTGGTTGGTCAGACCAAGAGCACACACACTAGCATGTACAGTGTTTAACAAAGAGTAACTTGTGTAGTGTGTGAAACTAGCAAAGACTTGAGATACATGTGAGGTGATATGTGAATGGCAATCAAGCACAAAGTCTACACAATTCATCACATAGAATTAAAAGAGACTATCACCTAAAGAGTTACATCCTATAACTCCCACATCTCCTAGATCAAAAGCTTGCAATCATGTAAGTTTCTTTTATTTTTGCCTCTTATTTATGTGAAATGGCATTCAGCCTAATAGTACACACCGGTTTGAATTAAGTGAATTGGCATCAAGCCTAATAGTACACACCAGTTTTAATTTATTTTGAGGCTACACCTTATGTTCTTGTTGTGCATATGCTACACTTTCTCGAGCACTAAATCTTATGATATGCACTAAGGTGTTCATGATTGGCTAGTGAACAGTGGTGAGATGGTTATTTATGCCTTTCTCAAAAGGATCAAGTCCGTCAGTCAACAACATGTGACTTCATGATTAAGGCAAAGTGATTAAGAACCACACACATCTTTCCCACACAACATGCGCTACAAAGTTTCAACTAGTTAAGTGCAACAAATAAGCTCATCAAAGTTAAACAAGGTACACAAGACATGACATGTGTAAAAAGAATGACCAACCTTGTTTTCAAAAATCAAGATAAATAGTGTTCAACACAGATTTTGCTTTCCCCTTTTTTTTTTTTTTTTTTTTTTTTTTTTTTTTTTTTTTTTTTTATCAAAAGAGAAAACAAATAAATCCTAGAATGAAATGCATGTATGTAATGCAATGCAAGTCCTAGAACAAAAGAAAACACAAAAATCAAATAACAATGGTCACAATAGAATAGAGCAATGAAGCACAAGGACCATGTCAGAAAGACTCAATTAGTTCGAGTCTTTTGCATCCAAAACTTTTTAGATGCACCCCGAGCATTGGAGTTCTTATTCACATTAGAGTGATTCTCAACTCCAGAATTGGAATAAAGGTTTAACGCCTTTACCAATTCACCAATTAGTGCCATAGGATCTTGTGCTTGAGGCACAGGTACTTTTGGTCTTTTAGCTCTCTTATCAGCTTGAAGCTTGTAACAGTTAGGACGAATATGTCCAGACTTACCACAATAATGACAAACCCAAGCAGGTTTACCATGCATCTTGTCCTTCGGTTTGGTAGGCTCCTTAGGTTTGGATTCTCTTAAGTCTATCCTAATCTTCTTTGGTGGTGAAACTTCTACAGGTTTAACAACCTCACTCACAGGGGGTTTTACAGTTTCACTCACGACCTTACTCACAAGAGGTTCAGAGGAAGAAGAAGAAGGAACGAAGACAGTGGAATGGGGTCCAGAATCAAAGATGCTTTCTACATATCCTAACCCAGCTTTATCAGAAGGATACTTTTGAACATTTAACATGTGATCAAGTTTAGAACTAGCAGATCTAGCAACAGATAAATCATGTTCCAAAGTTCTAACTTTATCAAGCAACAGCATGTTTTCAGATTTAACATTATTCAAAAGATCATTAGCATCAAATAACTTCACAAGCAAATTTTTCTTCTCAAGCTCAAGAGCATCAATTTTCTTTAGGCCTAAATCAACTTTCATAGCATCCTTTGCAGCAATTTTGCAAAGTTTGTTATAGGCCTCTTGAAGATCTGCGTCTTCAGAGAGTTCCCCATCAGCAGGGTTCTCCTCAGCAGATATGCTTTCATCTACTGCACCAGTGGCAGTGAAAGCAATGAAGTTTCCATCCTCGTCACAACCGGACTCATCATCAGAAACCTCATTATCACTAAGGGTTACAGCCATAGCTTTACCCTTATTTCTCAAGAAAGTAGGACATTCAGATTTGACATGACCATACCCTTGACAACCATAACACTGAGGACCCAAAGAGTTATTTGAAGATTGACCTACTTGTTCTCTAGGTTTTTCAAAGTTGTTAACCTTAGTGGGATCATTCTTCCTAAAGTTTCTAGGTTCAGCAGTGTTGGTGTTCCTTGCCTTTCTATTAGTGTTTCTGAGAAAATTTCTAAAGTTCTTGGCAAGGTAAGCTATCTCCGTGGGAGAGAGCTCATCATCAAATCCACCTTCAACATCATCAACAGACTTCAGTGCCATTGATTTGGATTTGACAGTCTTGGGTAAGTCAGACTCATAGGACTGAAGAGATCCTACAAGCTCATCCACAGGGATGGAGTCAACATCCTTACTCTCAGTAATGGCTGTTACTTTGGGTCTAAAGTCTTCAGTCAAAGATCTAAGAATCTTCCTAACAACTTTAGGTTGATCATAGACTTCACCCAAATTATATGCAAAATTAACAATATCATTTAATTTAGCATAAAACTCATCAAAGGTTTCATCATCAGACATTCTAATGTTTTCAAACCTAGAAGTTAATTGCTGCAGTTTGTTAATTTTAACAGCCTTTGTGCCTTCATGCACAGTTTGGAGGATTTTCCAAGCAGTATGAGCAACCTCAACATTAGAGATCCTCTTAAATTCCTCCATTGAAACAGCATTGAAGATGGCATTCATAGCTTTGCTATTGAAGCCTGCTGCTTCTTTCTGAGAAGTTTGCCACTCACTCACAGGAGTAGTGGGCTTCTCCCATCCGTATTCAACGGAATTCCATACCCTCTCATCTATGGATTTCAGGAATGCTTTCATCCTTACTTTCCAGTAAGCATAATTGTTCCCATCAAAGTGAGGAGGAACAAACAGAGAGTGTCCATGCTCCATGACAACTGGGGTCAAGGATCAGCTCTGAGAAAAAGATCTCAAACAAGACGAGCTACCCGCTCTGATACCACTTGAACGGTTTAGACCCCTAAAACTATAACAAGATTGCGTAGCCTAGATTAATTAGCCAAGTTGTTACTTAGTCAAATTATGTAATTCTAGGTTAAAACAATCACAAGATCATATCAAGCATATAAAACAAATAAAGCAGCGGAAAATAAATAACACAGTGATATGATCACCCAGGAAACCACACCGGAAAAACCTGGGGAGGATTTTACCCACCGATCCTCAAGGCAAAACGGAATCCATTAAGAAAGAATTGAAGTTTTTACAAAAGGACTTACAAGCTCCCCGCTTGACTTCCTAATGCTACACACCAGTAGTAACTTCCTGACACGACCACGCGCAGGCTCCGAATCCACGGACTACTTCTTTCTTTGAACTCCTTCTTCAAGTACAAGCTCCTCACTTGTTTTTCTCTTTAAGCTTTAATTGGCTGCAACCTAGTTGATCATCAAGATGTTGATGTGATCTCAATCTTGAAAACCCTAAGCTTTGTGTAAAGGAAAGCTCCTCTAGATCTCACAAGAGATTTACACAAAACCGCAATGTATGAGCAACAATACAACTTGTGCAACTCTGAAAAACGTAGCTAGGGTTTGCCTTATATACATAGGGCAAAAACATAAAAACCTAGACGTTTAAAGAGTTAGGGCTGAGTTGGAATTCTGCAGAAAAACGCATCTGGGCCGACTTTCGATCGATCGAGCCAGTCCGAGAAGCCCCAATGCTTCTGCAGTCACTCGATTCCAACTTTACAATATTAAACCAACTTTGAGCAAACTTAAATAAGACTAAGTACATTGTTTTGATCATGGTTTGCCAACATTACATATTAGAGTTCTAAATACATAAAATCCTAAGACCTTAGAACCTAACACGGGTATAGCACCTTAGAGAGACTCCTATGGAGGGGATAATATAACATATAGAGAAATCACTTGACTAAAAAGCCTAAGACTATTAACTACTCACTCTTGTTATTAGTATTCTATGTGGGACTTCAATACTTAACTAACTACACTACTCACACAAGAATATTCCAACAGGGTAATATTCTCCATTTGTCAAATTATTATCATGTTCAAATGTCATAGCTAACTATCAAACTAGGCTCACAGCTTACTATAACAAGCTAAGCTCATCTCTTTAATTTGAGCTATAGGTCACAATTCCAAGATCTATAGAACCCTTGATTAAAACACCAAATTGTGAGGTACCCAACATTTCCTGCAGCAAGAATTAGACATTAGTATAATTTGGTAAACCAGCAACCTTCCATTTTTACAAGTCTTTTAAGTCTCAGGCTACAAGGTAGGGGGAAAAAAGATCAATTGACTTTAGTGTAAATAGTTGATTAAACTTAAACACAAGATAGTATCACCAAATGGGCATTTGGTCTAGTGGTATGATTCTCGCTTTGGGTGCGAGAGGTCCTGAGTTCGATTCTCGGAATGCCCCATCATTTAATGATAAATTATTATAATGTTTTTCGGTCCAGATTTTAATAGCTGAAAAATAAATTGAGTAAAGTCAATTCAAAAACTGCAAAATTTGATCTCAATAGATCCAAACCCATCCAAATATATTTTAGATTTGACAAGGCTCTTCATTAATAAATAAAGCAATAAATTATGTTGCAATAGATCCAAATCCATCCAAATATAGCTTAGATCTGACACTATATTTGGTGAATGAATGCATCAATCATTATTGATTATTCCTTATCTTTGTGTTCTGTTGGAGTTGGATTCACATATACATGCAAATGCTCCTTTAGCAATTCAATGGATTTCAAATTTTTGACATATGGTTTTTAATTTGTAATTGAACAATAAAGTATGCTGGGAGTCAAACAAACAAACATCAAAAGCCTATGATGAAAGTGGTTAGGTACATAGATGTGGTTGAACTACTAGACATTTGGTCTAGTGGTATGTATGATTTATGCTTCAACAGAGAGTGGTCCTGAGGAGTTCAATTCTTAAAATGTTCAAATTCTAATCTGTCACGTTAAATATTAGCGCCAACTATCAAAGTAGGCTTACTATAGGCATAGCCAGCTTATTACCTGTATAGCTTGCTGTTAGTCACAATTCTGAGATCTAAAGACCCTACCTGAAAACACCAAACTGTGAGTAGCTCAATTTTTCCTACATTTCCTGCAACAACCGTTACACATTTAGTATATGTTGGTAATCCAGCAACCTTGCAGTTTTACAAGTCTAAGTTCCATCCAAGAAGGTAGGATGGGGGCCAAGACATTGACTTTTGTGAAAATGGCTGATTAGAACTTAAGATCAAATAACACCATTCAAATGGGCATTTGGTCTAGTGGTATGATTGTGCGAGAGGTCCCGAGTTTGATTCTCAGAAAGCCCCATTCATTAAATATTGTTTACTACAATTTTTCAGTTCAGATTTTAATAATGAAGTATTTCAGTTCACTTATTAAACATTTTAATAATGAAGTTTTTCAATTCACTTATTAATAATGCTTACTCTTCATTAATGAATAAAGTAATAAATTAGGTTTCAGAAGATGCTGAATCAAGGAAGGGGAGCAAGGAAACAAACCCAAAATTTTCTTACTTTATTACCTGAGGAGGAGGTTATTATGTAATTAATTCACTACCTCCACATGCAATAGATTTAGTTCTTTCATGGATGATGGCATTTTGTGGTGATTGGCCTTTCACTTAATTGTCCTCCTAACCTCAATATTCTAGAATTAGATCTATTACTTACAAAAATCAACTGCTCACCTGTCAAGACACTTCATCAATAGGTAAGCAGCTAGAAGCCAATGGCTAAAAATTTTGTACAATCTAATGGACTAAACATAGCTTTGCTGCACATCTTAATGTAAAGGTATTTGAAAAGGGCATCTTAAGAGTTGTAAGTTTAAACTTCAGACTTGCCAAAAGAAAAAAAAAAAAAAAAATTAGACATCTGAAGATGAAAATGTCATAGATTAAATTTTGGTTTCTGCAGCAATTGCAGTTGCTGCACTGATACCAAATCATATGTAATTAGTTTTAATGCACGCCAAAAATGAATAATCAGCTTTTAAAACCCTATCAAGTTGCAAAGGTGGTTCAAGCAGTACTCTTATGTTTGAATTCAGGGGGTATAACACATTGGGGAGACTTCAATTGAGGAGATAATATTAAAATAACACATAAAAGCTTAAGCCTATTAACCACTCACACTTATCATTAGTATCCCATGTGGAACTTTAACATTTAACTAACCACATCCCTCGCATGTGAATATGCCAATAGGGTAATATTCTCCATTCATCATGTTTAAATGTCATAGCCAACTATCAAACAAGGCTTACAGCTTACAATAACCAGCTTATTTCTTTAATTTTAGCCGTTAGTCACAATTCCGAGATTTATTAAAGAACCCATCATGAAAACACCAAATTGTGAGATAGCTCAATTATACCTATATTTAATGCAGCAAGCATAATTAGCCGCAGACCCATGCAATGCGTGGGAATATATAAATATTATGTAATGGGTAGTAATATATAAAAAGTAACAATTACTTCAAGTATTATCTATTTTTTGAAAAAGATTTTTATAAGTATTTTTTCATCTTTTTATCTCTACAAATATACCATATTAATTTTTTTTTTTTGTATGTTTGATTAATATTTTTTTAAGGTGAACTATATTTTTCTAACTTCTGTTGTAGTGTGTTACATTTGCTTAATATACAACTAAACTTTATAAGTTTCAAATTTATTATTCAAATTTTCATTTCTTAAGGAATAAGGAGATTATCGTAATAATAAAAACTCATTACAAAATTACATTGTTGTCTTAGCCAAAATTAAAATGAAACCATAGGAATAAGAGATAGACTTTATAATAATTTATTACTCAAACAATTGGTAGGCATATTCAAATTCATAGCCATGTAGATTGTGTTTTGATATAAACTCAAATTCCTATTTTCGAAAAAACTAACTATTAACCCAAACCGAAATTCAAAAGCAACACAAGAGAGAGAGAAGACTTTGTGATGGGAAATTTAAAAAACACAATACCAAAGCACATTTTTTATATAAAAAAAACCTGCCAACCTTAATTAGAGTTATAAGAAAGAACAAAAATCCACCAAAAGAGAGAGAGAGAGAGAGAGAGAGAGAGAGTACTCACAGTTTTTTTGTGGGAAAATATATGAATTGAATGAGAGAAATCATATCGAATTTATACAAAATAAAATGGGGAGAAGAAGAGTCAAAATATAAGAAAGAGAAAACGATGAAGGAAATGTAACGGTAAACTAGAGAGTAGTGAGGAGATAAAGAGGCAAAGAGAGAGGAAAAAGATTGGAGGAAGTGTAACAGTAAATGTGGACTAATAGGAAGAAGAAGAGTTGTTTTTATTTTATTTATTTTTTAAATAGGGAGAATAAAAGTGAGAAAAGAAGAGGTAGAAAATAAGTGGATGATGTGGCTACTGATGTGGCTCAACAGGAGCGTAACAACAATAAATGTTATATTTCAACTTTTAGATATATATATAGATATAGATTTGGTAACCTAGCAACCTTTCCATTTTTACTAGTCGTTTTAGTCTCAGGCTACAAGCTTGGGGTAGAAAAGATCAACCAACTTTAATGAAAATGGTGGAATAAAGTTAAAATACTAAATAGTATCACCAAATCGGCATTTGGTCTAGTGGCATGATTCTCGCTTTGGGTGCGAGAGGTTTTGAGTTCAATTCTCGGAATGCCCCATTCATTAAATGTTGTTTCCCACAATTTTTTGCTTCAGATTTTAATAATGAAGTTGCTGTTGTTGTTGTTGTTGTTGTTGTTTTTTTTTTTTTTTTTTTTTTTTTTTTTTTCAGTTCAGTTTTTAATAATGCTTAACATAAATTGAGCAAAGTCAATTCAAGAATAGAAAAATTAAGTTTCAATATATCCAAATATATCTTAAATATGACAAGATTCTTCATTAATGAATAAAGTAATAAATCGGGTTTTAGAAGATGCTGAATCAAGGGAGGGGAGGTAGGAAACAAACTCAAAATTTTCATAATTTATTACCTGAGGAGTTTTTTTACAAAATGAGGTCATTATGTAACTACCTCACAGCCTCGACATGCAAAATATTCAGTTCTTTCTTGGATGATTAGCAATTCACTTAATTGTCCTGTCCTCCCTCCTAACCTCAATATTCTAGAATTAGTCCTATTACTTAACAAAATCGAAAGACACTACTTCATCAATAGGTAAGCAGTTAGAAGACAATGGTTACAAATTTTGTACAATCTAATGGACAAAACATAGCTATAGCTTTGTTGTGGCAAAGCTTAATGTAAAGGTATTTGGAATCAAGACATCTTAACTTAGAGAGTTGAGACATCAGAAGATGATGAATGTCATAGATTAAAATTCTAGTGAATGATACCAAATCAAATATATATTTATAATTAGTTTGTATGCATTGCATTATTCATCATGTGACTTTAAGTATCATAATGGATAGCCAAAACTATCAAACCAGGCTTATAGCTTACTATAAACTAGCTAATTTCTCCACATGTATCTTAGATATGACAAGACAATTAGGTATCAGATTCAGAAGGAAGATAAATGAAAGCAGGAAGGAAGGAGAAACAATTAACAAACCCAAATTAATAATAATAATCCTTTAATTTTAATAATACCACCACCACAAGTATAAAATAAATAAAAGTGCAACTACTTTAACTGCAAAAACACTTAAATATTCATCAATCAGCAAGAAGGCAAAAGGTTCTCAAATGCTGCTACCGAATGCACATCACATGCACCGCCCGAAAATTTGAGAACCTTACTAATAAATGCTTTTTTTTTTTTTCCCAATCCTTATAATAAAAGTACGTCGTTTTGGATATGTCATAACGTTCTCTCTGTGACGGCGCTATTTTGGTCTGTTCTTCTCTGAATCTTTTTTTTTTTTTTTACTTTAATTAATGAATTAATTAATTGTAAGTGAGTTTGTTTGTTTGATTTTGAGTAAAATATTTATTTATTGTTGTGTTATGCTTGGTGCTTGGGCGTTTGGCGTTTGGCAGCAAAGAAAGAAACACTCTGACTCAGTCTCAGTCTCAACAATTCAATGGCTAACGTAAGTAAGTTAATTGAACTCACACTCACATATTCCTTCCTCTGATCTGATGAAAAGTAGTAATACGATGGGAATGGGAATGTGAAGCGAAACTCGCGCTTAAGGTAACGGTACGTGCCCACTGTCACCGATGTAGTAGTAGAACCTTTGGTCGGTGCTTGCACCGGAGAATTTGGCTATGGGTCTATGGTCTAAAATTAAAGGAAAGGAAACTCAGTTTAAGGGTCCCCCTCCCCCAGCTGTTGGACAGGTTCTACTACTACTACTACTACGTACCTTTGTATCTGGTAATGGAAAAATGGTTGTGAATTCTTAAATTAAAAAAATTGATGGTGTTGGATGGATAGGATTCCTTTTTTGTATTTGTATTTGTAGGCTTCCAGTCAAAACAAAAGGGCTGTGGTTGATTTTTCTTCACCCAATATAACAAAAGAAATGCATGTATGTAGGCCATTTAAGATCTACCATTATTGGGGACGGGGACACGATAGCCAGTATGCTTGAGTTGAGTTTTCACACGTCGGACTTCTTCGCCGAAACCATATATGTCCATGTTGGAGATTGCATGAAGGGCTGTTGTTTCAAAAAATTTCTATAACTATCATATAATATTCAAAATCTTTCCCTTTTTTTCATCGGTACCATTACCATAAGGCTGAAAATTTTCAATTTTCCTATGCAGTTTGGCATGTTGAAAAGTTTTCAAACTGGGAAGATGTTAATGAAGCAGCAGCAGCTATTGGAGATCTACAGGTAACTTTAAAGCTGTGTGGATTGTTATTGGATCTTTCCTTATTCTTTCACTAACCTCATATATGTTGCTCAGATGGCATCTCCTCTCCTTATAAGAACAAGGTAGGTGGGGTGTCAAGACCCATTGGATGTGTGTATATTAGAATTATTTATTCTACTAGAAGGTGATATTAGGGAGATCAGACGGAATTATTTTCTAAGGAAATTTACCTCATCACCTTTCAGTTGCAGTTCCTACAAAATGAAACTTGGAGTAAGATGTCGTCAAGAAAGAATTACCTTCATTTTAAGGCCAAAATGGCCCAATACCACTTTTTTTTGAAATTTTTAGCAAAAAATTACTGTTTCGGAAATAAATAGCAAAGTACCACTTTTTCTGGAAATCGAGTTTCAGAAACTCGAGTTCCCTTCAATTTTGCCACCGTGGCATTGCTGACATGGAATTTCTGTGATTAAAAAAAATTATGTGGTACTCGAGCTTGAGAAACTCGAGTTCCATGCAACACAATACTCGAGTATACCAGACTCGGGTATGTTTTATAAATAAAATGCAGGAAAAAAAAATTTACACAGTACTCGAGTTTGGGAAACTCGAGTACTATGTAAATTTTTTTTTTTTTTTTTTTTTTTGTTTGGGGATAATGAACAAATAAACATAAATGTAAAAATAAGTGACTTTTTTATGTTTTTATTTATTTAAACAGAAGCATTGTAAAATATAGAGATTTTAATTTCAAAATATGAATTTAATTTCTACATTAATTAAAATTGTTCATTGTTTTCTCATAAAAATTGTTCATTGTTTTCTGTATAAACTATTTCTACGATTTTGCATAAAATTATTTTCTGTTCAGCATTATTTAAGAAATTGTTCACTCTCTTTTCTGCATAAATTATTTTCTGTTTACTGTTTAAAAAATTGTTCATTATTTTCTCATAAAACACCTAGTAAAATCGTGTTTTCTAAATTTAAACGCCAAATTTGAATGCTTTTTCATGTTTGAATTTCACAATAATCGAATATATTTTTCTGCATTGATAAAATATGTTTCTACATTAATAAAATTTGCTCTTTGCACATCATATTTATTGTATATTCAAATCTACTTACTGCATTCATTAAATTTTTTTTTTTGCATTAATTAAAACTATTCACTGTTTTCTCATAAAAATTGTTCACTGTTTTCTACATAAACTATTTCTAGCATTCTGCATAAAATTATTTTCTGTTCAGCATTATTTAAAAAATTGTTCACTCTCTTTTTTGCGTATATTATTTTCTGTTCACTATTTAAAAAATTGTTCACTGTTTTCTCATGTAACACCTAGTGAAATCGTGTTTTCTAAATTTAAAAGCCAAATCTGGATGCTTTTCATGTTTAAATTTCACAATAATCGAATTTGTTTTTCTGCATTGATAAAATTTGTTTCTACGTTAATAAAATTTGTTCTCCACACATCATGTTTACTATATATTCGAAGCTGCTTACCGCATTCATAAAATTTGCTTTTTGCATTAATTAAAACTGTTCACTGTTTTGTCATAAAAATTGTTCACTATTTTCTGCATAAACTGTTTTTAGCATTGGCGCAGTTATTACATTTAAATGGTTTTAGTGTTTTTTTTAAATATGTAACCATTTGAATAATGGACAAACGCCATGAAAGAAAAATGAATGATTCGCATAGATCACCTAACGGTAAATGCCTCGAAAAATTTGAATTTGTAAAAAAGTTCGAATTAGTTGAATGTAGAACTGTTCATTAAGTAAAACTGTTTTCTGCATTAAGTAAAACTGTTCACTGTTTTCTCATGAAAATTGTTCACTATTTTCTGCATAAACTATTTATAGTATTTTGCATAAAATTATTTTCTGTTCAGCATTATTGAAAAAAAAATTCACTCTCTTTTTTGTGCAAATTATTCTTTGTTCACTATTTAAAAAATTGTTTACTGTTTTCTCATAAAACACCTAGTGAAATCGTGTTTTCTAAATTTAAAAGCCAAATCTGAATACTTTTTCATGTTTAAATTTCACAATAATCGAATTTGTTTTTCTGCATTGATAAAATCTGTTTCTACGTTAATAAAATTTTTTCTCTACACATTATGTTTACTATATATTCGAAGCTGCTTACTGCATTTATAAAATTTTCTTTTTGCATTAATTAAAACTGTTCACTGTTTTGTCATAAAAATTGTTTACTATTTTCTGCATAAACTGTTTTTAGCATTGGCGCAGTTATTGCATTTAAATGGTTTTTGTGTTTTTTTAAATATGTAACCATTTGAATAATGGACAAACTCCATGAAAGAAAAATGAATGATTCGCATAGATCACCTAACGGTAAATGCCTCGAAAAATTTGAATTTGTAAAAAAGTTCGAATTAGTTGAATGTAGAACTGTTCATTAAGTAAAACTGTTTTCTGCATTAAGTAAAACTGTTCACTGTTTTCTCATGAAAATTGTTCACTATTTTCTGCATAAACTATTTATAGTATTTTGCATAAAATTATTTTCTGTTCAGCATTATTGAAAAAAAAATTCACTCTTTTTTTTGTGCAAATTATTCTCTGTTCACTATTTAAAAAATTGTTTACTGTTTTCTCATAAAACACCTAGTGAAATCGTGTTTTCTAAATTTAAAAGCCAAATCTGAATACTTTTTCATGTTTAAATTTCACAATAATCGAATTTGTTTTTCATGTTTAAATTTGATGTTTAAATGAACTCTATTGCGGTGGTATCTGTACTTAGTTTTGTAGGTTTGTCGACCATGATGTGCTCGACGCCTCTGAGACTCTCGTACGTGTACATTGGCATATTAAGGAAACTAGCTTTTAAACCCGTGCAAATGCACGGGAATTACATAAGTACATGTATTTTTAGGTTCTTGGAAAAAAAAATACATCTATTTTCAACAAAATAGAAATAAAAATAATGTAAATTTTGTAAGAGTCCACAAATAAATTTTTGTACATAGAAATAATTAGAATCCGAGAAAGAAAATATATTCAAATAATTTTAGGTAAATATTTTGAGAAACATTTTGTTTCAAAAGTCATACTTAAATAAATTTAATTAAATAAGTATGTAGCTAATGCAATTGAATTTATAAATTTTAAAAAATAGCACTTGGTATGAATTTCAAATTTAAAATGTATATAACACTCAGTATGCTATCCATAAAAATGTGTTGTCTTACAAATAGATTTTCTTTTAAGCCTATTTTAAACAACTAAAACTGTAACATCCACTATGATGGAGAGAAAAATATTTCTAGCAATTGAAAAAAAAAATCCAGCTAAAGAGAATGGTGTGATCATCCTTCCTTGGAAGCAAATTTGTGGAGAGTAACCCAATCCAATTCCTTTTAATTTTGTTTTAGAATAACCCAAACATAACCTTTTCTATCCCAAGTTCTTTGCAGGATTTCGTCGAACACCTAGTGCTCATTTTAATACAGCTCCCCAACTAAAAAAGAAAATCTAATTAAAACAAAATTAGCCAACATTTATAAGGCTCATCCACTTCTGGATCTCTCTTTTGTTTAATTTTTCTTCCTTCTTTTTCTTTTATATATATATATATATATATATATATATTTATAATGGAAGTTCACTCAACATTCTCAAATTTGTTTTCAATATGAAACATTAAGAAGTAGGAAAGCAACAACAAAGTAGCATTAATCACATGAATAAGGACCTGAATAGGGTTGCTCTTGTGACTGCATTATTAAATCATCTTATAAATGAAAAGAAGTAACTACATAAAGTAAGAAATCAACACAAAACATGTAAGGAGACCAAATGATTTAATTGATTAAATAGTAGTATGTTATAGCAAAAAGAGTGTTGAAATTACAACCAACCAAAAAAAAAAAAAATTAATAATGAATTTACTATAAATTGATATATATACAAAATATAGAGATGAAGGATAACAATGCAACAACACTCATTAGGGTTCCAAAGGTAAGCATTGATTAATCACATCAAGTGCAACAATAGAAATAGAAAGCTACATGATAATTTCTGGAAACTTGCAAAGAAAACAATATCGTATTTCCACATAACTGTCAAAAAAATAAACCACGGGACACTTAGAACCTCTCTAAGGAGCATAAATGATTCAAGGCAAGATTTCTACTTATAATCACCTGTCTGACATGATGAACAATAGTTTTCTCCTGATTGGTTTCCCTTAGTCTTTCAATAGACTGAAACTTCCCTTCCAAACATCCTTCATGCATAACCATTAGTTTATAGGCTACCTGCATAGTTAGAGAAAGTGCACAAACCCCAATAGTCAATAGTAAGTATTACCCTCATATTCAAATGAATAAGCAGAGACCTAGTTTAGACATGCTTGCACAGAAAATTGATGACATGATTGCATTCCAAAACCAATGGGCCAATGCCCCTAGTGTAGACATGTTTAATGCAAAACAAAATGTCCTAGCCTAAAATTCACTTTGGAAGTTTTGCTAAAAATGAGATCGATCAACATGTATACATCTCATAAAATCCGTAAGCCTTTTTCCTTTCTTTTTTTAAGAAAAAAATTCCTTCACCCTTCTTAGTTTGACTACAAAGAAATCAAAGTGAATGAAAAACATTTTTTAAAAATTAATAATTTAAAACTAAAGGTCAAAGTTTACTTCTTTACAGTGTTTCACATAGAGTAGATACAAAACCATGTTTTTAATAAGAGTTCAAGTTAATTTCAGAACACAAACATGTCCAGTTCAATATATTGTAGCAAGAATCTTTGAGAATGAAACTACTACATTCTTCAAATAATTGGAAACTTGTAAATGCATAACCTCAGTCATGATTAGAAAGACATTATCATGAATTTCAAAAAATATTTGCTGCAAACAAAAATTATCTGCAAATCAATAGCTATAGCCCAACTAAAAACAGAAAATTAAAACCTATAAATTACAATTTGATACAAACCAAGACAAAAATATTATATTACTCATTGAAATGTCTTAAAAAGACAAAAATAGATTATCTGCTGTATGAAAAAAAAATCATTAATGTAAGCATATATTGTATACATTTAAAAAAAAAATTGAAAATCTTCAAGACAAAGTAAGCCTTGAGAGTTGAGTCATATTTATTTCATTTTTTTTTTTTTTTGGGTCAATGATAGATTGCTAAGCTTGCTATAAAAGATAGATAAATTTTTTTTTAAAAAAAATTAAGTCATATGGAATTACCCCTCCATGTGCAAGTGCAATGGCCATGATAGTTGTAGTTGACTACATATATGAGACAAATAACTTTTCATTAAGCAAAATCCATCAAGGTTTGCAGAAAATTCAAGAAATTTCATTCAACATGAAGCTAGAACCATCCAAAATTACAATAAAAGAAGTCCACAACTCAGAGATAAACAATTGTACAAAAACCCCAGTTAATTTGTCTTGATAAAAATCTTTCATCAAGATCAAGCCATATAACACCAAGGGCCAGTTGAACAAAAAATATACCGAAAAAATGAGGGTTCCTTGTTCATGAAAATTTTTTCCTTAAGGCTTCCAATTCAAAGAAATATTTGGCACTAAAGAACAATACCTTTAATACCAGCCAAATTACTTTTGACTACTTAATTGAAATATGTGAATAATATACACAAAAGAGAAAATAAATGAAACGCATTTACCTTGCTTTCTAATGTTTACAATCAGAAAATAAAATTGTTGGAAGCAAACCACAATACAAGTAAATAGGGAAGATATAAAGAACATAAGAAAAACTATATTTAACATAGAATTGCGCCTTTCCATCATAATGCAAATCACCTTATTAAATTGTTTATCAAATCCATTATTTCACTATGTTCAAAGTATAGACAAATATAGTTTCTAAAGCATAAAATAGCTCAAATTGCGACAAACACATAAATTGCCTAGTGTATTTTAGTAGGAAGAGATGGACTTGCTCAACTAATTTGAAAAGAACAAAACAATATTTTTCAATGGTTCAGTTCTTATGACATTTTGCTGCAGCCTAACAATCAAATTATGGGTCTGCTCTGAATTGAAAGTACTTGCAAACTGCTTAGCAAATTGCCTGAGGAGCTCCAGATCACCAAAGATGACTTGCTAAACTCTATTTCAAAAATAACATAAAAAATGCCAGCATTAAGATCAGATCAGGACACAACTAATAACAGCCCTAATAGATTCATGTTTTTTGTTTGGTGATGTAGGAAAAACAGATGTGTTTAAAAAAAATACACAAGAATGTGAGTTCATTAGCTCGAGCTTTTGGTAGCTAGATCGAGGGGAGACTATTTAGATGGAGACAGCGTTAGATTTGAGAGTATGATATACATGTGGATTTGGGTCCTAGTTACACTTTGTGTAACTCTAAGTTATTTTACATCATGCAATATTTCTTTGTTGGATGTGAATTTTAACAAATCTTTCATTGGGTTAAATTCACTTCTAATACTCTATGTGCTAGCAAAATATACATACACACACTATAGCTGAGGAGTTGTTGGATTCTAATAAAAATATGGTATTACTGCATAGTTATTGCTTGCTAAATTATTTAATTCTAGAACATTTTTTTCTCTCTTTTATTTATTACAACTATCTAATATAGAAGAAAAAAATTATGCAAAAAAAATAAAAAATAAAACCTTTAGAGAGATAAGAGTCTGTTTGGCATCAATTTCAGCTTTTAACTTTTAGTTTTTGTGTACAGCTTTTTAAAACCTCATTTTTTCCTACATTATTTTTCACCTTTTCAAATTTTTTCAAAGTACAAATATAATTTAGCACACTTTCAACAAAAAGTTTAGCAAACAGCTAAATAAGCTGTAAACGGACACTAAGCTTAAAAATAGTAGAACCTTAGAAATAGCTATTATATTACCATTTTGTTTCGGTAGTAACACCCTATGTTCCACCCCGGGAATAATTTTAGGTCATTCCAATGTGTTTTGGCCATTTTGGATTCAAAGACGGAGATAGAAGTTTGATTGAGGGGATTAAAATATAAACAAAAAATGTGTATCATCTATTTAGTATTAAGAAACTATCAACAAATAAAAAATACAAAATAATTATTTTCTGTTCAGCATTATTTAAAAAATTGTTCACTCTCTTTTCTGCATAAATTATTTTTTGTTCACTATTTAAAAAATTGTTCACAGTTTTCTCGTAAAACACCTAGTAAAATCGTGTTTTCTAAATTTAAACGTCAAATCTAAATGCTTTTTCATGTTTAAATTTCACAATAATTGAATTTGTTTTTCTGCATTGATAAAATCTGTTTCTACGTTAATAAAATTTGCTCTCTATACATCATGTTTACTCTATATTCGAATCTGCTTATTGCATTCATAAAATCTATTTTCTGCATTAATTAAAACTGTTCATTGTTTTCTCATAAAAATTGTTCACTGTTTTCTACACAAACTATTTCTATGATTTTGCATAAAATTATTTTCTGTTCAGCATTATTTAAAAAATTGTTCACTCTCTTTTCTATATAAATTATTTTCTGTTCACTATTTAAAACATTGTTCGCTGTTTTCTCATAAAACACCTAGTGAAATTGTGTTTTCGAAATTGAAAAGCCAAATCTGTATGTTTTTTCATGTTCGAATTTCACTATAATCGAACTTTTTTTTTTTTTTTTTTGCATTGATAAAATCTATTTTGATACACACTTTGTCAAAATTATCCAACAATGATGGATTGTGATTGGTTGTTTATCACTTTCTACTAAACTCACTATTTTTTCTACTTCACCTACAATCTGTTGGCGCATGTGGTTCGTATGACAACAGTTGGTGCTACAGCAGCAGGCTAGTGACGTGTCTTCAAATGCCGTAGTTGGTGCTACATCATGTTTACTGTATATTCAAATCTGCTTACTGCATTCATAAAATCTGTTTTCTATAATAATTCAAACTGTTTTCTGCATGTGGTTCGTATGACTATAGTTGGCGTTTGTGTAAATTATTTTCTGTTCACTATTTGAAAAAATGTTCGCTGTTTTCTCATAAAACATCTAGTAAAATCGTGTTTTCTAAATTTAAAAGCCAAATCTGAATGCTTTTTCATGTTTAAATTTCACAATAATCGAATTGGCTTTTTTGCATTAATAAAATTTGCTCTTTGTACATCATGTTTACTGTATATTCAAATCTGCTTACTGCATTCATAAAATCTATTTTCTGCATTAATTAAAACTGTTCACTATTTTCTGATAAATTTTTTTACTGTTTTCTGCATAAACTATTTTTAGCATTCTGCATAAAAGTATTTTCTCTTCAGCATTATTTGAAAAATTGTTCACTGTTTTTTCTGCATAAATTATTCAACGTTCATTAGGTGTTTTATGATCTGGATGCTCTAATAGCAATGACTACCGAGGAAAAAGCACAGCAATAATATGGAAGCATAAACAATGATAAAACAGATAATAAAGAAGTAAATAGCAAAATAGATATATTCAAAATAAGGTTAAAATACAGTGTGGAATATGAAAATAGAAACTAGTAAAATCTTACTTAAACTAGTAAAATCTTACTTGAATAAAAACTTCAATCTTTGATAAACTTGAAAACAAACTGTTGTCTTTGATACAAGCTTGCAAATAAAACTGTCTAAAGAGAAAGGTTACAAGATTACAAGAGGGGAGAGAGTACAAAAGTCTTTCTGAGGGAGATGGAAGGCTATTACAAAAGGCTTTCTAAAACTTGGAACTTAAAAGCTTAGAATCTTAGAAACTTGTCTTCTGTCATCATAGTCCGTCTCTTTTATAGGTGAAATGAACCATGGTAAAGTAACTTGAGTAGGTAAATTGAACTCAAGTTAATCTGTTGGTGGTATGGAAATTAGTACTGATGAGTAATAGTCTTTCTGCGTCTGTCTGGGAATCTTTCAAATCTTGGGAATCTAATAGATCTCTTTTTACGCATGCTAGTAAATAGTTGTAACTTTTGAACATCTGTCTGTATCTATCTAGACTATCTAGCAAAATTGAGCCATTTGCATAGTGAAATATTGGTTAGTGAAGGATTTAATTCTTAATAATCTGTTTGGCATTTGCATAGTCTGTTTGGCATCAATTTCAACTTTTACCTTTTAGTTTTTGTGTACAGCTTTTTAAAACCTTATTTTTTCCTGCATTATTTTTCACCTTTTCAAATTTTTTCAAAGTACAAATATACTTTAGCACACTTTTAGCAGAAAGTTTAGCAAACAGCTAAATAAGCTGTAAACGGAAACTAAGTTTAAAAATAGTAGACCCTTAGAAATTGCTATTATATTACCATTTTGTTTCTGTAGTAACACCCCATGTTCCACCTCGGGAATAATTTCAGGTCATTCCGATGTGTTTCGGGGTCATTCCAATGTGTTTCGGCCATTTTGGATTCAGAGATGGAGATAGAAGTTTGATTGAGGGAATTAAAATATAAACAAAAAATGTGTATCATCTATTTAGTATTAAGAAACTATCAACAAATAAAAAAATACAAAATAATTATTTCTTAATATATTAAAATACAATTTATCTATTAAAAGAAAAAACGAACTTCTTTTAAATGACAAAAATCATCAATATTAAATTTGTACTAACTCATGATGTGTAGAGAGCAAATTTTATTAATGTAGAAACAGATTTTATCAATGTAGATCGATTATTGTGAAATTCAAAAAAATGAAAAAGCATTTAAATTTGGCGTTTAAATTAAGAAAACATGATTTCACTAGGTGTTTTATGAGAAAACAGCGAACAATTTTTTAAACAATGAACAGAGAATAATTTACGCAGAAAAGAGAGTGAACAATTTTTTAAATAATACTGAACAGAAAATAATTTTATGTAGAATACTAGAAATATTTTATGCAGAAAATATTGAACAGTATATCATGTCCTACTTGAGCCAAAATCCATCTTACAAACAGTTTTGAGTGTTAAGGATCATAACATCAACATTCAGTACTTTTAACAGACACAACTACTTTCAAACACCAAAAAAACACAGAAACAAGTTCAAAATCACACACACAAATGGACACTCAAAACATGCTTTGAGGTAAAAGTCATAATAGAAAATTGATTATTGAGCTACATTTTATTTTATTTTTCAGGCACGATTGCAGCCATTAAACCAACATAGATTCTATTACAAACATTTTTTTTTCCAGACATATAGATTCTATTCTCTCAGCCCCTAGACAGAGGGAAAGTATATAACAAATCTGATATTGAAAGACTTTAAAAAAACAAAATATTTGGTCAAGAACCTGCTTCGAAGTTGTATGTGAAAACTGAAAACCCAACCTTCTACCTTTATTTGATCAGGTAGATGTAGTTTCTGTTTTTTTTTTTTTTTTTTTTTGGTTGGTTGGTAATTTATGTTGCTTGTGACAACTTATTTAAGTACAGCAACAATGCTGCTCAATTTTTTATTTTGGCAGTTCTTTGGTCTAGATTTCCCACCATGTATTTTGTGGCATAGATTTTTGGATAAACCCAAAGATGTTTAACTTTTTAGATAAACTAAATAAGGAGTAATAGTAATAATAATAATAAAATGTAATAAAGGGAAATTTTCAATACATTACGATTCATTGTATTCAAATTATCTCTAATTTCTACTCATTTTGTCACACTTGTTCTATACTTCTACATGGTAGACTATAGGTGAAGTAGAAAAAATAGTGAGTTTATTAGAAAGTGATAAACAACCAATCACAATCCATCATTGTTGGATAATTTTGACAAAGTGTGTATCAAAATAGATTTAATCAAAGCAAAAAAAAAAAAAAAAAAGTTCGATTATTGTGAAATTCGAACATAAAAAAACATAAAGATTTGGCTTTTTAATTTAAAACACAATTTCACTAGGTGTTTTATGAGAAAACAGTGAACAATTTTTTAAATAGTGAACAGAAAATAATTTACGCAGAAAAGAGAGTGAACAATTTTTTAAATAATGCTGAACAGAAAATAATTTTATGTAGAATGCTAGAAATAGTTTATGAGAAAACAGTGAACAATTTTTTAAATAGTGAACAGAAAATAATTTACGCAGAAAAGAGAGTGAACAATTTTTTAAATAATGCTGAACAGAAAATAATTTTATGTAGAATGCTAGAAATAGTTTATGAGAAAACAGTGAACAATTTTTTAAATAGTGAACAGAAAATAATTTACGCAGAAAAGAGAGTGAACAATTTTTTAAATAATGCTGAACAAAAAATAATTTTATGCATAATGCTAGAAACAGTTTATGCGAAAAACAGTGAATAATTTTTATGAGAAAGCGGTGAACATGGTGTGCAGAGAGCAAATTTTATTAATGTAAAAACAGATTTTATCAATGCAAAAAAATAGATGATCTGTGCATCTAATGTAATTAATTTTCCATAAGTTTACTCAATTTGGTATGTTCTTCAATTTTCATTTGAATTTTCACGATTTTACACACTCAACGAATTCAAATTTTTCAACAAATTCGTACTATTTGTACATCTAATATAAACAATTTTTCCTTGAGTTTTCACAGTTTTGTACATTCAACGAATTTAAATTTTTAAACAAATTCATACGATCTATACATCTAACGTACATACTTTTCCATTGAATTTTCATTATTTTGTACTTTCAATGAAATCAAATTTCTCAACAAGTCTAGACTATCTGTACATCTTATGTACACCTTCATGATTTGGTACGTTCATTGATTTTCCATCGATTTTTCTCGAATTTCTACATTCAACTAATTCGAACTTTTTTACAAATTCGAATTTTTCGAGGCATTTACCATTAGGTGATTTATACGAATCATTCATTTTTCTTTCATGGAGTTTGTCCATTATACATATGGTTACATATTTAAAAAAACACAAAAACCATTTAAGTGCAATAATTGCGCCAATGCTAGAAATAGTTTATGTAGAAAACAGTGAACAATTTTTATGAGAAAACAGTGAATAGTTTTAATTAATGCAAAAAAAAAAAAAATTAATGAATGCAGTAAGTAGATTTGAATATACAGTAAATATGATGTGCAAAGAGCAAATTTTATTAACGTAGAAACATATTTTATCAATGCAGAAAAATATATTCGATTATTGTGAAATTCAAACATGAAAAAGCATTCAGATTTGGCGTTTAAATTTAGAAAACACGATTTCACTAGGTGTTTTATGAGAAAACAATGAACAATTTTTTAAACAGTAAACAAAAAATAATTTATGCAGAAAAGAGAGTGAACAATTTCTTAAATAATGCTGAACAGAAAATAATTTTATGCAAAATCGTAGAAATAGTTTATACAGAAAATAGTGAACAATTTTTATGAGAAACAATGAACAATTTTAATTAATGTAGAAATTAAATTCATATTTTGAAATTAAAATCTCTATATTTTACAATGCTTCTGTTTAAATAAATAAAAACATAAAAAAGTCACTTATTTTTACATTTATGTTTATTTGTTCATTATCCCCAAAAAAAAAACAAAAAAAACAAAAAAATTTACACAGTACTCGAGATTCCCAAACTCGAGTACTGTGTAAATTTTTTTTTCTGCATTTTATTTATAAAACGTACCCGAGTCTGGTATACTCGAGTACTGTGTTGCATGGAACTCGAGTTTCTCAAGCTCGAGTACCACATAATTTTTTTTAATCACAGAAATTCCATGTCAGCAATGCCACGGTAGCAGAATTGAGGGGAACTCGAGTTTCTGAAACTCGATTTCCAGAAAAAGTGGTACTTTGCTATTTATTTCTGAAACAGTGATTTTTTGCTAAAAATTTCAAAAAAAAAGTGGTATTGGGCCATTTTGGCCTTCACATTTTAATATTACTGTATTTTTCACTGCGTGATTCTTATACTTTTGAGTTCTTTTACACGTTAGGGCATTTTATAATGAATGATTTTGTGACACATTACAAAAATGAAAAATGAAATGATGAAATGTGATTCTAACTTGAATGCTAATTGTTAGGAATTCTATAAAGAATCAAAAAAGAGGTTGATAGTGATCCTGATTTTAAGGAGAGGGCACAGAAGGCAGTGGTTCGCCTCCAGGTGATTTATTTTTTTATTTTTATTTTTATTTTTTACTTTGTAGCTTATTGACTGAGGTTAATCTCTCAGATAATGCAAAATCTTAGGTCACTATTAACATTTTGAATATCTAGGCTTCACATAATGTCTGTTGAATTTCTCTTTTACTATTTTTTCGTGGATTAACTTTCTACATGGTGGGGATCAGAAATATCGTAAGGCATGGACACAGATTTGTGAAATCAGTCAAAATGAGTTTAATAGGGTTTATCAACGCCTTGGAGTTTAGTTAGAGGAAAAGGTATGTTAATTTCAATAATTTTATGCCAAAAAAAAATATCTATATATATATATATATATATATTTTTGGGGGTAAAATTACCACTTAGTGTTAGTTTGGATAGCAACGCGTTTTGGCGGCTGTGTTTTTTGGCTGGCTGGGTCCCGTGCATTGTTCACGGGACCTACAAGTACGGAAAAATGTAAATCTAACTTTAAAACTGGGTCTCACGGCATTATTCACACATTTAAAAATTATTTTGTTACACTGTTTTCAGTTTTCAATTTTCAACAATAAGCGGTATCCAAACAAACCCTTATAATATTGATTCAATAAATTGTAAATAAAGATATAATAGATTTCATTAAAGTTGCCTGAAATGCAGATGGTCCTTGCTGCATATAGACTGCAAAGATCTTTGTTTATAGTGAGGTTTCTAGAAAATTAGGCAACCAATTGACAATTATACTTTTCTTGCTGACAGGGAGAAAGCTTCTACAATCCATCTATTCCTGACGTTTTGAATGAATTGACTAGGGGGCTCGTGTGATTTTTCTTGGAGGGCTTCATACTCAGCTTCGTTGTTTGAGGCCAGGAAGCCCAGCCTAAGTGACTTTTCCAACTTTATACCCTCGGGTGACACTAACACTATCCCGACCCCCGACCCTCTTGCGTTAGATACTCCATCCACGAACACTTTCCAACGTTCAACTATGACTCGACATATTCCTACAGAGCCCTGGGGAGGAGGGGTAAACTTAGCCACAAAGTTCGCAAGCACCTGGCCCTTAATGGAATTCTTCGGTTTGTAACATATGTCAAACGTCCCCAGTCTCGTCCCCCATTGTGCTATCCTCCCCGTGAAGTCTGACCTTCTTAACAATGGCTGCAAAAGGGTACTCGATTAATACCCATACTGTGGGAGCTTGGAAGTAGTGTAGTAATTTCCTTGTGGCATGTGCTAGGGCTAGGGCCATTTACTCCAATGGCAAATACCGAGTCTGTGCATCCACCAAAGTTTTGCTGAGGTAATACACAGGCCTTTGAGTCCTATCATGCTATCTAATCAACACCGAACTAACGGCATAGTCAGAGACTGCCAAGTACATGTACAAATCCTCCTCTGGCTCAAGTCGAGATAAAATAGGCGGGTTGGCTAGATAGGACTTTATGTCTTTAAACGTCGAATCACACTCTTCTATCCATTGAAAACCCTTTCAATTTTTCAACAATTGATAAAACGATCGACATTTGTCTGCCAATCTTGACACTAACCTATTCAGTGTGGCAATCATGCCAGTAAGCTTTTGGACCTCTTTTGGATAGATGGGCGGGTGTAATTACTAAATGGCTGTTATCTGGTCGGGGTTCACCTCTATGCTACGCATGGTGATCATGTACCCCAAGAACTTGCCCGATCTTAACCCGAAGGCACATTTCTCAGCGTTAAGGCGTAACTTGTGTTGCCTTAAAATATCAAAGACATCCACCAGGTCATGAGCATGCCCCACTCTTTCCTTCGTCTTCACCACCATATCATCAATATAGAGCTCCACTATTTTACCGATCAGCTCCGTGAACATACGTGTAACCATTCGCTGGTACGTAGCCCCCGCATTCTTCAGCTCGCAGGGCATCACCGTGTAATGATAGTTCCCATCAGGCATTATAAAGGAAGTCTTCTCTTGATCCCCAGGAGCCAAAGCAATTTGATGGTAACCTTGAAAGACATCCAAAAATCTCATCCGTTGGTGCCCGACCGTAGTGTCTACCAACTAATCTATTTTTGGCACTAGAACCGAAAATGGTCCTTTAGGCATGCTTTATTAAGGTTAGTGAAGTCGACATAAACTCTCCACTTTTCAATCTTCTTCTTAACCACCACTGTGTTAGCTAGCCATTCAGGAAAGAATACTTCCTTTATGGCCCTGACTGTTTTAACTTTTCTACCTCCTTTTACTGCCTCCACGTGGAGTTTTGCGAACTTCCTCGGTTTTTGTTTTTTTGGTGGGACTTGGGGATCTACATTTAAATTATGCATAATAAAATTTGGGTCAACCTCAAGTACTTCGTATGAACTCTAGGCAAACACATCCATGTTTTGTATCAGCGATAACAAAATCTATACTCAATCTTCAGTGGACAAACTTTTCCCAATTCGGAAATACCTGTCGGAATATGGCATGATTGGTATTTGAACCAACTCTTTGGCGCTGTCTACTCTTGCCAATCCCTTGGCCATCGGTAATTGCTATAATGGCTCCCGATCAACCTCATCCTTTTGCTTAATTTCATGGTTTATTGCTGCCACCAAGAATTTCCTTGCCATCTTTTAATCGGTCCAGACTATCGTGACCCCATCTTCTGTAGGAAATTTAATCTTCTGGTGCAAGGTTGATGGGACTGCCCCCACAGCATGGATCCAAGGCCGCCCCAAGATCGCCGTGTAGGGTGAGAAAGCATTGACCATGATAAAATTAACTTCCACCTCTTTCCTTTCGATTACTATCGGCAACTTTATCTGCTCCTCGGGCATCACAATTCTCCCGTCAAACCCTACGAGTGAGGTATCATATTTACTTAAATCATCTGGCTTCAACCCCAGTCCCTTGTACAGATCGGGGTACATTATCTCAGCCCCACTCCCTTGATCTTCCATGACCCTTTTTCACTAGGAAATCTCCAATCCGAGAGGTCATCACTAAAGCGTCATCGTGCGGCTGGGACGTCCCCTCCAAATTAACTTCACTAAAGAGATCGGGGTGAAGGTTATTTGGGGCTTCTTCTCAAGTCGGTCTATGGTATCTGTCTCAAATGGGGATACCATGCTTAGTACTCCCCTTGATTATTCAAGCTCGCGCCTCGGGAGGTTGCATGAATGACCTCGATAACTCTCAAGGGGGGTGGAAGAGATCGGTCATTTCGATTCCTCGACCCTTGGCCTACATTTACCCTTTCTTGGCTGACTAGAAACTCCTTGAGATGCCCTGCCTTCACCAACTACTCCAGGTGATCTTTCAACACATGACATTGCTCGGTGGTGTGCCCTCTTTCCCTATGGTATGTGCAATATAAACTCTAATTCCTTTTGGCCGAATCCCTACCCATTTTTCTTGGTCATCGGAAGTAGGGCTCGTTCTTAATGCATTCTAGGATTTTATAGACAGGTTCCTTGAACGTCACACTGTCCCTTTTGGTACGCTGTGCCGACCCCTCCCCAAGGGCCCCTGGCTTTCTCCTGGTCCTCTACTGGAACTTTTCGGGGAGATACTCTTTATGGTATTGGGACGAGGCCGAGGCTTTGTCTGCCATCTTCCAATCTTTTATATTCCTCTATCCTTCTCATCAACTGATGCATGTCTTTAGGTGGCCACATGGTTAAAGAATCCCTCAATTTTGACTCCTCGGGAAGACCTAGCCAGAAAGTACTGGCTGCTACTTGTTCAATCCCCCCCCCCCTCAATCTCATTGTATAGCTCTCAATACCTATTCGTATAAGATCGGAAGGTCTCGCCACTCCTCATCCTCATGGATAACAGCACACCTATCGGTTGAGGGACTTTACTGCATGTAATAAACCGGGCCCCGAATGCCTGCATTAGCTCTCTGAAGTTTCGAATAAACCCTTTTCTTAAGCCATTAAACCTTCTCATTGCCATCGGTCCAAGACTGAACGGGAAGGCTTTGCACATCAAACCGTCGTTTTGTGAGTACAGTGACATCATTTGTATGTAGTGACTGATGAGCTCTATCGGGTCAGTTTTTCCATCATAAATAGTGAACGGGGGGCGGGTGAACCACCTCGGCATTTCCATACGTTATACCTCTCCTGAAAAAGGTGATTAAGCGGCCCTTCTTAAGGCTTAACTCATGGCATCCAACACCGCATTTTTGTGGCTGTGCTGACCATAACTGGGAGACCCGTTACGTTGCACCGCAATTTCACGAGACCTATCCCTTGACCTTTGTGAGCCATCCCCTTGGGATAACTCTTCTGCGTTGTAATCAGGATCATCAGAGGACCCTTCCCGATCATTCCTATGGCGTCTCCCTCTCAGCTCAATTTCGAGGTCATTGACTTGTTTCCATAGATTCTCTAACTTTCGTAGCCGATCTTTTCACCGAGACCGCTTGGGGATATAAGACATAGTTCGATCCCCTTGTGAAAATCCCTCATTTGAATAAACTCTGGTCTCATATCCATCTTGCATGTGTTGCTATTCTCTTCTACGCTCCCTTTCCTGCCTCCTTCGGCCCCTCGAGGAGGCCCTCTACTGATTTCCTCCTGCAGATCCCTCATCAACATGCGGACTTTCCATGGTTGGACAACACTAAGCTAGTTCGAAGCCTTGAGTGGAGTAGGATCCCCATAGACGGCGCCAATTGTGGTCACCAAAGACCGAATTGATGATAGTATTTGGGACACAATTTATTTGTATGTAAGTTAAGACTTAATCCTACAGATTTGGCCCTAAACTTCACTTGGTTCATTTACTCCAAGCTATAATGCAAGAACTTCTTCTTGGTTTCCCTTAACTCCCCAGTGTTTCCCTGTGTTTCTCTTTTTGTCTTTCACTCCTCAACTTTTTCAACCCTAGATCCTTTGCCCACTTCTCCCTTTTATAGTCTCTTGTTAGTGGGGTAACCATCATTATTTTCCCATTGCACACGTATTCCTATGTTCATTAGAATCCCAAGGGTCCTCACAACTGTAGAGGATTCCCTTAAAACTTGTTCTAGACACTAAATAGTGTTCGGTAGTGGTTTCCAAAATGGCACTATCAGTCCTCGGCTACTGGCCTCACTAGGTTCCTTAAGTGGTCATCTCCTCGGCCCATCATCCCGACCTCAGGGTAGGGCCCGGGGTTAACTCCCTCCTTAGGTGCCAAGTTAAGCTCCTCTAATGGGTCTTGGGTCTTATGTTGGGTTTTGATTAAGTGGGCTAACATGGGCCGTTTGGGATTAACCCCCCACATAACAACAAACCCAGAAAATTAACACAATTAAAACAAACCCAGAAAGTTAACATTAAACATTGGCCATAACAACAAGATTGGCGAAACAAAAACCACCACTCCTAATACATCAAAACCCATATCACAAAACCCATACTTCTTTAATCTCCAAAACCAATTTGATACCTAGAACCCGACCACAACAGTTCTTAAATCACTCCCCATTTGGTTGATCTTGAACCCATAAGTTGCTACCAGCCATGCCGTGACAGCAATCGATCTCAACATCTCCCTCTAACTTGAATCAAACCGATCTCAGCCTCTCTCTTTTTAAACCATATCAAACCCATCAAACCAAGATCCCAAGCCCTTAGAGAGATCTAAATTTTGAGCTGAGAGATAAAAAATTTTTAGTTGAGAGAGAGATACCAAAATTGGAAAATGAAAGTGTGGCCGTGTGGTTTGAAATTAGAAACAAATTTATCAGTTGTGATGTTTTGGTGTCATGTGAGGGGTTTTATTTTGGATTTATTTGTGTTTAATTTTATGTTGAGGTGGATCTGAAGTTATTTTTTTATTTTTTTAAAGACAACTGACAGATGTTTTTGGGTTTTGAATTTTCTGTGTTTGTGCTCTTCTCTGTTCTTCCTTAAGAAAAAGCTAGGTCTCAATTAATTTTTTATATTTAAAAGATGAAGTGGCATTTTTAAAATGCTAAATAAAAAATTTTATTATTATTTTAATGCTGACATCAGCATTTAGGGCCCGTTTGGTAGCAGTGTTTAAGTGTTGTTGTTCGGTTTTTAGTGCTGTGGTAATATGTGTTTGAGTGTTATAGAAATACATGTTAGAAATGTTATTGTTGTTTAAATACTGAAAACTATTGTTTAAACAACAGTGCCAAACAGCCTCTAAGTGTGCCAGTGGTGCACTTCGTTTGCCACATAGACTATTTCCGTTAGTAAGATGACGGTAGGGACCAAAACAAGATCGTTTTGTTATTTTAGGGACTAAATGCGATAAAATTAAAAAGTAGGGACCAAAGTGAGAATGAGATGAAAATGTAAGGACGAAAATAGTATTTTTGCCAAAAATATAACAATATATTTGAAAAGTTGTATAATGGTTCATTGGGCCATTGACTATGGACCTACTGCTTTGATTTGAGTGGTGAGAAATTTTATACATGGTTTGGTAGAAGATTATTTTAATAATAAAAAATACTTAAGAAATGTAGTGATAATAGAAAAATCAATTTCAATTATTTCACTCAATTATTGTGAAATTTCAAGTGTGGTGAGTCAATTTTTATGTATATATTATCTTATATACATAAAACATTTTTAATTTTTTAATAGATAGTAGCCAATAGTGTTTTTTTTTTTTCTTTTTTTTTTTTTTCTGAAAATTTTCACTTCATTGTTAACTTAAAAATAATGGTACAATAATTATATGAATTAGTAAGAACCATTTGAACGTGGCCACATTCATCCCACTGCCGGTTAACTTTGAACTAACATATGGTGTACTCCTTGATTACTGGCATTACAGGTGTCAGACATATATTAACTTAAACTATGTTATTTTGTTTTGAATTTGGGTTGAAGTGTATACACTTCTTTTGGAGTGTAAAGAACTTTGAATTGACGCATGGTGTACTCCTTGATTACTGGCATTATGAGTGCCATACATGTATTAACTTAAACTGTGTTATTTTGTTGAACTATGTTATTTTGAATTTGGGTTGGAGTGTATTCACTTCTTTTGGAGTGTAAAGAACTTATTTTAGATGGATGTTATATTTTTGTTGAACTATATTATTTTGAATGTGTGTTGAAGACTTGAAGTGTATGCATTATTTTTGAGATGTAAAAAAAAAAAAATTACTTCTAGACGGAAGTTATATTTAATATTATGCAGGTAGAAATGGGTTATGTTACATTTATGTCAACCCAATATGACCTGTTTATTAAGCATGTAAAGTAGGTTGGGTTAGTCAACTCACCTTATTAACAGGTTAGGTTAGAGTTGAAGGATCAAGAAATGATTATTAAATGGGTTGGGTTTGGGTTGAGTCATTTAGTCGAATACCCCTACCTTAACGCGACACGAACCCGATATGCTAACCTGAATTGACATCTGCATAATATTTATTGTTGCTACACTTTTGTTGAGCCACATTAATATAACATCTCAATATACTTCAGTTCGACTAAATTTAAGTGAAAGTCTTTCTAAACCTTAAGGTTATGAATATATAAATATAATCTTTAGGGCAATTACTTATTTGTTTTAATGTTATTACTTTTAAATGAATTGCATAAGGTTGATTATACCTTTAAGCAAAATAAATAAATGTATGTATGTATAATTTTTATTTAAATAAATTATTCAAATTCTTTATTCTCTTAAAAGAGATTATTATGATAATCAAAACTCATAACAAACTTATATTGAATATATATAATTTATTCATCTAAATTTTATTGTAGATAATTTGTTCTTCCAAAAAATTAAACAATTTCAAAAAGTAATTTCCATCACTCTATTTTTACAAA
Source organism: Quercus glauca (assembly GCA_023736055.1). Lineage (NCBI taxonomy): Eukaryota > Viridiplantae > Streptophyta > Magnoliopsida > Fagales > Fagaceae > Quercus > Quercus glauca. The sequence goes on from CM043325.1 coordinate 37,757,791, forward strand.
TATATAATTTTATCATTTTTGGTGTTTTTGATTGTTATTCTTTTATGAAATTGTCATATTCTTCTAACTATTTTTATTATGAATTATATTTTCCTAATTTCTTTTGGTAAAATTAAAATTTTTAAATTTCAAAGTTTTTATTCAAATTCTCATTCTCTTAAGAAGATTATTATGATAACTAAAACTTATTATATAATTATAGTTGATACTCAAATAATTAATACTTAATAGTACTCTCAGCCCAAACTTGTATTTGGTCATTCTTAAGTAGGTATAACAAATTGGACCGAAATGATCTGAAATGGACTAAATAGACCAAAGTGGACTAAATTGACATAAGTGGACCATATGGACCGAATAGATTGAAGTTAATTGAATTGACCAAATGGGCCAAATTGGACCGAAGTAGAATGATTGGACCGAATGGGCTGAAATAGGCAATATTGACTGAAGTAGACAAAATGGACCCAATTTAATTGAGGTGGACCGATGTAGACCAAATTGGACCCAAATTGATCGAAGTGGACTGAAGTAGACCGAAATAAACCGAAATGGACCGAATGCCGATCTGTTATTAGCATAGCCAAGATTGTGTTTTGATATAAACTCAAATTCTTACTTCCAAAATAATCAATTATTAACTCAAACAAAATCAAACCAACCAAAACTATAAGAGCAAAAGAGATATTGTTGGAAAATCTAGTTTTGTATCTCATACAAAACACACAGCGGAAACAACAAACATGGATCTACTTCATTCATGAGAGATAACATGTAACATTGAATTCTAGAACAAAGAATAGAAAGCGTACCTTGATGTTGTGAAATTTAAAACCAAGACTTGAGAATACCTTTAATCTTTGTCTCAATTCCACATGGTGCCCAAGAAGTGTGGTCTCTCAATCAATTCTTTTGTACGTTGATTCTCAAAGAAAGTTCTTCTTCTTCTCATTGTGGAGAAAAACTGATTTCTTTTTTTTTTCATCATACGTACATTATAACTACCTTGGTAGTTTCTTTATTTAATAACTCTTATTAAATAAAAAATGATTATCTAATTGGGTTAGCCTTTTAGGCCTACCCAATTGGGCTTTTGTTTGTGGCCTGAGATGGGACTAAAGGGAACAAATAAGACTCTAACTCCAATGGGCCTTGGGCTTTTTTGTCAACTCTTGACAAGTCCAAAGTTACCATTAGTTATATTCAATATTACTATAAGAATATAATCGCACTCTACGCCTTATTAATAAATTATATCTCAAGGCTTTATTATACATGAAACCTCTTCATTAAAATATTTGTAGTAATACAAAGTCATGAATGTAGACTGCTACTTTGAAGATTACTACATCTTAATCCTTGAGTACTCGATTTAATCCTTTATGTTATTCATTATATATTTATGAAATCCAATTATATAAATATATACTTTACTAACTCTTTACTAAAGTGGTTAGGTTCAACACTCTGAATAACCAAACCCATTAAACTTATCTCAAGAGAATATTTTATATCTCCGTTAAGAAATTATGAATTCCATCTTGAGAATATATGTTCCATCAACACTAAATGCAGCTGCTCAATATACTGAGGTTTTGATCGTGTCTTATAGATCTCACTCCTAATATATCAAAACAACCTACACCTCATGATCAGGTCCACTATTCTCTCAGGATTTAGAGTTAATATAAATAGAAGTCGTGAGATTTATTATTCATTTGACGGTCATTAGGAGAATAATAAATCTTACAGCGATCCAGTTCAATATGTCTTAACTCTTAAAACATATCAACATATCGACTAGAAGTCTTCACTTCCATGATCAAGATAAATCATTTTAGTTGATATGTTATAGTCTTCGCAGATGAAAAGCCCAATTTCATCACCGACTACGAATTAAAATTTTGAGTTTACAAAGAACTTGTGATTTATATCTTCTGTGACTTTTCACATAAATCACATACTATGCATCTCATGGACTAAGATAATGTCCCATTAGTTTATTTATAGATAGTCTTGTATAATTAATCTATTTAATTATTTATGATATGCTAATAAATTGGATTTTAGGGTATAAACCCCAACAGATATACTACTTGTAATAAGGAACTAAAAAATACAACACCAAAATGTATAAATCCAAAATAGAGTTTTTAAAAATCACAATGATTCGTCAATATAAAGTAGAGTTGCAAGAAAGAATAATAGAGAGAGAGAGAGAGAGAGAGAGAGAGAGAGAGAGAGAGAGAGAGAGATAATAATAAGAAATTTATAGAAAATAATAAGAGAAGAAAAAAGTAAAAATTAAAAAATATTGTAATAAATACCAAATTATCTAAATCATGTTATGTTATGTAATAAAATAACGTTATATTCTTTTATACTATCTTTAGATATAATGCAATAGGATAAGATCTTTGAAATTAAAGAGAAAAAATATATATATAACAACTTAAAAACACAACTTAATCACATCAACTCAAAGTAAAATTCCAAATAAATAAATAAATCATCAATCTAAAGTAAAGATGCAAGAAAAAAAATCCACCAAAAAATGAAAAAAAAAATTATATATATATATATAGAGAGAGAGAGAGAGAGAGAACCTTTTATGTGTGGAAAAATGATGTATAGAATGAAATAGAGAATTGTAAATTCATAGTAAGAGAAGGGGAATAAGAAAAGCCAAAAATAAAAGAAGATAAAGGGATATAAGAAAAGTGATATTAAGATAGATAATAATGGAGAGATGAAAATGTAAAAGGGAAGGGAAAAGTTGGAGACAGTATAACATTAAGTTGGAAAATTAATAAGAAAAAAGAGAGTTAAAAAAGAGAGAAAGAATCCTGAAAATTGGTGGATGATGTGACCGCTGATATGGTTCAACATGAGTTTAGTAATAATAAATGCTACGCTTCAAATTTTTGTTGTTGTTGTTGTTGTTGAAACTGGAATCAATTCATTCATTAAAGAGAAATATGACAAGAATCAGAGTACAAAGCATCTTTGGTCGGAGGTGGGTCTTCCTCCAACCAAACCATTTCACCCTCTATCAATCCAGCATACTTAGCAAGTGAGTGTGCCACAGTATTGGCTGTCCTCCTCACATGGTTAACATGAAAACTTCTAAAGCCCTTCCCCATACATCTGATATCATCATACATAAACCCAAGCCGAGCTCTATTAATACATGTTGAAGAAATTGAGTTCATAACAGAAATGTTATCTCCCTCAAGTGTGACATCCCTGAATCCCAAATCCATAGCAACTTCCACTGCCTCCCTGCAAGCCAAAGCTTCTGCCTCCTCACTGTTCTGAACTAATGGCCCTTTTGCCGAGACGCATCCATAGTCTCTCCCCTTTCATTGCGAATCACAACCCCAAACCTCGAAGCCTTTTGCCTTAGGAATATTGCTGCATCGACATTTATTTTATAGTTCAGCCTTGTAGGTGGCTTCCATCTCTCCAACTGTTGCACCGATGAAGATGGCAGTGGAACAGTGAGATGAGATTGAGCATCACGGTAACCATGCAGCATTGTTTCAGCTCTTTGAACCAGCACAGATGGATCCTGAATTCTACCTCCATGCAAAATAGCATTTCTTTGATTCCACAAAACCCAGCACTAAACTAAAAACAGCTTCATATCTTCCTCAGCTAACTGATCTACTAACCACTCAAATAACTTCACCATATCACCCATTAATGTGGGACACTTCTGCAAACTGATCCTATTTCCAACCCAAACATCTTGGGCTACACCACAGTCCCACATCACATGTATTATTGATTCCACCTCTTGCTTGCATGCCTTACACCCTCTATCCTCCATAACCTTTCGATGAAATAGGTTCTCCGTTGTAGGCATAATATTTTGACACATTCTCCACCCAAATGCTTTTATTTTATTCGACACCTTATACTTCCAAAATTTTGGCCATGCCATCTCACCCTTCTTCAAACTCGATCCTTCAAGTCCTCCATTATCCTGTTGTTGCAAGCCACAAGTTATATAATATCCCGATCGCATTGAATAATATCTGTTTTTGGTATGGAGCCACATCAAGGTATCCTGCACCTACCTTCTACTCAATGGAATTCGTAAAATGGCCTCCATGTCATCTCGGTGAAAATTGGCAGCAATAAGTTCCCTCTTCCAGTCATGAGTACTCCAATCTATAAGATTTGCAACTTGCCACTCCCATTCCTCATCAAGTGGTGGGTGCAAAACCTTATTTGTTGGATAGTTCGGGATCCACCTATCTTTAACCACCCTTGTGCTAACTCCATTTCCCACCCTCCAACAACAACCCTTCTGCAAAATTGGTTGTACTGCTATCAAGCTTTTCCATACATATGATTGGGAACATCAGTAGCCTCCAAGAATGTACTTCTAGGAAAATATCTAGCTTTAAAACATTCATATAACAAAGACCCATTCTTCTGCAATAACCTCCACCCTTGTTTTGCTAGCATAGCTAGATGGAAGCACCTTATGTCCCGAAAACCCATACCACCTTCCTTTTTTATTGAGATAGGGCCTTCCAACTTTTCCAATGTATTTTTCTTTCACTACACACCTGTCCCCACCAAAATCTAGCACACATTGCATTTAAATCATCACAAAGCTTCTTAGGCAACTGAAATACTCCCATAGTATATGTAGGTATCGATTGTGCAACTGCTTTAATAAGAACCTCATTGCCTACTCTTGATAACAATTGGCCTTTCCAGCCCTGAATTTTCTTCCAAACTCTATCCTTAAGATAGGAAAAAGCTTAATTTTTAGATCTGCCAATCAAAGTAGGAAGCCCAAGGTATGACTCAAACCGGTCCACCTCTCTAGTGCTAGTGCTGCTTTAATTCTCTCTTTCTGATCCACATCAATATTACTGCTGAAGAAGACAGAAGACTTTTCAAAATTAATGCCTTGACCTAAGGATGTTGCATAAACCTATAACACATCAGAAATAGCTTGGACTTCCTCCTAGTTAGCACGGAAAAAAAATAACGAATCATCAGCAAACAAAAAATGGCTCATTGTAGGAGCTCTCCTACAAATAGACACCCCATGAATATGCCCCTCCCTTTCAGCCTTTGCAAGTAGTGAGGAAAACCCTTCTGCACAAATTAGAAACAAGTAAAGTGACAAAGGATCACCCTGCTAGAGTTCTCTAGATGGTGTAATACTACCATAGGCTCTCCCATTAATCTGCATTGAAAAAGATGGGGTCATTACACAAGTCATGACTCTATCCACCCAAACATCAGGAAGACCCAGTCTATCCATCATACCCTTTAAAAAATCTCACTCTACCCTGTCTTATGCCTTACTAACATCCAATTTCAAGGCCATAGAACCCCTTTTTCCAGTACTTTTACAATGCATGGAATGCAACAATTCATATGCAACCAAAATATTATCAGTGATCAAATGACCAGGAACAAAAGCACTCTGAGTAGGTGATATGAGTTGAGGCAAAATAATTTTTAATTTGTTTGCCAACACCTTAGAAATAATTTTGTAGATGACATTACATAAACTAATGAGCCTATAATCAGACATCTTTTCAGGTGACATGACCTTTGGAATCAAAACAATGTGTGTATAATTAATATTAGATGGCATGGTACTAGAATGCATAAAATCTAATACAGCAACAACCACATCAGTACCTACAATATGCCAAAATTTGTGGTAAAAGAGAGCATTCATACCATCTGGTCTAGGAGCCTTTGTTGGTCCCATATAGAACAACGCTGCTTTTATCTCCTTTGCTATATAATCTCTGGACAACTCCTCTAGCATCTCCGGAGTAACTCTATGGTTTACTATATTAAGACAGTCATCCACCTGCCCATTCCCCTCTGAATTAAACAATGTCTCAAAATAATCAGTCGCCACATCTGCAATGTCTTCAATTTCTTCAACCCATTGTTGCTGATTATTGCGAAGGCCATGGATAAAATTTCTTCTATGTCGTTGAGTGGCTTTTGAAGGAAATTTTTTTGAATTCTTGTCACCATGTTTCAGCCATGATACTCTTGATCGTTGGTGCCAAAAAATTCTTGTTAAAGGAGAAGACCATCCAATTTTTTGCTTGCCTCCACGAATTTAGCCTTCGCTTCTTCTGTTTGATCACCATAAAGTAATTGCTCCACCCTTTTTTGCAACTTTTTAATTTCGTTAGTCTCAGGTTGCGTCTTTGATGAGCCCCAAGCATTCAAACCAACCCCACATTCTTTTATTTTTTCTTTAATAGTTACCAAGGTCGACTCCAGCTTCACTCCACTAACCCATGCCTCCTCCATAACCTTCTCACATTCATCTAATATTAACCAACTCTCCTCAAATTTAAAGCTACATGCACCCCTACCCCTTAACACCTTATTCATTTTTGTTTGCATAAGCAAAGGAAGATGATCTGAAGCATGTGTTCCAAGATGAGTTACCAAGCAATCTGAAAATTTGTTTTTCCATTCTATGTTGGCCACTACTCTATCTAAACGGAGCCTAGTATTCGCATCCCCGGTCTCCTATTTGTCCATGTAAAAGGAAAACCACAATACCCTAAGTCAACCAAGCCATTCTCCTCCAAAGCACACCTAAATTCCTCCATTTGCCTAGCCGACGGTGGACATGCACTTTGTTTTTCTGCTGCATAAATAATGGAATTGAAATCACCTACACAACACTAAGGGCCTTTTGCAAACATAGCCAAGTGAGAAAGCAAAACCCATGACTTGCTCTTCTGATTAGATTCAGGCCATTCATAAAACCCTGTTAAAAACCACTCAAAACCATCATCCTCCCTGACTTTGACCAAAATATGATGCTCAGAATAATTTATCAAATCCAATTGAATATCCTGCTTCCAAAGCAAAGCCAATCCACCTCCTACATTTGGTTTCTTCACAAACAACTTATTCTTGAAAGGTAAATCCCTATACAAATCATTAAAACCATCCTCATCTAAACATGTTTCTGTAAGAAAACACACGTCGAGAACTTGATCCTTCACAAATTTGAGAAGGCTACGACCCGTCCAAGTGTTCCTAAGCCTTTGGCAGTTCCAACTTAATAGCCTTATTGTGATCGGCGGGGGCGATTCGACACCCCGGCCGCTGTAGTTTTTTGTGATTACTACACCTTAGTCTTCTCCTTTTTCTGCCTCTGTTCTACATGTTCTTTTCCTTCATCATCCTCTTTCTGGTCCGTATATCTTTTACATAATACAGTAACTTGTTTTTGATCACTATCACTCAGCCCACAAACCATCCTTGCTAACCTCTTCCAAGTAGGCTTATTTTTAATTTTAGGAAGCCCAACCAAAGCCTGACCTTCCACCTGTTCTGTCTCCTTAACCAGCCCAATACCCTCTTCAAGCGATTATGGTTTTGCCACATCATCCTTGTTTAAATTCGAAACTAGAGAGATATTAGTAGCTAGCACCGAAACTTTAATTTTCATATCCATCCCCATATCTCCTTCTTTTTCGACGTCAACATCATCCAATCCTGAGACAGGTCCTGCATTCACGGAGTAACTCTGCACACGTAACTCTCCTTTCCTTGTATTGTGTGTTAGGGTAACTGTCTGCTTCTCTTGCTCCACCGCCGCCGCCACCATACCTACCTCTGCATCCACACTATTCTCTCCACTTTATTCCTCCATAGCAACCCATTTCAGCTTAGGTACTCTCTTACGTGGTGATTGAGGACGTCCCACTCGCCTTTAACCATTCATTATACTAACAGACTACCTCTCCAGTCTTAGTACATGCAAATTAAGATGCACAATGCTTCAAATCATGGCCTAACATACCGTAGACATGACAGTGCATTGGCAATCTCTCGTATCTAAACTTTACCCAAACTCTCTTTCCACCCAAGTCTAACAAATAACCTCCTCGCCGCAATGGTTTCTCTAAGGGAATGGCCACCTTAACTCTCATAAAGAGGCTTTGCACAATATGCCCTCGTCGTTGCTCAACTTCAACAACCTTTCTCAATCTCTACCCCACCTCCTCCATGACTTGTGAGCACACCATATCAAACGGTGCATCCCATATCTATATCCATATAGGCAACGAGTCAAAGCACACATTCTTCGCCGTCATCCCTGCTTCCCAACGACATAATAATAAAACTTGATTATCAAACACCCACAAACCCTATTTCAAAATCCGTTCCATATCAAACTTTGTTTGGAACTTAAATTGGAACAGATTTGATCCCATTTCACTGACTACCACGCTATCTTCTAGCCCCCAAACTCTCATCAACGTACTTAGCGCTACCCTCTTGTTAAATGGTTTACATGTAAGAAACTTCCCTATCAGGCTTTGAGTGCAGCTCTCAATTTCCTCACGTCTACCTTCCTCCGATATTGGTATTACTTCCTCTTCCTCTGCCGTTAACTTCATATTCACAAGCCCATTAATCACATCATCTACCATCCTAACCAGTAAACCATAAAGAAATAAAATGAATAGAAAACTCAAGCCCCTACAAACCCTACGAGAAATAGACATTGTATGCACGAGGTCTATATATTCAACTCACTGCTCTCACATTCAAAAGATTTAGTTCTTTCTCAAATGATGGCATTTTGTGGTGATATGCATTTCACCTTATTGTTATCCTTACCTCAACATTTTAAGAATTAGGCCAACTACTTACCTGCAAAGACACTTCATCAATTGGTAAGTAGCAAGAAGGCAAAGGTTTCAAATTTTGTACAATGTAGTGGACAAAACATAGCATTGTTGCACATCCTAATGTAAAGATATTTTGAAAGGGCATCTTATAAGTAATAAGTTTAGACCTCAAAGAATGAGAATATCATAGATTAGAATTCTAGTGACTAAAGCACTTACACTGATATCAAATCAAATATGGTTAGTTTTTATGCTAGACTCCATCTTCAACAGGAGAAGTGGGCTTATTTTATCAGAAATATTTTCTGCTCTGAAGGAACCCACAGGTGGTTCAAGCCTTACATCAGATGTGCATCCTTCCAAGCGTTCCTTGTTCTAGTTGTTGGGATTAACTAATGAATACTTTCCCAGTTGAACCATTTACTCTAATAACACTTGTTGGGTGAGATTGAGGGGTTAATATAACACATAGGGACATCATTTGACCCAAAAGCTTAAGCCTATTAACCACTCACTCTCGTCATTAGTATCTCATGTGGGACTTCAACACTTAACTAACCACACCACTCACATGTGAATATACCGACAGTGTAAATTCTCCATTCATCAACTTATAATCATGTTCAAATGTCATAGCCAACTATTAGCCAACTATCAAACTAGGCATACAGCTTACCTATAACCAGCTAATTCTTTAATTTGAGCAGTTAGTCACAATTCCAAGATCTAAATAACCCTACATGAAAAACACCAAACTGCAAGATAGACGACATTTCCTGCAGCAGGCATTAGACATTAATATAATTTGGTAAACCAGCAACCTTCCATTTTTACAATTATTTAAAGTCTCAGGCTAAAATGTAGGAAGGAAAAAAGATCAATTGGCTTTAATGAAAATAGTTTATTAAACTTAAACACAAATTAGTATCACCAAATGGGCATTTGGTCTAGTGGTATGATTCTCGCTTTGGGCGAGTGGTCCCGAGTTCGATTCTCAGAATGCCCCATTCATTTAATTCTCTTTACAATGCTTTTCTGTTTTTTTTTTTTTTTTTTATAGATAATAAGAGTTTTATTGATGAAAAGAACAATAAGTTTACGATTGTAAACTTACAGCCCTTGAAACAAATACAGTCAAATTATAAGGAAAGACTAATAGAGATAAGGAAATCAGACAAGGAACTACAATGCGTAAGCCCCCAAATACGAGACCACTCAAATAAGGTCCTAGCAAACAAGGTCTTCAACATATCTATAGAACTCTCAACGTCCTCAAAAGTTCGGGCATTGCGTTCCTTCCAAACTAACCACATAAGGCATGCTGGAACCAAATTCCAAACCTGAGAAGAGTAAGTTCCCAACCAATTCCTCCATGCAAAAAGAAGAGAAACAATAGTGTCCGGCATCACCCACTGAACCCCAAACAAATTAAGGACTTCAGTCCACATAGCAGATGCAAACCGACAATGGATCAGAAGATGATCCACAGTCTCCTCATCACACCTACATAAACAACACCAGTTAACAAGGGGCAGTTTCTGTTAAGATTTTAATATTGCTGAGAAATAATCTCAGCAAAGTCAAGTCAATAACTACAAACTTAGGTTTCAACAAATCCAAATATATCTTAGATCTGACAAGACTATTCATTAGGTAATACTTATAAAAAAAAAAAAAAAAGAATAAAGTAATAAATAAGGTTTCAGAAAATGCTGAATCAAGGAAGGGGAGCTACTAGCTAGGAAATATTTACCTCCAGAGGTTGTGTATTCAATTCACTGCCACATATGCTAAAGTTTTAGTTCATTCTCAGATAATGACAAAACATAGCATTGCTGCACATCCTGATGTAAAGGTATTGGAAAGGGCATGTTATAAGTTATATAAGTTTAGACTTCAGAGAATGAGAATATCATTGACTAAAATTTTTAGTGGCTGCAGCAACTGCATTGATACCAAATCAAATATGGTTAGTTTTTATGCTAGAATCCAATTTTCATCTTATTTTGTTTCCCTACAGGAGAATTGTAGTTGTTACTAGTAATAGATATTATGGCCTAAAGGAGCCCGAAGTACAGTAGTCCTAGATTAGTCAAATAAAGAGAGCTCAAGTAGTAATTGACATTAGGGGTACTTAGCAAAGAAACAATAATTGACATAGGTAACTGGTAACATAAACATGTGCCAGAGACAACTAACCTCAAATACATTGATTTCTGAATTAGTCAATTACAGCTCATGGGTGAAGAATATAATATGATAATTCTACATCATAGAGATTATGTCCATCTATGACAAATCATAAATTAAACTACTTAATAGAATTAAATGATCAAATGGTAGGGCATTTGGTCTTGTGGTATGATTCTCGCTTAGGGTGCAAGAGGTCCCGAGTTCAATTCTCGGAATGCCCCATATTTTTTAACTTGATTTTAAATTTCAAAATTTTCCATTTGGAATGCCCCCATCTTATAACCTGATTCTAAAATCAACTTAACCACACTTTATTCCATTTATCCTTAAAGAAGTATAGAACCATGGGATAGGAGCATATTTCATAGGATCCTTGATTTTTGATTACTCAGTCAGCTGGAGTGAACAAAATTACTAACAATTTGGGATTTATCCCCAAAAAAAAAAATTGTATAAAATAGAAATGGATAGCTCCTAAATTAGGAGTGAACTTAGCCATGCAATGCAGTCAAAGGATAGCCAGCTAAACTACACAAAACGAGGGCATAGCTTTCACAAATAAATATTCAACAGAACCAGTAAATTATTATGAAAACTATTAGTATTAACCAAGTAATCAAAATTTTTAGGGATTTTCAGCTGCTTAAAAAGGCAGAGATTAAAGGTCAGAAAGAGAAAAAAATTTGATTTTATGCAGTAGTTAGACTACATTAGGAAAATGCTTGGTTCAATTAAGATATCATCTCCACTTGAACACAGATTGTAATTGCAATATCTTCGAGACATATAGCGTCTGCATTAATGAGTAATCTAATAGGTAATAAGTTTAATCTTCAAAGAATGAGAATATGATAGATTAAAATTCTAGTGACTGATGCAACTACGCTGATATCAAATCAAATATGGTTAGTTTTTATGCTAGACTCCATCTTCAGCAGGAGAAGTGGGGCTTACTTTATCATAAATATTTTAGATCCGATAGATCCAAATCCATCCAAATATATCTTAGATCTGACACTACATTTGGTGAATGAATGCATCATTCATTGTTCCTTATCTTTGTGTTCTATTGGAGTTGGATTCACGTATACAAGAAAATGCTCCTTTAGCAATTCAATGGATTTCAAATTTTCAACATTTGGTTTTAATTCGTAAATGAATAATAAAACTATGTTGGGAGTCAAACCAACAAACATCAAATGGATATGATGAATGTGGTTAGGTACTTAGATGAGGTTGAACTACTAGACACTCGATCTAGTGGTATGTATGATTTATGCTTCAACAATGAGAGGTCCTAAGGAGTTCAATTCTTAAAATGTTCAGTTTCTAATCTGTCACTTTAAATATCAGTGCCAACTATCAAAGTAGGCTTACTATAGCCAGCTTATAACCTCTTTAGCTTGAACAGTTAGTCACAATTCTGAGATTAAAGACCCTACCTGAAAACACCAAACTGTGACATAGCTCAATTTTTCCTACATTTCCTGCCGCAACCGTTACACATTAGTATAAGTTGGTAATCTACCAACCTTGCATTTTTACAATTCAAAGTCTCAACCTAGAAGGTAGGTTGGGGGGAAGATATTAACTTTAGTGAAAATGGTTAATTCAAACTTAAGCACAAATAACACCATCAAATGGGGCATTTGGTCTAGTGGTATGATTCTCGCTTTGGGTGTGAGAGGTCCCGAGTTCGATTCTCGGAATGCCCCATTCATTAAATGTTGTCTACTAAAGTTTTGAAGTATTTCAGTTCAGTTTTTAATAATGCTTAATGTATACTGAGCAAAGTCAAGTCAAGAATTGCAAAATTAGGTTTCAATAAAGCCAAATATATCTTAAATATTACAAGACTATTAAGTTATGAATGAAGTAATAAATTAGGCATCAGAACATGCTGAATTAAGGAAGGGGAGCTAGGAAACAAACCCAAATTTATCATACTTTATTACCAGAGCGGGTAATTTCCCACCGGAGGTTATGGAATGAACTCACTGCCTCCACATGCAAAAGATTTAGTTGTTTCTAGGATGATGGCAGTTTGTGGTGATTGGCATATCACCTGATTTTCCTCCTAACCTCAATATTCTAGAATTAGGCCAATTACTAATAAAAATGAATCACTCACCTGTCAAGACACTCATCAATAGGTAAGCAGCTAGAAGCCAATGGTTCCAAATTTTGTACAATCAAATGGACAGAAGATAGCTTTGCTGCACGTCTTGATGTAAAGGTATTTGGTAAGGGCATCTTAAAATTTATAAGTTTAGACTTCAGACTTACCAAAAATAAAAATGTTTGGACATCAGAAGATGAAAATATCATAGATCAAAATTCTAGTGACTGCAGAACTGCACTGATGCCAAATCAAATATAATAAGTAACCTCGCCACTCAGACATGAATATGCCAATAGGGTAATATTCTCCATTCATCATGTTTAAATGTCATAGCGGACTATCAAACTAGGCTTAAAGCTTTCCAAAACCAGCTAATTTCTTTACTTTTTGTTGGCAGTCACAATTCCAAGATTTAAAGAGTCTTTCATGAAAACACTAAACTATGAGATAGCTTCATTTTACCTACATTTCCTGCAGCAAGCATTAGACATTAGTATAATTTGGTTACCCAGAAACCTTTCATTTTTACTAGTCTTTTTAAGTCTCAGTCTACAAGCTGGTGGGAGAAAAGCTCAACTGACTTTAATGGAAATGGTTGAGTAAACTTAAAACACAAAATAGTATCACCAAATGGGCATTTGGTCTAGTGGTATGATTCTCGCTCTGGGTGCGAGAGGTCCTGAGTTCGATTCTCAGAATGCCCCATTCATTTATTGTTCTTTACTAATAATTTTTTTTTTCAGTTCAGATTTTAATATTGCTGAAAAATAAATTGAGCAAAGTCAAGTCATTAACTGCAAAACCAGTTTTCAATAAATCCATATGTATCTTAGATCTGATAAGTCTATTTATTAATGAATAAAGTAATAAATTTGGTTTCAGAAGATGCTGAAACAAGGAAGGGGATACAGGAAACAAACCCAAATTTACCATCCTTTATTCCTTTAATGCAACCAGAGGTTATATGAATTCAACTCACTGCCCACACTTGCAAAAGATTCAGTTCTTTCTCAAATGATGGCATTTTGTGGTGATATGCATTTCACCTTATTGTTCTCCTCACCTTAACATTTTAAGAATTAGGCCAATTACTCTCTACAAAAACCAACTACTTACCTGCAAAGACACTTCATCAATAGGTAAACAGCGAGAAGGCAATGGTTTTAAATTTTGTACAATGTAGTGGGCAAAACATAGCATTGCTGCACATCCTGATGTAAAGGTATTTGGAAAGGGCATCTATAAGTAATAAGTTTAGACTTCAAAGAATGAGAATATCATTGATTAAAATTCTAGTGACTGAAGCAACTACACAGATATCAAATCAAATATGGTTAGTTTTTATACTAGACTCCATCTTCAGCAAGAGAAGTGGGCTTATTTTATCAGAAATATCTTCTCCTCTGAAGGAACCCACAAGTGGTTAAAGCCTTAAATCAGATGTGCATCCTTCCAAGTGTTCCTTGTTCTGGTTGGTGGAATTCACTAACGAACACTTGCCCAGTTGAACCATTTACTCTAATACCACTTGCTCGAAAATGTGTTGAAAACACACGAGCGGTTTAGACCCCCAAATTCAAATTACGGCTTGGTTGATTTTACACTAACTTACTAACAAGTGCGGAATAGTGTAAACACAAGCGTATAAACAAACAACTACTCTAATCCATAATATAAAGCAACTCAGCAGTAAAAATGAAATGAACAAGAGTAGGGAAGAAGGATGCAAACACAAATAACACCGAGACGTGTTATCGAAGAGGAAACCGAAGAACTCGGCGAAAAACCTCTCCGCCGCCCTCCAAGCGGAAATCGATCCACTAGACAATCAGTTGGGATACATGGATTAGCAAAAGACCCTCCAAGCCTAGTCTACCCGATGTACCTAAGCCCTCCAAGCTCCTACTCCAACAAGGCTTCTCGGAACCGTGACTTGTCCTAGTTATCCGGATCCCGCAACAAGCTCCATGTTGCATCTGCCATTAAAGGCTTCTTCCAATGCTTCCCAGCAGCACCAAAACGTCACTCAGCACTCTCAAAGGTGTGTCAAGTGTTTGGGCTATCAACCTCTCAAAGATATGGATAATGGAGAGGGAATGGTTGAGGAGATACCATAAGCAAAATGTTTAGAGAAGGTGGGGAAGACAATCTCTAATTACCAAGGTGTTTGGCTAGGGTTTTCTCTCTGAAGCATCCCTCAACAATTGTGGGTAATGATGATATATATAGGAGGGGTGCAAAAGGTGTGACTCAAAAAGTACAAGCTGGCAGAACAGCTAGTCTCGCGGGTGTCTCGCGGGAAGGCCTTACCCGCGAGATACTCGCGAGACACAGTTGTCTCCACCTGGCATGACTCTTCGCATTCCAGCATGTGCCTGGCACATGTTTCACTTCGCGGGAAGCTTGGTCGCGACATACCCGCGAAATACCCGCGAGAATCCTTCTCCTCTTCAAATGCTTGAGTCTTCAACACTCTTTCTCTCACACACCCCTTACATCAAGTCCCACAACAAATACAGGGTTTTAAACGATTGAACATGATTACAATCAAATTTGGCACGGAATAAAAGCCAACAAAAACACAGTTGTAAATTACAACTTTACAATCTCCCCCTTTGGCTATTCCGTGACAAAACCCTAAAACAGACTCTAGACTTAAACGTGAGTTTGGGAACAAAGGCAAAACTCACTCACACCTAATTCTAGATTCTGATGAGCTCTTGAACATATGAACAAGTATCTCCTGAAATACAACAACACACTAATATCATTGCATGTAGAAAAACTTGAAATGCATATGGAGCAATAAATACAAGATCAAGCTAAATGAAATAGAAAGACTAGATCATGGCAAGATCAAACAAGTAATCACTATATGCAAGTAATTACTATGCTCATTTACACATGAAATGAACATCCGGATATGCAAGATGATAAGCTCATTTGAAGAGAATCATTTGCAACTCCAACACTCAACCAATGCGAAATACTCGAAGTATTTGCATCTAGGAACAAACCTACTAGGGCACAAGAGTGTTCATCACTCAACCAATGCATAGAACGTATATGCATCTAGGAACAATCCTACAAGGGCACAAGTGTGATGTGCTTGAAGTAAAATGCATGGCATTGAACAACAAGTAAAATGCATGACATTGAACAATCAAGCAAACATGCAAAAAGGTTGCATAAGCATGGTATAGCAAATGCATGGCACAAACCACAAAGACCTACAAACTATGCATGCAACAAACCCTTAAAACTTACATAAGCAACATGGGTACAAATAAATGCCACATAGCACATAAGCCACAAAGCATAGAACAAAACACAAACTTCTAAAAATAAACACTACTAAGTATAATATGATTTAGACATATAGTATCAAAGCTTTAAACCAAAAGACCAGGTGAGAGCAGTAAATAAACATAAACATAGAGAAGACATGACAACTAGACTTCTTGCAGCTGCTTCTCCCCCTATCACTACTCCCCCTGTCACTGACATCATTGGTATTTCTCCCCCTTTTTGTCATGGAATAGCTAGTCTTCATTCTCTTCTAGCTTCCTCTGAATTTCATCCATTTGAGTTTCAAGAGAGGTCAATTGTTTATCAAGACGGGAGTGTTGGCAGTACATGATCTGAGTAAGTCCTGAAAGTTTGGTGCTAAGATCCTGAAGTGCAACCATGATGGTGTCAAACTTTTCATCATAGGGATGAGAGGTAGAACTCGAGCTTCCTGCGGGAGCATGATGTTCTTGCTTGACATTCTTCTTGGTATGGCTCATACTTGCTTGAAGAGTACGACCATTAATTGGACTTGGCCTAGGAAAAGTGCGCTCATCAGCAGAGGGACGCACACCTTTGAGCTTTAGAATCCGAGAAATAAGACGACCAAAGGGAATGCAATTCCTTGAGGCAGTTCGGTTCACCGTTTTAGCCAGTATGTGGAAGATGTGGGAGCATACATCAATTTCCTCATCAGATACTAGATCATGAAGAAATAATGCTCGACCAAGGTTAATATAACCTGTGCTTGACAACGGATAGAGATTGTTGCACATGATCATTGACAGAAGCCTTAATTCTGGAGAAAGGGAGGCCACATTGATTGATGATCCGCTGGAAGAGAATTCCAAATTATCTCCCAATGCTCTTCGAAGCGTGCCCTCAGATGGAACCAGCTCATCATATACGGGTGGGATTGGAAGTATGGGCCGGTTGATGTGAAGAATCTCGGAAAGATAAACCGGGGTGATGGAGAACCGCTTTCCTCTAACCCAGCACTTGATCACTTCTCCTTCAACCACAGCATTTGCATAGAACTCTTTCACCATGTTCTCATATGCATCTTCAAGATCGGAGAGAAGAAAATTCCAGTCTTTGGTGGCGAACCAAGTGGGAATTTGAGTATCCAACAGAGATGACTGATCCACAGCTCTTTCAACCAACAAAGGAGCATCTCGGAAGAGATTTTTATAGGATTCAAAAGCAGCATGAGAGCGAAACAGGCTAGGATCAAAGGTTCCAGTTGAAGCACGAGCTCTCTTTGGTCTCGGGGAGTCTTCATCAACATCGATGATTGGTTCTTTCCCTTTGTTGCTGCCACCTTTCACAGCTGAAGTCTTGAACGGAGACATCTGTGCAAAAGAGCACCCAAAGATACCAGGAAACATGTGCACAGCACACAAAACATAGCACAGAGTTTGATTAGATTCAAGTTAGTTCCAAAACAAATGTAGTGCCGTGTATGATGATTGACAGACACACAGTGCATAAACCTAAGTAACTGGGCATGTGTGTGTAGGTGATATGCATGGGGAGTGTCTCAGTGTGCCTAGGAAAGTGCAGAATGAGTAAAGTGTTAGAAACACACACTCAATGACCAAATGGAGTGAGAATCCACAGATTGAAATCACTTGATTTCAATTAGGCACAAAAATGTCATTCGGACATTTTATCAAACACCTGATGTGCAAAAGAACACTCTAAGTGTGAGCAATGCATGAACATGGTAAAATCGTGCCTAAATACATGATAAAATGCCACAAGGGGCCAACACCGATGCAACAAGATCAAATGCAACAGAACCCAATCAAAAATAAGACACAAACTTCACACAATTTTGTAAAACAACCCAAAGAATCGAAAATACCCAATAAACAAAACCCTAACCACAAATTCTGCAAAATCTAAGTAGAAACTTAGAAGGAAATGGTTAATTAACATACCTTGAAGAAGAGAATGCAGAAAAATGCTTGATTTGGAAGGGAATATGATGAAATAGTGAGTTGGGTTGAGAGAGGTTCGAAAAGAGTTTTTAGGGAGGGAAGTTTTTATGTTTTGAAACAACTATCACAACAGCCCTATAAAACTGAAAACACGCGATTTTCGCGGGTAAGGGAGTCGCGAAACAGTCGCGAGACAACCGCGAAAGGTGCCACTGAAGCAAAGATTTTTCGCGAGAAGCTCTAAGTCGCGATACAGTCGCGAGACAGTCGCGAGATTCTCTGTCTGATTTTAAGAAAATCTCAGTTTTTGCCAAACCGCATTTCGCGAGATGTTGTTGGTCGCGAGACAGTCGCGAAATAACCCCTGAACCAGTTTTCTGAAGAAAAACACACAAAATGCATTTTGACCAAAAAGAAACACAAGAAATTCTAAAATCACTTTCAAAAACAAATAAAACTCACAAAAATCTTTTTGGATTTGATCAACAAAGATTGAGCATGTGAAACACATTTAATCAAGTACAATCACACAAATGATTATGACATTCATAGAACATAGACTTGTGTGTTGTGTGTGGATATCAAAAATGAGATAGTCCTTAGTCCAATGTGAAGCTTCAATGATCAATTCAATCAAGGCATACACAACTAGCACTAGATTATGTGACCTATCTCAATTATGGAAACATGTATATATGACCTCCCACACGTACTTGATAACAATTCATTGAAGCTTTTCATTTGGCTCCATTCATAACACTTCATTTGCAACTTGTTAGCAAAGAGAATCTCATTTAGAGAGAGATGCCTGAAATTTTTGATATTCCAATTGATGGGTTAGCCTTTGGCTTTTTGGGCATCATACATTTTATTTTGGTCGCTTTCCCTTTTTCCTAGTCGAATACTAGTTTGTGCGACAGGCTTTTGCAGCTCTATATCTCTTTTCATTTGGAGATTTACATTTAGAGAGCTCTTTTAAGCAAAAATAAAAGTGGGAAGATATATAGGCATGAGTCTATGCATGTCTCAAGATCAACACAACCATTCACTAATCATTCATGACAAGTTTGAAGATCTATTTACAACAGTCACATAGAATTCAGAATTTCTTTCACAATGATATGAGTGCATGAGGGACAAGCTAAGTTCGTTGAATGCACAAAGCCATAAGTACAAAGGTACAAGGCAAAACCTATTTTGAGACAAAACTCAACAAAGTGATCAAACTTTTTGGATTTCATAATTTTTATGGGTTTTTGAAGGTTTGAAACACACCCAAAACAGAACAAAAAGAATAAGACCAACAGATAAATGTGGACCAAAACATGAAACATAAACAACTAAAACAAAATATGTGAGACCATACTAACAAGTATGCAACCAAGAGCAGTGTAGGTTCACACGAGAGATAGAGTTCAAGGAATGATACCGACGCCGATGGTCTTACGCAAAGACTCAAACTTAGGGCCATCGAGAGGTTTTGTGAATATGTCTGCCTTCTGATTGTCAGTGTTGACAAACTCCAAGTGCACAATCTTTTCGTCCACCAAGTCTCGAATAAAATGATACCGGATTTCGATATGCTTTGATTTCGAGTGTTGAACTGGATTTTTTGACAAATTTATGGCACTTGTGTTATCACAATACACACACATCGTGTCTTGAGTGATTCCATAATCATGAAGGAGCTTCTTCATCCACAGTAATTGAGCACAAGCACTTGCAGCAGCTATGTATTCAGCTTCGGCTGTCGATAGAGAGACTGAATTTTGCTTCTTGCTCATCCATGACACCAAGTTGTTCCCAAGATAGAAACACCCACCGGAGGTACTCTTCCTATCATCAACACAACCGGCCCAATCGGCATCAGAATATCCGGCTAGGCATTCATTTGAATCTCTTGAGTACCAAATTCCATAATCAGATGTCCCATTTATGTATCAGATGATTCTTTTGACTGCTGTTAAATGTGTCTCTTTGGGGGCTGCCTGGAATCTAGCACATACGCCGACACTGAAGGCAATGTCTGGTCTGCTGGCAGTGAGATATAAGAGACTTTCTATCATGCTCCGATAGAGTGTTGGATCCACTTCTACACCTGCAGCATCCCTACTTAGCTTTGACGAGGAGCTCATTGGGGTGGAGGTGTGCTTCTTGGAGTCTAGACCAAATCTTTTAACGAGATTTTTGGCGTACTTTTCTTGAGATATGAATATCCCATCTTTCCGTTGCTTCACTTGAAGTCCTAGGAAATAGGTCAGTTCCCCCACCATGCTCATTTCAAACTCCTTTTTCATTTCTTCGGAGAATTCAAGAGCTAAATGATCAAGTGTAGATCCAAACACAATGTCGTCCACATATACCTGAGCAACCAGGAGCGACTTCTCATCTCTCTTTACAAACAACGTTCGATCAGCTTGACCTCTTATGAATCCACGATCCAACAAGTATGTTGTGAGACGATCATACCATGCTCGTGGTGCTTGCTTCAACCCATACAGTGCCTTTTTCAGCCTCAGTACATGATCTGGAAAATGAGGATCTTGAAATCCCTTTGGTTGTTCAACGAATACTTCTTCAGTTAGAAACCCATTCAGAAATGCACTTTTCACATCCATTTGGTATAGTTTGAAATCCATAACACAAGCTATGGACAGTAGAATTCGAATCGACTCTAGTCTTGCTACTGGTGCAAACGAATCATCAAAATCTATGCCTTCCACTTGGGTATATCCTTGAGCTACCAGCCTGGACTTGTTTCGAACAACCTCACCGTCTTCATCAGTTTTGTTCTTGAAGATCCACTTGGTGCCGATCACATGAGTATCTTTAGGCCTTGGAACCAATTCCCATACATCATTTCTAACAAACTGATGTAGCTCTTGATGCATAGACTCTATCCAGTTCTCATCATTAAGAGCTTCCTCTACCTTCTTAGGTTCGAATTGAGCAAGGTAGCAATTGTATGTCACATGATTTGCACTGTATTTTGGTCCTTTTCTTAACCGAAGTCCTTCATTGACATCACCAATGATGTTGCTGGATGGATGATTAAGAATTACCCTTGACGACGGTCTCTTGGAGGTAGAAGGTTCTTCATCTCGAGAGATTGGAGGTTAAACTTCCGGAGGGGTAAGAGGACTAGGAGGCCCTTGTGCTAATCTAGTCTCCCTTCTTGGTATGGTTGGTGTGGTCTCTTTTTCCGGTGATCCTTTCTCAATATCATCAGCTTGTGACATGTTGTCCTCACCATCCCCCTTCTTGTGGTCAGATCCTTCACCCTCATCAACATTCCTTTCAGTTATGGTGTCATCGATAACCACATTTATGGACTCCATCACAGTCTTGGTGCGTTTGTTGAACACTCTATACGCTCGGCTGTTTAAAGAATAGCCTAGAAAGATCCCTTCTTCACTCTTGGCATCGAATTTTCCAAGGTTCTCTCTGTCATTAAGAATATAGCATTTGCTCCCAAAGACACGAAAGTATTTAACCTTTGGTTTCTTTTCTCTCCAGATTTCATAAGATGTCTTCTTCGTTCCAGCTCGGAAGTAGATCCTATTGCCAATATGACATGACGTATTCACCGCTTCAGCCCAAAATTTCTGTGGAAGGTTTTTGTTGAGTAACATTACTCGAGCCATTTCTTGAATTACTCGGTTCTTCCTTTCTACTACTCCATTTTGTTGTGGAGTCCGTGGGGCTGAGAATTCTTTCATGATGCCTTGTTCATTGCAAAATTCATCAAACTTCGCATTTTCAAACTCCTTCCCGTGGTCACTCCTGATC
The DNA here is from genome assembly GCA_023736055.1 of Quercus glauca. Taxonomy (NCBI): domain Eukaryota; kingdom Viridiplantae; phylum Streptophyta; class Magnoliopsida; order Fagales; family Fagaceae; genus Quercus; species Quercus glauca. Next base: position 37,779,786 of record CM043325.1, read on the forward strand.
TTGACAATAGGTACTCCTTTTTCATTAATCAGCCTCTTGCACAATTTTTTCAGCTTGTCACATGCCTCTGATTTCTCCCTAAGAAAGTCCACCCAAGAATATCTTGAGAAATCGTCGACCACCACCATAATATATCGTTTTCCACCCATGCTTTCTGTTTTTGTTGGACCCATGAGATCCACATGCAGTAACTCTAACGGGCGAGATGTTGCAATCACATTCACTTTCGGATGGCCTGACTTTGTCTGTTTTCCTAATTGACATGAACCACAAATATTCTTCTCAATTTTCCCAAACTTTGGTAGACCAACCACTGCTTCAAGCTTTGAGACTTTGGCCACTTGTTTATAATTGGCATGTCCAAGACGTTGATGCCACAACTCCAAGAGATCTACCCGGGCACTCCGACATGCTATGCTTGGTTTGGGAATGACCCCATAACAGTTGTCGGTGGTTCTAAGCCCCTTCAGAATTTTAACACCTTCTTCATTCAAGATTAGACATCCTTTCTTGGAGAATTGAACTAAGAAGTCATCATCACAGATTTGAGTGATACTCAGCAAGTTCACCTTCAATCCCTTAATGTACAACACGTCATTCAGCAGTGGCAGCCCCGGAATGTCCACCGTTCCCTTTCCAAGAACTTGTGAGTGACTACCATCTCCAAACGTCACAAAACCATCTTCCTTCTCTTTAAGTGTTTTGAACAAAGACTTATCTCCAGTCATATGTTTTGAACAACCGCTGTCAAGGTACCACAAACATGAATTAAAAACTTTCAAAGCGGTGTGAACAAAAAGACACGCATGAGAGAGACACTCTTGACCCTCGAAGCAAGGCTCTTTTTCTTTTATTTCGTTCAAGGATGAGTGAAGTTTTCCTCTTAGATGATCAAGTTCATCACACAAGTGTTTATTTCTTCTCTCATATTTATAGACTAAAGCCTTTGACTCACACAAGCTATTATGAATATCATGGTTTCTATGTGCTAGTGATCTTAGCATGTGACAGAAAATTCTAGCATGTTTCTTTGTCTTAAAAAGCTCTAAAAACACATTACTAGAACAGAATTCAGAATAACTGACAGAGTCTTTATCACAAACATCTTTGCTTCCCTTCATGTTGATTTTAACAAAGACACTATCCAAACAACACCAAGGGGTCAAGGATCACACTTAGGTAATTAAACCTCAGCAAGTGTACCTGCTCTGATACCAATTGAAAGCTCGAAAATGTGTTGAAAACACACGAGCGGTTTAGACCCCCAAATTCAAATTACGGCTTGGTTGATTTTACACTAACTTACTAACAAGTGCGGAATAGTGTAAACACAAGCGTATAAACAAACAACTACTCTAATCCATAATATAAAGCAACTCAGCAATAAAAATGAAATGAACAAGAGTAGGGAAGAAGGATGCAAACACAAATAACACCGAGACGTGTTATCGAAGAGGAAACCGAAGAACTCGGCGAAAAACCTCTCCGCCGCCCTCCAAGCGGAAATCGATCCACTAGACAATCAGTTGGGATACATGGATTAGCAAAAGACCCTCCAAGCCTAGTCTACCCGATGTACCTAAGCCCTCCAAACTCCTACTCCAACAAGGCTTCTCGGAACCGTGTCTTGTCCTAGTTATCCGGATCCCGCAACAAGCTCCATGTTGCATCTGCCATTAAAGGCTTCTTCCAATGCTTCCCAGCAGCACCAAAACGTCACTCAGCACTCTCAAAGGTGTGTCAAGTGTTTGGGCTATCAACCTCTCAAAGATATGGATAATGGAGAGGGAATGGTTGAGGAGATACCACAAGCAAAATGTTTAGAGAAGGTGGGGAAGACAATCTCTAATTACCAAGGTGTTTGGCTAGGGTTTTCTCTCTGAAGCATCCCTCAACAATTGTGGGTAGTAATGATATATATAGGAGGGGTGCAAAAGGTGTGACTCAAAAAGTACAAGCTGGCAGAACAGCTAGTCTCGCGGGTGTCTCGCGGGAAGGCCTTACCCGCGAGATACTCGCGAGACACAGTTGTCTCCACCTGGCATGACTCTTCGCATTCCAGCATGTGCCTGGCACATGTTTCACTTCGCGGGAAGCTTGGTCGCGACATACCCGCGAAATACCCGCGAGAATCATTCTCCTCTTCAAATGCTTGAGTCTTCAACACTCTTTCTCTCACACACCCCTTACATCAAGTCCCACAACAAATACAGGGTTTTAAACGATTGAACATGATTACAATCAAATTTGGCACGGAATAAAAGCCAACAAAAACACAGTTGTAAATTACAACTTTACACCCTATATGAAAACACCAAACTGAGAGATACCCAACATTTCCTACACAGGCATTAGACATTAGTATAATTTGGTAAACTAGCAACCTTGCATTTTTACAAGCATTTAAAGTCTCAGGCTAAAAGGTAGGAGGGAAGAAAGATCAATTGACTTTAATGAAAATAGTTTATTAAACTTAAACACAAGATAGTATCACCAAATGGGCATTTGGTCTAGTGGTATGATTCTCGCTTTGGGTGCGAGAGGTCTCGAGTTCGATTCTCGGAATGCCCCATTCATTTAATTCTCTTTACAATGTTTTTCTGTTAAGAATTTAATATTGCTGAGAAATAATCTCAGCAAAGTCAAGTCAATAACTACAAAATTAGGTTTCAATAGATCCAAATATATCTTAGATCTGACAAGACAATTCATTAATGAATAAAGTAATACTTAAAAAAAAAAAAAGAATAAAGTAATAAATAAGGTTTCAGAAAATGCTGAATCAAGGAAGGGGAGCTAGTAGCTAGGAAACATTTACCTCCAGAGGTTGTGTATTCAACTCACTGCCACGCATGCAAAAGTTTTAGTTCATTCTCAGATAATGACAAAACATAACATTGCTGCACATCCTTATGTAAAGGTATAGGAAAGGGCATGTTATAAGTTATATAAGTTTAGACTTCAGAGAATGAGAATATCATAGACTAAAATTCTAGTGGCTGCAGCCTGCAGCAACTGCATTGATACCAAATCAAATATGGCTAGTTTTTATGCTAGAACCAAATTTTCATCTTACTTTGTTTCCCTAAAGGAGAATTGTAGTTGTTACTAGTAAGAGATATTATGTTCTAAAGGAACCCAAACCTATTGTAAGCTTTTGTACTTGTAGAACAAGTACAGTAGTCCTAGATTAGTCTAGGATTTACCTAGCTTTCTATGAAGAAAGAGAGAGAGAACTTGAACAAAGAGAGATCAAATAGTAATTGACATAAGGGATACTTAGCAAAGAAAAAATAATTCACATAGGGTAACATAAACATATGCCAGAGAGGACTAACCTCATATACCTTGATATCTGAATTCATCAGTTACAGCTCATGGCCTCACGGGCGAAGGATATAATACGATAATTTAACATTGTAGAGATTAAGTCTATCTATGACAAATCATAAATTAAAAATTACTTAATAAAAATAAATGAACAAATAGTAGGGCATTTGGTCTAGTGGTATGATTCTAGCTTAGGGTGCGAGAGGTCCCGAGTTCAATTCTCGGAATGCCCCACATTTTTAACTTCATTTTAAATTACAAATTTTTTTATTTGGAATGCCTCCACATTTACAGATTATGTTGTTTACTAAAGTTTTGAAGTATTTCAGTTCAGTTTTTAAAAATGCTTAAAATATACAAAGCAAAGTCAAGTCAAGAACTGCAAGATGAAGATTCAATAAAGCCAAATATATCTTAAATACGACAAGACTCTTCATTTATGAATGAAGTAATAAATTTGGCATTAGAAGATGCTGAATTAAGGAAGGGGAGCTAGGAAAAAAACCCAAGTTTATCATACTTTATTACCTGAGGGGGTAATATGCCACCAAAGGTTATGTAATGAAATCACTGCCTCCACATGCAAAAGATTTAGTTGTTTCTTGGATGATGACATTTTGTGGTGATTGGCATATCACTTGATTTTCCTCCTAACCTCAATATTCTAGAATTTGGCCAATCTCTAACAAAAATCAATCACTCACCTGTCAAGACACTTCATCAATAGGTAAGCAGCTAGAGGCCAATGGTTCCAAATTTTGTACATTCTAACAGACAGAAGATAGCTTTGCTGCACATCTTGATGTAAAGGTAATTGGAAATGGCATCTTAAAAGTTATAAGTTTAGACTTCATACTTACCCCAAAAAAAAAAAAAAAGTTAAGACATCAGATGATGTAAATATCATAGATTAAAATTCTAGTGACTGCAGCAACAGCACTGATTCCAATTCAAATATAATAAGTTTTTATGGACGCCGGAAATGAATTATCAGCTTTTAGAACCCTATCAAGCTGCAAAGGTGGTTCAAGCCATACTCTTGTGTTTGAATTCAGGCATAACACATTGGGGAGATTCCAATTAAGGGGATAATATATATATATATATATATATATATATATAAAATCATAAGCCATTTAACCACTCACTCTTCTCATTAGTATCCTATGTGGGACTTTAAGATTTAACTAACCACAAAACTCACACGTGAGTATGCCAATAGGGCAATATTCTTCATTCATCATGTTTAAATGTCATAGCCAACTATCAAATCAGGCTTACAGCTTACTATAACCAGCAAATTTCTTTAATTTTAGTTGTTAGTCAAAATTCTGAGATTTAAAGAATCCTTCATGAAAACACCAAACTGTAAGATAGCTCAATTTTACCAACATTTCCTGCAGCAAGCATTAGAAAATAGTATAATTGGTTACCCATCAACCTTCCATTTTTACTAGTCCTTGAAGTCTCAGGCTACAAGCTAGGGGGAGAAAAGATCAATTGAGTTTAATGAAAATGGTTGAGTAAACTTAAAACACAAAATAGTAACACCAAATGGGCATTTGGTCTAGTGGTATGATTCTCGCTTTGGGTGCGAGAGGTCCCGAGTTCGATTCTCGGAATGCCCCACTCATTTAATGTTTTCAAGTTCATATTTTAATATTGCTGAAAAATAAACTGAGCAAAGTCAAGTCAAAAACTGCAAACTTAGGTTTCAGTAGATCCAAATATATCTTAGATCTGACAAGACTATTCATTAATGAATAAAGTAATAATAAGGTTACAGAGGATGCTGAATCAAGGAAGGGGAGCTGCTAGCTAGGAAACAAACCCAAATTTGTTATCCTTTATTACCTGTGAGGAACAGTTACCACCAGAGGTTGTGTATTCAACTCACTGCCCCACGTGCAAAAGTTTTAGTTCTTTCTCAGATAATGGCATTTGGTGGTGATTGGCATATCACCTAATTGTCCTCTTCACTTCAAATGTTTCAAGAATTAGGCCAATTTCTCTTAACAGAAACCAACTACATACCTGTAAAGACACTTCATCAATAGGCAAGCAGCAATAAGACAAATTTTGTACAAGGTACTGGACAAAAATAGCATTGCTGCACATCCTGATGTAAAGGACTAAAGGTATTTTGAAGGGGCATGTTACAAGTTTGGACTTCAGAGAATGAGAATATCATAGACTAAAATTCTAGTGACTGCAGCAACTGCATAGATACCAAATCAAATATGGTTAGTTTTTATGTTAGACTCCATCTTAAGCTGGATAAAACATTCGGTTGATTGGCACCAAAACAAAAGAACCAATTTTCATCTTACTTTGTTTCCCTACAGCCTACAGGGGAATTGTAGTTGTTACTAGTCAGAGATATTATGGTCTAAGGAGCCCAAACCTATTGTAATTTATTGTACTTGTACTGTAACCCTAGATCTAGTCTATGATTTACTTTAGCTTTTTTCTATGAAAAAAGAGAGAGAAAAGTCAAATATTGAGAGCTCAAGTAGTAATTGACAAAACAGGTACTTAGCAAATAAACACTATTGACACAGGTAGCCGGTAACATAAACATGTGCCAGAGACGACTAACCTCAAATACCTCGATTTCTGAATTCTTCAATTACAACAGCTCATGGGTGAAGAATATAATATGATAATTCTCCAACTATGAAAAATCATAAATTAAATTGCTTGATTGAAAAACATGATCAAATAGTAGGGCATTTGGTCTAGTGGTATGATTCTCGCTTAGGGTGCGAGAGGTCCCGAGTTCAATTCTCGGAATGCCCCATCTGTTTTACCTTCATTTTTAAATTTCAATTTTTTCCATTTCGGAATGCCCCCAATATTTATAACCTGATTCTAAAATCAACTTAACCACACTTTTTTCCATTTATCCTAAAAGAAGAAAAGAACCATGGGATAGGATCATATTTCATAGGACCCTTGATTTTTTATTACTCAATCAGCTGGAGTGAACTAAATTACTAACAATGTGGGATTTATCAAAAAATAAAAAATAAAAAATGTATAAAGTAGAAATGCATAGCTCCTAAATTAGGAGTGAACTTAGCCACGCAATGCAATTCAACAGAACCTAGCAAATTATTATGAATACTATCAGGGAAATGCTTGGTTCAATTAAACTATCACCTCCAATTGAACGCCGATAATAATTGCAACATCTTCGAGCGCATTGCAATTTCAAAAAAAAAAAAAAAAAAAAAAAGGGGGGGGGGGGGGGGGGGTGGGGGGGTGGTGGGGGAGGAAGAGCGGTTATATAAATGAAAATGCATAAAAAATTGATGTTGGCCGCGGTTATAAAAACTAGTAAATTATGTATACGATGCATGGATAATTAAAATGGTTTAGGAGAATATTGTATATGTATTGTAACATAATTGTTATAGAACTTTATTAGTAACGAGGTCATTATAAAAACAACAATTATAAATTGCCCATACATATTCATTATAATTATTGAATTGAATTAATGAAAAAAAAAAAAAAAAAAACTTTGGAGGAATATCATAGAATAAAAGTTAATATAGAATGTAGCTTTCTTTTTCTCCTTAATTCTTAAAAAAAAAAAAAAAAAAAAATACACATTCTAAACACCCACAGTCAATTACATCATTTATAAAACCCACAAATCCACAACGTCTGACCTTAATATCAAAATCGTAATTACCGTTGTTACTCAATATAAAATGCAAGCCCCCCTTTCTTGGTTATAGTTAACTCATACGGATTAAGATTAGATGAAATAACAATGTTAGAGCTAAGTAAGTACCGTCGAAAAATTGAAGGTAAATGACATTATTTTTTGTCTGTGTGTATTTGACATGGAATGACATAAAGGGCTATGGATAGATACTAGGTATATATAAATGGATAGAAGTGCAAAAGGTGAAAATTGTGAATTAAAAAGAAAAGAGTTTTGTATGTATGTGTGAGGGATGAAAAGTCTTGAAACATTGAACCAAAGAATACAAAAAATATTTATTTTTAAATTAGAAAAATCTTGAAACAAAAAAAGTCAATATTTAATTTGTTATTATTTTTAATGTGACGCTTGAGAATATTTTAATTCTTTTCGCATAGAACGTGCTACTTGGCAGAACCTCATACTTTCCCACAACCTCATACTTTCCCACATGAGGTCTCTACTTTATATATATATATATATATATATAAATGGAGATTGATTGCGTTTTTAAAACTAGGAGAAAGTGTTTTGAAATAGCAACTCACGGGATGCCTTTTCAAAATCGCTAAAAAATTACGCTTTTAAAACTTTGAATAGTCCTAACTATAGTTGTCGATAGGTTTGTCCACGGGTTGATTTAAGTTAGGTTTGTGCTCAACTTAGACCCTACCTGCTCACATTGAAAGGCAAAAGGAGAGAGTTGCCGACAACCACTAATAACCACAAGCCGAGTCAATTTTGGTTCGGGTGGACGACAGTCAAATTCAGGCAAAATCGACAAAGGAGCGGAGGTGAGGGTTGCCAAATATCGAAGGATCTGGTCAAGATTTCGATGAAATCTCATTGGATCTCGACAAATTTGAAATTGAGAGAGAGGGAGGACGTTAGTTGGGGGGGGGCGGGGGAATGGAAGTTTTTTGCCAGCTTAGGTTGGTCAATTTAGTTTTCATTTGGTTTCAAGCTCCAAAATAGCCACTTGAGCTGCTCACACCAATTGCTGATGTCGAAGACCCGTCGTCGATTAGAGTCGATTTCAGTTCGACTGGCGCTAAGTTGGATGGTTTTGTCAGGTTACTGATTAGTCTTGACAACCCCAATTGTCAAAATGTAAATCATATTGTGAATCGATTTTTTTAATTTATCTGTATCGCATATCGTAAAGGTATTTGGAAAAGGCATCTTATAAGTAATAAGTTTAGGCTTCAAAGAATGAGAATATCATATATTAAAATTCTTGTGACTATAACAACTATATTGATATCAAATTAAATATGGTTAATTTTTATGCTAGACTCCTTCGACTCTAATACCACTTATTGGGGAGATAGAGGAGTTAATATATAGGGAAATCACTTGACCCAAAAAGTTAAGCTATTAAGCACTCACTCCTGTCAATTTTATTTCATGTGAGATTTTGACACTTAACTAACCACGCCACTTACTTGTGAATATTCCTACAAGGTAATATTCTTCATTCATCAAATTATAAAATTTTTTTTTTCATTTAACATTAGATTGCTAAGGATTTCGTTAGCTACCCAGTTTAAAAAAAAAAAGTGGAAAAGTAGCATCTTGGGTTTTTAAAACTTGAGTTCCGGGTAGAGATCGAGTTTCTAATACTCAAGATCCTGAGCTACCAAACATCTGACATGGAATTTTTTCCACGTGGAGACACATGGAATCGAGTTTTTAATACTCGATTTGTGATCATATTTCAAGCACAGACTCAACTTTTATTTCAAACTCTCACTCTCACTTCTTACTCTCACTTAAGCGTCCAGAACACTTCACTCTCCTTCACACCCAAACATACAAACCCCAAACCCTTACTCTACCGGAGACAAGCGCATCTCATCGGTGGCTGAAAACCCATCGGCAGTGGAAAACTCTCGTCTTTTCTCATCGGTGACCTCTCACTTGAGTTTTATAGCCTCGATTCCACTGGGAATTTTTTTCCCCCTAATTTCCACATGCCCCCAAACTAGATACATAAACACTTAGGTTCTTTTTTTGACATGCAGGCAACACCAGAACCACACAAAAGCAGTAAACCAAAAACAGGAAAATAGTGCAGATATATTTCAACAACAATTCTTGAAAGATAAACCATATTTTTCATACTTCATATTCATGCATTGAGTCATCATTGATGAATCCTCATTCCAATTTTTTTTAATCACCATTACCAAAAGTTTGGGCACCTACCTGATTTTATTCCTGTAGATATTGAGTCTTACAGACTTGAGATCAGTGAGGCGCTAATTCGTTGTGGCAGTGTGGTGTGTTTTTTGACTCTATTTCATAAGAAATCGAGTTTTGGAAACTCAAGACATAACTCGAGTCTTGTAGACTTGAGATCCATGTGGCATAAAACTGCCACATCCTCAAGGGAAACGCGAGTCTTGTAGACTCAAGATTGATACTGAACTCGAGATTTGGAAACTCGAGATGCTACTTTCAAAAATCTTTCAACTCACATGCTAACTTATAATATTCTTGCCCACCAGTATGCAAGGGGGCAAATTACCCCCAAATTATAATCACGCTTATAGCTTACTACAACCAGCAAATTTCTTTAATTTGAGCTGTTAGTCACAATTCTGAAATCTATAGAACCCTACATGAAAACACCAAATTGTAAGATAGCTCAATTTTACCTACATTTCTTGCAACAAGCATTTGACATTAGTATAATTTGGTAATCCATTAACCTTCTTTTAGCTCCATTTTCTTGCAACAAACATTCTCAATAAAATAATTTGAAGTGTTTGGTGTGACTTTTAAACATTTTCAAGCATAAACCACCAAAATCAACGGCTTAGCCACTGAAGCCACCAGTGTTGGAGGTCTGTGACCAGAGTGTCGACACGTCCACTAGCCCAGCATCACTTGCCACTAGACTAACAGCTCAGCCACCAAAGCCATCAATGTTGAAGGTCTGATGACCAGATCACTGGTTTGGCGGCTCTGTCGATCAATCTAGCAGCTTTAAGCTAGCAACTCTGACTACTAAATCGCTGGCATTAGCAACCTAGCCACCAGATGGGAGGTAAACTGTTTTACAACAATTTACAAAGAATTTTACAATAAACTTGAAAATATTTTCAAATTTGACCACATTTTACAATGAAACAAATAGAGTGAGAGGCTACAAGATAGGGGAAAAAAGATCAATTGACTTCAATGAAAATGGTTGATTAAGCATTTGGTCTAGTGGTATGATTCTTGCTTTGAGTGCGAGAGGTCCAGAGATTGATTCTTGGAATACCCCATTCATGTTCTTTACTAATAATTTTTTCTAATTCAGATTTTAATATTGCTGAAAAATAAACTGAACAAAGTCAAGTCAATAACTTCAATTATGAACTCACTGCCCACACATGCAAAAAATTCAGTTCTTTCTCGGCTGATGGCATTTTGTGGTGATTGGCATTTCACCTAATTGTCCTCCTCACCTCAATATTCTAGAATTAAGCCAGTTACTAACAAAAATCAACCACTCACCTGTCTCATCAATAGGTAAGTTGCAAGAAGCCAAAGGTTTCAAATTTTGTACACTGTAGTGGACAAAGCATAGCATTGCTGCACATCTTGATGTAAAGGTATTTGGAAAGGGCTAAAGAACAACAGAGTTGATGACAGAATCTTCTCTGACACATTAGGAGAGAGCCGAAACTGTGTATATATAATATTTGTTCTACAATGGTAAAGATATTTTACAAGGAAATTTAATTACTACATGGTCAACTATGATTTGAACTTGGACACAATCTGTCATAGTCCATGATTCTTGTATTGACATGTGCAGCTGTATATGGTCTGCAGTTACTGTTGACAAGATTTGTGGGATTGGTAGAAATGTAGAGATAGACTTGTTTGAATTGTGGTACACGTGCTCCTCTGTATGGGCCATGGATGAAGCAACGGTTAATTCCTTATTATGTTGTTCCATCAACTCTGTTGTGTTACGATCCAAGTGTCCTACATGGCTTAAGTGCAAGCTTAACAGAGCACCCTTCCCTTGCAAGTATCAGAGCATCACCGCAAATATAAATGGTTCGCATAGAAGATGCATCAACGAAACCAAAAGCCATGATAATCTCCTCCAATGGCAAGGAAGAATCAATCCCAGCATTTGCAACTTGGAAACAAAATGACAGACTCATAAGAAGTTTAGATTCCTTACTAAGGGCATCTTATAAGTAAGAAGTTTAGATTTCAGACACATTAAAAGAAAAAAAAAATCAGACTTCAAAAAATGAGAATATCATGGATTAAAACTCTAGGGACTGCAGCAACTACACTGATACCGAATCAAATATGGTAGAAGTGGGCTTATTTTACCAGAAACATATTTTCCTATGAAGGAACCCACAGCATGGATGAAGTTCTAGATTTTGTGGAATGCCGTGTTACGCCAGCAATGAAGTTCAAGCCTTTCATCGGATGCATCCTTCCAAGTCCTCATAACACCTTGGGATGATTTCAATATCTAGAATGATTAATGTAACATATAAGGACATCACTTGACCCAAAAGCTAAACCTATTAACCACTCACTCATGTCATTAATATTCCATGCAGGACCAACAATTAACTAATTACATCACTTACATATGAATATTCCAATAGGGTAATATCCCCCATTCATCAAATTATACACGTGTTTAAATGTCAGTGCCATTGCCAACTATCAAAGTAGGCTTACAGCTTACTATAACCAGCTAATCTCTTTAATTTGAGCTGCTAGTCATAATTCTTAGATCTAAAAAACCCTACTAAAAACACCAAGTTGTGAGATAGCTCGATTTTACCTACATATCCTGCAACATACCATTTTAGAAGTCTTGTAAGTCTCAGGCTACAAGGTAGGGGCAAAAAAGATCAATTGCCTTTATTGAAAATGGTTGATTATACTCAAACACAAAAATGGTATCACCAAATGGGCATTTGGTCTAGTGGTATGATTCTCGCTTTGGGTGCGAGAGGTCCCGAGTTCAATTCTCGGAATGCCCCATTCATGTAATGTTCTTTACTAGTAATGTTTTTCAGTTCAGATTTTAATATTGCTTAAAAAAAACACTGAGCAAATTCAAGTCAATAACCGCAAAATTAGGTTTCAAATTTTCAATAGATCCAAATATATCTTAGATCTGACAAGACTCTTCATTAATGAATATTCTAATAAATTAGATCTCAGAAGATGCTAAATCAAGGAAGGAGAGCCAGGAAACAAACCCAAATTTATCATCCTTTATTACCTGAGGGGGTCATTTATCACCATAGGTTCAGGGGGGGCGGCACTTGAGGCCAGGGGCCCAGGGTGGTCATAGGGACCACCCTGACCTGATTTTTTTATTTTTTTTATATATAATAATTTAAAATTTTATATTTGTCTACCCTTCAAAAAAAAATTTGGAAACACCTCCAAATTTTTTTTTCTTGGTTGTGTACATTGAAAGAAATGTAGCTTGTAATATTGATAATGAGAATATCATGCAACGATTTCAAAATATGAAAACTCATAGAAGGAAATTGTAAACTTTATATATTTGCATTTTTTTTTATTGTTGTTGTTGTCAATATATGAATTTCTCTTTTTATTACATTATGTAATTTATACTTCTTAAGGAACACTTTAAGAAAAATTTCTAAAGCCGCCACTGCATAGGTTATGTATTCAACTCACTGCCCTCACATGCTAAAGTTTTAGTATTTCTAAGATAATGGCATTTGGTGGTCAATGCATATCACCTAATTTTCCTCCTCACCTCAAACTAAAAACAACTACTTACCTGTAAAGATACTTCATCAATAAGTAAGCCAGCAAGAAGCCAAAGGTTTCAAATTTTGTACAATGTAATGGGAAAAAAAACGCAGCATTGCTGCACATTTTAATGTAAATGTATTTGGAAAAGGGCAAATTATAAACTATAATTTTAGACTTCAGAGAATGAGAATATCATAGATTAAAATTCTAGTTACTGCAGCAACTGCACTGATACCAAAGCAACTATGGTTAGTTTTTATACTAGACTCCAGGTAAAACAGGATAAAAATTAGGATATAAGCATTTTAGTTAAGCTTAGAATGGGCACCAAAGAACCCAAACCTAGTGTAGGTTCAAGTACACTTAGTACCGTAATCCTAGATTAGTCTAGGATTAACCTAGGTTTGCAATGAAAAAAAAAAATGAAAAAAAAAAAAGAAAAAAGAAAAGAGAGAAGTCAAATGCTGAGAGCTCAAGTATTAAATGACATAAAAGGGGTAATTAGCAAAGAAAAAAAAATTGACATTAACATGAACATATGCCAGAGAGGACTAACCCCATATACCTTGATATCTGAATTCGTCAATTACAGCTCATGGCCTCATAGGTGAAGAACATAATATGATTTTTCAACATTGCAGAGATTAAGTCCATCTATGACAAATCATAAATTAAATTAACTAATAGAAATAAATGATCAAATAGCAGGGCATTTGGTCTAGCGGTATGTAGGAGTGTGCATGGATCGGGTTGGATTAGGTAAAGGGGATTTTTTGACCCAACCCACCATGGTAGGTTAAAAAAAAATCAACTCAACCCAACCCAATTCACATGAGTCGGGTTAAACCTATGGATTGGACAATTTTTTTTATTACTATTATTATTAAATTGAGCAATATATATATATATATATATATATTAAAAAAACTCAAAGATTAGTATCAATGTAATTCCTTAAAGGCAAACAACACTAATGACTAAACAAAAATAGTAATTTACTAGGGTTTGTGTGAACTAATTAGCTTTTATATAGGATAGGAAGAACTGGTTATTTAAAAAAATTTATTAATTATATAATATATTTTAAATATATATTAAATATATGGGTGGGTTGAGTTGGGTTTGGAATTTTATGACCCAAACCCAACCCGACCCACTATTAAAAAAAAATTTTGTAACCCAACCCAACCTAACCCATCAAGCTCTAAAAACTGACCCAACCCGACAGGTTGGCTGCACACCCCTACTGGTATGATGGTATGATTCTCGCTTAGGGTGCGAGGGGTACCTAGTTCAATTCTTGGAATGCCCCATTTTTATTTCCCCCAACCACACTTTTTTCCATAGCTCCTAAATTAGGAGTGAACTTAGCCATGCAATGCTGCCAATATCAAAGGATACTCAGCTACACCGCCTAGACGACACAAAACATGAACATAGCTTTCACAAGTAAATATTTAACAGAACCAGTAAATTATTATGAAAACTATTACGAAGTAATCAAAAGTTTTAGGGATTCAGCTGCTTAAAAAAGGCAGAGATTAAAGGTCAAAAAAAGAGAACAAATTTTTATTTTATGCAAGAGATTAAAGGTAAAAAAAAGGAGAAAATTTTTGATTTTATGCAAGAGTTATACCACATTAGGAATTTGCTTGGTTTATTTAAACTATCATGGTATCACCTCCACTTGAATGCAAATTGTAACTGCAAAATGTTCGAGATAAATAGTGCCAGCATTGCCATTTCACAGAGAAAAAGAACGATTATAAATAAAAACACAGAAAATTGATGTTTGGATTATCAAAATCACTAACAAATTGTGTTTTCAATTTTCACACTACAATTGTTTTTCACAACAATAACACTTTTTGCAGATTTTATCAAACGTTTGATGTTGCGTTTTTAAAACTTCGAATAGTCCCAACTAATGATGATTGAGACAAGACAAGATTCAGAAGTCTAATTGTCCTAACTAATGATGACTGAGACAAGATTCAGAATTCTTAAAAACAAGAAATGCTATATGTTTTCCATAAAAGAGCTCGGTTAAGAGGGTCTTGCTGTAGGACTACCTAATTTAGTCTATTTTTTTTTGAAAGAAAGGCGATAGACCTAATTTAGTCTATTGAGAGACCACCAAGAGGGAGACTAGGAATCTCACCATCATGCTCCCAACTCCCAAGACTCTCTCCGAGTTCCCAATTTTCAAAAACATGTATTCAAAACATGACTTTCAAAATCGCAATTTTTTTTTTTAAACACACTTTCAAACAACTAACCCTAATTGACAAATGCACTACTCTAATCCAAACACATCAAGCCCCATCAACCTGCCAGCCTGAAATAAACTCATTCACCACCAAAAAGAAAGAAAGCGAAGTTCGTCCAGAGCTGAATACATTAAGCCACTATTCCATTCAAAAGCTCACAAAAAAAATTCCATGTTTACATTACAATACACACCAATCAAAATATATACAAGAAATAAAAATCACCGTGTTCCAACATCAAGACAACTCTGCAGCAAAACCCAAGATGTTAACCAACACAATAAATAATGTAACTGAAGCCAAGTAGAAAAAGATGATAATCAGACTGATCAATAAACCCAGTTAGACAAAACAGCAGAAGTGACTTCCATTTGCTTCATCCAGTCTCCAGTATTCATGAATGACAGATTGAAAAGTACAGGAGCTGAGAATCAATTCATTGATTTTGAATGCTTTACAAGCCAATCAATGACTGAATCAATGTTGGAAGAATTCTTGCATGAAATCATAAAGCAACAAACTTCTCTATCAGTAATGTCCTTCAGCCCCCTGCACCGTGGAACACCATTTCAACACTAAACAGTTTTTTTTTTTTGGGGGGGATAAGTAACACTACAGAGAATTTACAAATTAAAAAACTCAGAAGAAACTGAAACCCAAATCATAAAGGGCACAGGATGGACATTTGTAATCCATTGTTTAATGTGTTCTCTATTCTGATTGCTACTGATTGAAATATGAGAAATATAAATATGTTACAGCTAAGCAATATTGGGAAAAAGGAAATCTCTCCCTCTGCCTTTCTCTTGTTTTTTGGTCTAAGAAAAGGTTGCATTCTTTTTTATCTAATTTGGGGTGAATACACTTCATCCTGTGATTAGGGTTAATTTACTTTACCCCTTCATTTGAGTAAAGTGAAACTGTCAAACATTTTCATTACTCTTCATGGAATTACACAAGTGTGACACATGTACTGGGAACACTAAGGCCCTAACATAAACCAAAAAAGTAAGAGAGTGAGTTGCACAAAAAAAAAAAACGAAGTTAATAAGTTTGTGCATGACTTTGTCCTGAAGAGCAACTAATTGAGCGTTTAAAGCCTAAAGGTCAAGAATAGTGTCATACATGTAGGACGTGTGTAAATTCCATGCAAAGTAACAGAAACGCTAAAAATTTCACTTACTCCAATGCACAAGGGGGTAAAGTGTAATATTGAAAAAGTCAATGAGGTAAAGTGAACTAACCCTAGGTACAAGGGGGCTAAAGTGTATCTTCCCCTAATTTTTAATGCAATGGGGCTATAAGCAAACATGACACTTCGTGATGGAGCACTTTTTTTTAGGGGGGACAAGAAGGGAGGGGGAGTGGGTGAATGCATCATTCAACCAAAAATAAAATTGACGGGCCACCCATAAACCATATTAGGTTTTCTTGACTCTACACTTACAATTGCTCTGTCAGACCCTCCTTAGACAAAGCTCCTTGTTTGTCAATCTTGTTACCAAGTACCAGCAAAGGAATGCCATTAAGTGACGGCTTACTCAACAGGTCATGAAGTTCACTTCTTGATACAGGCACATTATCGTAATCAGCAGCATCCACAACATATCTGCAACATGCAAAAATCAGGGTAAGAAATTTTTGGTCTTATAGTCCACCAGACTGATGAGCTTTAACTTAAACTGGTCAGTTACAAAAGAAAAAAGGGAACCATATTACCCCTGTACTAGAGCAATGTCCTTTTTACTTTTTGATAATTATTACTCATCAGAATAAAAAAGCGTATCTAAAACTAATGTGATAATAAGTTAAGACGGGAACTATAAAAAATTCAAGCATATTATAGAAAAGGAAAATGCAATAGTGACCATGACAAGCAGAATGTAGCTTTCTCTTTATGGGAACGCGTTACATATGGTCATATGCTACACTAAATTTAGTTAGTAAGACAACTCCTGAAATTTTGATTCCACCTCTTCCCTCCCAATACCCTCAGCAAGCATAAGAAAGAACAATATTAAGGAAGGGATCAGCAATCCCAAGTCTTTTACTCCACTTGGAAGGTCTTTTGTGCCAGGCGACTTGTATTAGGTGAGAAGGGCCCTTACTCTGTCCTACACAGTGAAATACTATTGGCCCTACCAGGAAATGTCTACCTATACAAGCCCAACTAGGAGACAGGGAGGATCTGACAGAATCACAAAGTTCCAATTGTTCAGAGAATCAGATTGGTTCTATTAAGGACGTGTCATATTGATGACCAAGAAAATTTTGGGGAAGAAGCAAGCTTCAACACTTCCCAAGACAAGAGAGCCATCGTTGTGTGGAGGTTAAAGACCTTCCAACACAGTGCAGCATTTCATTCCCTTGTTTTTACATGGCCACCCCCTGCCCCCTCTCTTCCACTTTGCGCTATCAAAGACCCTTTTGAAAAAAGAATCTGCAAGACTAAGGTATTGACTCTGATAGACAAGAAACTATAAGTGGGGGGAGAAATTCCTCTATTTGTAATATTCAGAAAGACATCCACTAATAGAAATCACAGAGATCCCTCAGAGGAAAAAAAAAGAAGAAGCTTTGAGACTAAGGACTTTGCTATTCAATATAAGCAAACTTCAGCTTCCAAAGGACATCCACTAATACAAGGATATCAATAAAAGGGTATCAGTGGGATAAGCAACAACTTAAATTAAATACAACTAGCATTCTCCATTGAAGTCAAACACATGATCTTTCTAATTGTGTATCACTGCCATAGTGAACAAAGAGAATAACTAGGGGGGATAAAAAACCTATTTACCAAGACATGGTACTGGTACCTCCCTGTGTTAGTGCACATTATCAAATGTGTTCAGGGGCCTGGTAATGGCATTTCAATATTTGGCAGCAGCAGAAGAAAGAAGGGATAAAAGGAAGAAGCAAAAAGAAGATTGATCTTTGGTAATTCTATGGGGCTGTATGCGGGAAGTTGCAGGAGATCTTGATGAGGACGAGGAAGAGCTCAAGGAAAAAGAAGATTAAATATACCAAGATTCAAGAACTGAGGTCTAGTTTGATGTTGGACCCTCTAAGCACCTTTGATAGGTCATTTTAATTATTAGAATGGAGTCTTTTAGGTTGAGAAGCTGCTGGATCAGTTTTAATTAAGTTCTATTAGAATAATGGCAATTTGGTAATTTCCAGAAGTCTGGAATGGGCTGTCCTTGGCAGTATCAAAGGTTCATGAGTCTTATTTTATGTTTACGTATTATTAAGTCTTTTATTTAATTATTATTAGTATTCCTATTCATTCTAGGAATAGGTTATTTAGAGTCGAAATCCTACTAGGAAAAGGATAACTATAGCCTCTATATAAAGGCTCTTTTGTAGTCAAGGCTCCTGAATATTCCCCGAAATAGGAGAAGCGAGCTAAGGATTTTTTTCCACCTGGATAAGTACTAAATTTATCAAAAAGGTACAAAATTCAGGTATATGATAAGTATATAAGACAGAAACCAGTAAAAAGAAGAGTGAGAAAGAAGAGAAGAGAATACTTGAATGATTGCATTAGAGCTGTTCCTAAACTCAGAGACTAAAAAGCCAAGGGGAAATTTCAAGGGAAAACTGCAGGCAAAGAATATTACTTACAAAAGATTCACAAAAAAATTTTCTTGTTACCAAAATAATAGGAAAACATTTCTGGTATTTAGCCAAAAGTAATATGAAGACTAGCCAGAACTAAATGAAGATTGTTAGAATTATAGTTAAAATAATTAAATTTACCATTTTCTAATAGCTTAAACTTTTGGGATAATCGGTAATTTATCATGGTATAAGAGCAGGAGATCCTAAATTCGATTGTTGTCTCCACTCTACCTCCCATTTAAAATATTAAAAATTCCACACACTAGGCCAATTTATTAAGGGAGAGTGTTAGGAGTATAGCTAAATGATTAAATTCACCATTTCAAAACATCTTAAGCTTTTGGGACAATCAGTAATTTATCAAAGATGTCGATTCATAAAATTTATTTAAGTTTTATGTTGTCCTTCAAAGTTCAATCTACCACAACCCTCCCTCCTCTTTCTCTAGGATTGGGACCCCCGTACAGAATAGTATATAATCTTAAAATTGGAGAGAATTGAGTAGTACAAGAAGCTTGCAAGTTCAAAAGAAATAGACAACATACATATGTATTCAAAGTGTTAAAAAATAACATACACGATAGCAGAAACTGCACGGCAGTATCTCTCCCACATGCTGCGAAACCTTGGTTGACCTCCAAGATCCCACAACTTTATTGTGACATTTCCTTTAGTTACCTTCTTCATATTAAATCCTACCTGTAGATTAAAAATTTGCCTTAAGCAAAGCATCCAAAAAGATAAATTAACTAAAAAAAACTTGCGGTAATAGTGACAAATTTTTTTTTTTTTCCTCTCTTTTTGTTTTCTAATGGCAAAAGTGACAGTTCTATGGAAGAATCTCATCCTCCTAGTTCCTACAATGAAAATTAAAGGCACAAAATAATTCAAAGAGAAGATCACACACCGTTGGGATCATGTCTTCACTATATCCACCAGTCTGGCAACGAGTTCCAGAAACAAAAATTTCAACATCAGCAACAAACTGAAAGAGACAGGAAAAAAGAAAAAAGAAAAAAAAACAGACCTATTGTAAATACTTTACTTACGG
This sequence comes from Quercus glauca, assembly GCA_023736055.1. Lineage (NCBI taxonomy): Eukaryota > Viridiplantae > Streptophyta > Magnoliopsida > Fagales > Fagaceae > Quercus > Quercus glauca. Next base: position 37,799,548 of record CM043325.1, read on the forward strand.
CAATAACATTTACAAGTGATGTTTTTCCAGCATTCTGAAGGCCTATCAAAGACAGCTCCATTTCTTGCTTGAAAAAGAGACTACAATAAATAAAGAAAAAGAAGAATTGCTAAATAATTTAATGAACTCTAAAATGCCAATATGTGTTAAATATGAATGTGAGACAGCAATTATCACAAGAAATTCATTGCAGAAAAGATAGACCAGGTGCGAAATCTAGAGATTCATGTATTTAATCATAACAAGTCATTCACTCCAACAAAATAGAGTGCAACTTAGAAACATACACACCAGAATAAGTATATCATACATGGTCCATCTCAACCACACATAAAGAGGTATATTTAGTTCAGAGGGTTTCCAAGGCATCTATGTATGATATGGAATCTATCCAGGAAAAATAACAAATGCAAGTAAGAACAAGAAGGTTTAAAAGTTCAACAGATGTTAATCAACTACAATAGCTGGAACTATGTTAAATTATCATAGGTGAGACAAAGGTAAAAATTACTCTAGCCCTAGTTTTTATTTTCTTATCTTAAAACAGAAGAAAGAAACCATGTAAAGAAGTAAATTTTCCTCACCCAGAGAATCAGCTGATCTTAGTATTTTCTTCACATTATACACCTAAAAGTATTGTCCTTGTACTACATAACTTAAGGGCATGAGATGGATAGGAACAAACCAAGAAGACATTGAACTACCAAGTACCAGAAGAGCCTTCTAACATTGCAGCTTCTCCTTTGCCCAAAGTATCCACCAATGTCAGAGCTCTTTTAGCATAAATGTCTGTTTCTATGCTATCAATTTCAAGTGTTTGACCAGTGCCTGAGAATCAAAATTCTCAAAAATGTTGTTGCAAATTTGTTATTTCTGTGAATAGAAAATCCTGAGAAACTGCAACAACTCCTGTTTAGGTGAGACAGCAGTCTTCTCACTCCATGAAATCATCATCACTGCTTCTATATCCTATAGCTTCTGTTCATATATTTTCTCATACTCCACTAAATTCACAGATTTATGAGAAGAACAATCACTAAACAATGACCAAGCTTACCACACCAAAAACACTTAATTAGTGTAGGTTTCACAAAGGGGTTCCCCTAGGCTTCTTTGATAACCTGCCAACACTAATTCTCTAATTACCTCCAGATCAGAACCTTTCGCTTGATTATTATGAGTAACTAAAAGCAAGCACGTCTACCACAGCATTTTCAGCCCATTGTTGTTGCTTCCAGTGAGACCACCTATCAAACCACCACCACTTTAGCCTCCTCTACAACCCCACTTTTGCTATAGTACGCACACACACACACACACACAAATACAATCTTCATGTGAGCCTCACTGACTAGTATGAAAAAAAACTTATTGCCATTAGAATCAGCTGACGGTCTCAAAAATCAAGCATTTTATCTAAAGTTCTCTAGGATTTGTGCAGCAAAATAACCTAATTACTTAACCAAAACAACTAGTTACCACTTCCCACGTAGGACCTGATCCAAGCAACGGCTGCTTGGCCAGGCCAAGCCAATTGCAGACACCACAATCATCTGATTATAACAGAATAACACCAGTCACTTCACTTTTATTCAAAACCATTCTTCAACTTAGATCCTAAATTCTTCCTCATACCAACTACATAGCCCACAGCCACAAGGGGTGGCATGGAGGTCACTAATTCAAATTTTCCCTTCTCCCTCTTTTTGGGGCCAAAACTCATTTTATATTTAAACAAAAAATTAAATAAAACCGGCATAAAACCCACCCAAAATTTTCCTATTAAAAAAAAAAAAACTATATATACTTTTAGACACACACACACATACACACTGACTATACTATCTGTTCAACTAGAAACTTAGAAACAGAATATGATTTCAATTGTAGATAAATAATTAAAAAAAAAATTCAACTAAGTTCATGTGCCAACTGGTCCTGTTGACCTATTTTAAGTTGAAATATTTTTTTTTATCCAACAATTTCCATATAATCTAAAATTCGACACACAAGAATCGTAAATTGATTATAATATATGAAGAAATTAAATTTAAACCGGATTATGTACTTCCATCTAGTTCTTAAGAAAACTGAACAAGAAATTTTTTATCATAAACAAAGTCATTAATCTCGTGAACTGTCGAGTAAGTAATAGGTCCAGCAGAGTAGAAATTAACAATTTTCTCAGCTCCCAAACACGGGAAAACTCAAAATTCGATTCTTTATTTACTTTTTTAGTACACTTTCTTAGCATCTAAAACAGAGAGAGAGAGAGAGAGAGAGAGAGAGAGAGTTTTATTTACCTTCGTAGCCAATTGAGAAAAGCATCCCATATCCCCATTGCGAACGAGAAAAAAAATATATGTGATATCAAAAATAAACCAAAAGGAAATTTAGGGTTTCGAATTTGATGATCTGAGAAACGAGAAAACTTTTGCTTTTGCTTTTGCTCTTTTTGTTTTCAATTCCCTCGCGATTTAAATTAGAAACGAGAAAATAAATATATTAAAAAAAAATAGATAATATGATTAAGATAGTAGTAATAATCAAAAGGCGACAAAATTATAAGGAATGTTGTAATTTCTGATAAGCCCACGCGCGTGGTGCCACGTGAGCCAATGGTGTAACGTTGGATTCGTGAATGTGAAACAAAATATGAGATTGTTTATTGGTGAGTTTTGGCATACGCGCTTTTGCTGAGAGGTTGGTTGCTTCTGGTTTTTGAAGACAAAACAGGAACTTGGGAAGTGGCTAAACGACGTTGTTTTGAAATTTTGGAGCTGGGTAGGAAAGTGCAGGAGGAAATGTGCAGAATGACAATGGGTAAGTGTTGAATTTGGTTAGTTAGACAACGCGTGAAACTATAAAGGAAACTAGGCATCTCGAGTTTTAGAAACTCGAGATCCATTCACATAGATCTCGAGTTTTCAAAACTCGAGTTCCATGCAAAAAAAAAAATTAATTTTATCGCCCCTATAGTAGCGTTTTTAAGTCTTATAGTGACGTTTTAAAGCCCTATAGCGGCGTTTTTCTGCAAAAAATTTTTTATAAGTGCCCATACCAGGTTCAGGGAGCCCTATAGTGGCGTTTTTAAGCTCTACAGTGACGTTTTAAAGCCCTATAGCGGCGTTTTCTGCAAAATTTTTTCATAAGTGTCATACAAGAGCCCTATAGTGGCGTTTTTAAGCCCTATAGCGGCGTTTTTCAGAACTCGAGTGTTTAAAACTCGATTTCCACATGAATTTTTTTCCAAATCAGACCCATCCGTTTACAAATTGAGACTTAAAAACTCGAGTTTTATGTTGGAACTCGAGTTTTAAACACTCGAGATGTTAATTTTCAATATTCTTCTCAAAAATGACAACTAACTAAATTTTTTTATATTTATTGTTAAATGGAAAAAAAATTCGAAAGTGCAGTTAGCTCTTGAGTTGTACATGTACACCCAGGTTGGGTGCTTTTGACGGTTTGACCAAAACGTAAAGGGCAATATAGTATTAGTATAATAAGAAAAAAAAAATCTTATTACTCATCCGGCATTTGAAGTCTAATTTTGATATTTAAATAATCTATTTGAGTGTTGAATTTATTCAAAGGGTTAACACCCTAACTTATAGGACTTGATGTCTGATTTTCTTTTTCTTTTTATAATATTTTTTTGTTACAAAAAATCATTTTAGCAAGGAGAAAGTGGTTTCTTTGTCATTAAGAAAGTCTTTGACTTCTCTTAGGCAGTATAATTTTGGCCATTTTAGAATGAAGGAATGTCATTTTCTAGGTGTTAACAATGTTAATCCGTTGGATTATTGGGTTTTTTTTGTGGTGGGGATTGGGAAACAGTTTTACTTTTTTTTTTTTTTTTGGGTATTTTCATCACATTCCATGCTCACACCTTTTCAACCCTAATGTAATGGAGGAGTTGACTCAAAATTGGACAAATCTTTCTCTCTCAAAGAGGGAGGGACCTGGCTGCTGTCTAGACAACAATCACAGTTCTCAAGAATACATCATTGCAACAAAATTTCTCACGAAACAAGCCCTTAACACCAATGCAATAACTAGAACTTTCACCCCTCTATGGCGCTCCCAAGGTGGCTTCAAGATTCGCAAATTGGGGGAACAAAAGGTTCTATTTATTTTCACTGATGCCGCTGATGTCGATAAGGTCCTCAGTTTTGAGCCATGGAGTAAAAATTTAGTAATCATGCAATGCTATGACAAAAACAACGCCGGTGAAGATTTGAAGTTTGATAGGACTCTGTTTTGGGTACAAGTTCATGGGATCCCTTATCGATATATGAACGTCAAGGCCGCTGAAAAAATATTTGAGGTGCTGGGCAAGGTTGTTCACTCCGCAAACCCTACAGAAACTGAGGGAGGTCATTTTATGAGAATTAGGGTATCACTTGATGTCACCCTTCCTCCATGTCGCGGTCGTATTATCACGGTGGAGAATGATAAAAAGATTTGGGTAACCTTTAAGTACGAGCACCTCCCCAATTTCTGCTATTGATGTGGACGCCTAGACCACGATGATAGAGATTGTGATCTATGGCTCAAGAGTAAGGGAAGCTTAACTGAAGACTAGAAGCAATTCGGACCTAGCTAGCCTCCGTGCTTCACCTTTTGTTTGGTCAAGGAGAAGCGTTATCTCAGTCCCGGGGTTCCATAAATCAAAACAGGCTTCATCTTCGAAATCGGATGATCGATGGAACGATGGAAGAGGGAAACTAGCAGTCACGAGTCACCCCTCTACACCGAGTCTGAAACGGTGGAGGCATGTGGCACTGAAAAGCCAGGTCACCACAACAACAACAACAACAACAACAACAACAACAACAAAAAAAAAGATTACGTGGACAAGAATTGTTAGGACTGAACCAGAGAGCAATATTCATGAGAACACAAGTAACAATGAGGGAGGCAAAAGAATGTTTTCGCAAGTGGGTGATCTTTCTGAATTTCCTTGCAAGAAGTAGGATGTGAGGAGAGATGAAGACTTATTTTTTCCAGTGGTGGAGGCTATTATTCATCCCCGCCAAGAGACATGAATTGCTTAGTGTGGAACTATCGTGGGCTTGAGAACCTATATACTGGGAAGGAGCTTGGAAATATAATTTGGGCAAAAGATCCCTTTGTTGTGTTTATAGCCAAAACATGGATATACGAAGCTAGGCTAAATTCAGTTTTACTCAACATTGACTTTGACCACAAATTGGTGGTTCCTAGAGAGGGCTGAGGGGGTGAGCTTGTAATGTTTTGGAAGGATTCAATTAATCTGACTATTAAGGATTCGTCAAGATATTTTATTGATACTTGTATTGCTAATGGTTCTAAAAATTCCTGGCGTTTTACTGGCTTTTATGGTGAACCTAAGACTTCTAGACAGATTGAAGCATGGAATTGTCTTCGAAGATTGAAACGTGGCTTGGATATCCCATGGCTGTGTGTTGGAGATTTCAATGAACTAGTTAGCCAAGATGAAAAATTGGGAGATGCCTTACGCAATCGTCAGCAGATGCAGCTATTTAGGGTTGTAATGAATGAATGTGGATTCATGGACCTAGGCTTTATCGGGTCAAGGTCCACTTGGAGTAAACACTTTGAGAATGGAAACTCCATTTGGGAGAGACTTGATAGGGGTTTGGCTACAAATAACTGGTTTTTAAAATTTCCAGGTACACGAGTTCATCATCTACATTGTGACTCATCTGACCATTTACCACTACTCATTAATCTTTCAGGCCTTGAACCTTTACCAAGGAAAAAAAATATTTCGATTCAAAGAAATGTGGTTGCCTGATTCTCGTTGTGCTGAGACAGTTGAGGTCGCATAAAGCTCGAGTATGGATGATTTGGGGGATAGTGCAATTCTAAAAAAAGTGGAGAAGTGTAGAAGGGATTTTTAAGATGGAATTGGAATGTCTTTAGGAATGTTAGAAAAGAATTGGAAAAGAAAAAAAAAAAAAAAAAAAAAAAGCTTACTAATCCAATCCAAGAGGGAGGCCTTGATTAGTGGTTTGAATTGCAAAATTAGAGAGCTGAAAGCCGAAGTTAATATCCTCCTCAATAAGGAAGCCCGTTTATGGAATCAAAGATCCAGGGTACTCTGGCTGAAAAATGGTGATAACAACATGAAATTTTTTCACAGTAAGGCAACCAAGTGGCATAGAAAAAATTCTATCAGAGGTATTTTTGATGAATCAAATCATGGTAGGACTAACCGGATGAAATTGCGGGTGCTTTGTTGAAATACTATCATGAACTCTTCTTGACGGCATTTCCGAATTTCTCAAATGCAACACTCAACTTTATTCCACATGTTATTACTGAGGAAATGAACAATTTACTGACTGTCGAGATTTTGGAATGTGAAGTGACCACGGCTTTAAAGCAAATGGCACCACTTAAAGCACCCGGCCCTGACGGGATGCCTCTAATTTGTTATCAACACTTTTGGTAGGTGGTCAACATTGATGTGGTTAGATCCATTCTCTCTTGGCTTAATCCAGGTACTCTTCCCCATCCCATAAACCACACTTTCATTACCCTCATTCCAAAGATCAAAACTTTTGAATTTGTTCATGAATATAGGCCTATTAGCCTGTGTAATGTACTTTATAAAATCTTTTCCAAAGTACTTGCAAATAGATTGAATAAAGTCCTACCAAATATTATAACTGAACACCAACAACCTTTTACAAAAAATAGCCTTATCACTGACAATATCCTTATTGCCTTTGGAACCCTTCATTGTATGAAGTCACTAAAATTGGGGGATGATGGGTATATAGCTGTAAAATTGGATATGAGTAAGGCTTATGATAGGGTTGAATGTTGTTTATTGGAAGACCTTACGAGACGAATGAGATTTAATGAGAGGTGGATTTGGTTCGTTATGGTGTCAAAACAATTTCATATTTTATCCTTGTTAATGGTGAACCAAAGGATTTTATCCATCCTACTAGAGGGATAAGACAAGGGGACCCTTTGTCTCCCTTTCTCTTTCTCCTTTGTATGGAAGGATTGCATGGTCTCATATCCCATGTTGCAAGTTGTGGGGAAATCACTGGTTTTTCTTTGTCTAGAAGGGGCCCTAAACTAACACATCTATTGTTTACAGATGTTAGTCTTTATTTTGCAGGGCCACAATGGAAGTATGTGAAAAAATCCTTAACCTTTTGGAAATCTATGAGCATGCTTCCAGACAAAAGGTGAATAAAAGCAAAACAACTTTGTTCTTTAGTAGATCCACACCGGAGAGTGTTCGTCTTGCCATCAAAGATAGCTTAGGTCTACAAGCAATTGCACAATATGAAAAATATCTTGGTCTACCATCTCTGGTTGGGAAGGGAAAAAAGGTGAGCCTCAATTATATCAAGGAAAGATGGAAAAAGTTGCAAGGATGGGAAGGAAAGTTATTGTCTCAAGTCAGTCATGAAGTCTCGATTAAATTTGTCATCCAAGGCATCCCAACCTTCACTATGGGATGCTTCAAATTACCCATTGGATTGTGTGACAACATTAAGAGTCTCATTAGAAAATTTTGGTGGGGACAGTGTGGTGATAGAAGGAAAATTCATTGGCTCCGATGGGATGAGTTGACAAAATCCAAGTTGGTAGGTGGAAAGGGTTTTCGAGATGTAGCTATGTTCAATAATTCCCTATTGGCTAAACAAGCTTGGAGATTGTTATATAATAAGGAGTCTCTTTTCTACAAAGTTTTTAAGGCACGCTTTTCCCAAATTGTTCCATTATGGAGGCAAAAGACTCAAGATCGGGATCACATGCATGAAGGAGTATTCTAAAAGGGTGGGATGTCATCCAAAGAGGTGCTCAATGGCGGATTGGGAATGGAAAAAAGGTAAAGATATGGCAGCATCAATGGCTTCCTAGGAAACATCCTCCACTAGTTTGCTTCCCAATGGTTCCTTCCATGGAAGAAGCCACCGCCGATTTGCTTATTGAGGAATCTACAAGGCAGTGGAACAATGACATTGTTGATGGGATTTTTGCACCTGAGGAGGCAGAGCTAATTTATAAAATCCCATTATCAAGGGATGCTTCGGAGGATACCATATTTTGGCAATTGACACAAGACGGGAATTACACTAGCAAAACAGGGTATAGGTTCTAAAAGGAAGAGGCTAAATAGGATGATAAGGAAGTGGAGAAAAAGCACCTGTGGAGAAACATTTGGTCATTGCAAGTGCCAAAAAAAGTGAAAAACTTTGTGTGGAGAGCTTGCTAAAACTCCCTGCCAACGAAGGCAAACCTAGTGCGTCGAACTATCATCGACTCAACCACCAGTGACTACTGCCAACAATGCCAAGAATCGGTAATTCACGCATTCTAGTCATGTTGTAAGCTTGGTGTGGTTTGGGATGAAGTGGAGCTGTGGGATTTTCAGCAATGCACAGCCTTTAATGAGTTCTCCGATCTAGCCGAATGGAGGGAGCATAAATATCCAGAATTATTCACTATGGTAGTTTGGTCAACCTGGACTTAACGAAACCAAGTGAGGCTTCAGTAAGCTTGTTGCGCTCTCCATCTCATCCCTCAGGTGTCCAAGGACCGACTTGAGGAATTTCAAGTAGTGCATCCACCAAAAAATCCATGGTTTTAAAAGCCGGTACGGTGAAAGAACCGGAATAGGGAGTGTTTCCAGGTTTTATGGTCCAACCAGGGTCCGATCGGTGGTAGAACCGATGATGTCATAAATAATAAATAATTAATTATTATTTATAAAAATAAATAAATAATTTTATAACTAGTCATTTTAACTAAAAAATTAAACAATAGTAAAACATTAAATATTAACTTACCAACTTTTGGACACCACTTAACAAAATTCAACCAAAAAAAAACCATAAAAGGTCAAGTGTAATAATTACAAACCATTTTTAGTTATTTTTTAATTTGTCAAATAACAAAAAGTAAGTCACCAATGGGTAACAATATCATTGCCCACTTGATTTTTTTCCCACCTATCCTACACTTATACGTTTATATCACACCCATTTGAAAATCTACTACATCCACACGTTTTATTCAAACTTTCAAACAACAATTCTGAACTCAGTTTCTTTCCTATCCTACTTTTTGCTAAATTTTCATTTTCCTCTTCAATATTCTCTCCCTCTCTCTGTCTCTCTCATCAATATGGGTATGTGCAAGTGCAACTATGCAAGAGCAACAAACAAAAACTGAAGCGAACAGATCAAATCATTGTAAATTTGCTTTCTATTTCGGCTCCTTCCTCAACACAAAGATAGGAGATCTAATGTTTTTGAGGTCACTGTTGGTGTCTTAGGCTTCACCACTTCAGGCTTGAGAGCATTTTCAAAATCAAAATCTCTCCTCTCAAATCTAAACCAAAATATCTCTCTCTCTCTCTCTCTCTCTCTCTCTCTCTCTCTTATAAACACAGCATTTGAAGTTTAAATGAAGAACTGCTAAAAACCAGTTTAACCGTACCAGCTTTCGATTTTATCGGTTAAACCTGCAGTTTCCAGTTTTTCTTCTATTTTTGGTTTTTACAATAACCGGACCAGATTAATGCCCGATTCCCAGTTAAACCGGTCTGGCTTTTAAAGCCATGAGAAAATCCACCACCAACTGCCCATCGTGTTTGTTGACACCCCCCTCCAACCGGGTTTGTGAAGAACAATGTCGATGGAGCGGCTTTTCCTAGTGAGAACTCAGTTGGCGTGGGAATTGTTATTAGGAATCGGGATGGTCAGGTTTTGGCTTCAAAGACACAAAAGGTTTATCATGCATACAACCCTATTGTGATGGAGGCAATGGCTGCTCTGGATGGCCTTCAACTTGCATTGAATCTGGGCTACACTCATGCGGTTTTTGAAAGGGACTGCCTGCAACTAATAACAACTCTGCAAAGTGGTCGCGAAATCTTGTCTTGTGCCGGTTTGATTATTGATGATGTCTGGCATAGTTCACAGCTCTTTCAAAAATTACTTTACTCTCTTGTTTTGAGAGAAGGTAATAAGGTTGCTCATTATATGGCACACTATGCTTCAAAAATTTCAGATTTTGTCGTGTAAATGGAAACTGTTCCACCACTAGTTTTTGATGTAATTTTGGCCAATATGGCCAATTTAGTTCAAATAAAAGCAAAGAAAGTTGGTTTTCTAAAAAAAAAAAATTAATAATTAAAATATTTGGCAACAAAATTAAGCCAAAATGGCAAAATCCCAATTCATTAATGAAAAACAATCCAAATTTCAACTTTTTAAAAACAATTAAAGAGAAGTTAAGTAAAAATAAACTTACATAAGAATTTGGACCGATAAATCTAACTTAGCCAAATATTATCTATGATCTAAAAGGAAATAGGAGTAATTCTATGAAAAAGTTCATAGGAACCTTAAATTATATGATCTAAAAGGATATAAGAGGAATTTCGCATACTAAGAAATTAACACAAAGTACAAAAAGAATTTTTAAAATATAAAAATAGATAAACATTGAAAAAGTCTTAACAATCAATAAGTAAAAGTAACTTGGAATCAAATTGCACTACAACACATAAAGACATGTTTTGAATCGGATTTTTCATAGTGATAGTCAATTTAAAAAGTCAAAACACTTACAAACTAAATGCATAGAATAACCAAAACCTAAAACACACAAAATAGTTCAAAAGTTGAGGAAAAAAAAGCTTACCTAAGAGAAACCAAGAACTTAAATAGGTGTCCCTTGTTTTGCTTCACTTCAAAAAAGCAAAAACGTGGGGTGCAAAAGGGATTCTATGAGCATTGGTGAATATATATAAGTTTTGAAATTTTGATAATAGATTTTTAGTTGGAGTAGATTTAAATTTCTGAAACTTAGATGCATATTGCATGTTTTGTTAAAACACTTATTGTTATTTTATCTAAAAAAAATTAATAGTTAAAACACTTATTGTTGTTATTTTATCTAAATAAATTGTTGTCTATATCTTTTTTTTTTTTTAATTCAAAATATAGTTGTATTTTGGTGAAGCCACTTAGTGCAACTACAACTTTGGAAAAATTGCTACAATTTAGTGAAGCTACTTGGCACAACCATGATTGTGGGTGCCTGAGGACCGAGGATGGATCTGAAGAGCTGCAATATAATTGTGGGGACGTCACAGTCCACGAGCCTGAGAAGGGAAGCCGCCCAAGGAAAGAAGGAGATGAGTTAAAGTACTCTAAGGCATTCCAAATGGGAGCGAGAATCTGAAGAGAGAGAGAGAGAGAGAGAGAGTCAATGGTTGTAGGGGAAATTTCTAGTTTGGACTAGCCTATCGCCTCCGCATTAAATGGTAGGCAACAACTTTATCAGCTACATTGATGAGGAAGTAACTTGAACAGTGCAAGTTACAACTAAGCAAACTCCTTCCACCACCTTCTTTAGATGTAGAAAGAGACAAGTGTAATGAGAAAAAGCTAGTTAGGTAGGGGTGGATGGTTGAGATATGAAGAAGTGAGAAGTATATAAGAAAAGAGGGGTTTATAGAAAAAGAGATCGAGACAGCAGTATCAAAAAGAAAGTAGAAGAGCATTGAGAGAAGAGAGTAAATAGTGCAACTTTTTGTATAGTCTTAGCCTCCTCGGGTAAGCTTGTGGAGGGATATATGCTCATCTATTTTATAACATTAGCCTATCCTCTTTATTTTGATCCTCGGGCAGAGCCCTGTCTTGTTATTCGTTTCCCTTTCTTATAAATTTCATTGGTTTAGGTCAAGGTTAAACTGTACAACTCACTGTTCTAAGCGGGCTTGGGCTGCTAGAATTTTTGGTCCTTACAATTAGCGCCGTTTGTGGGAAACAACAAGGTGTGGTGTATCCATCCTGAGTGTTTATGGCTAAGGTAGGCCATGATAGGGAGGAATCAGTTGGCTCCCTGAAGGAGAACCAGTTTGTTAACTTGGAGCGAAGGAGAGATAGGCAACATACCCTAAGCGTTATGGTGGAGTCTTACCACACTGAACATACTGAACGGAGTCATTCAAAGACTAGGAGTCATGCCTCACATGATCAGGAGACGCAAAAGTTGCAGCAGGAAATAGATCACTTACGCATCAAGCTGTGGCACAGGGAACGTGAAAGAAGAACCCCTCCCCCCCCCCCCCACCAAATGATGGTTCTAGGGAAAGCAGGGACCGTTCGTACCGTCACAGGTCTAGAACTCCATCTAGTGAGTCCTATTCAGCTTCTTCGCACAAGGACAAGTGGGAGAAGAGCAATTATGACCGTGAGAAAAGGCCTACCCACCATGGCATAGGGAATGATGCAATGAGTAAAGCCCTACAGCAGATTTCTAAATCACCCTTTGTTAGAAGGATTAACAAGGTCAAGCTTCCTTATCGGTTTCCTTAGCTAACGTTTACCATTTATAATGAGAGAACTGATCCCGTGGAGCACGTCAACCACTTTAATCAGAAAATGGCAGTTCATGCCAACAATGAGGCTCTAATGTGCAAAGTGTTCCCCTCTAGTCTTGGACCTACGACTATGCGTTGGTTTGATGCCCTAGAGGAAGGATCGGTGGGATCTTTTGAGGAGCTAACGATGGCTTTTGGGGCTAGATTCATAACATGCAGTAGGGTCCCCAAACCTGTAGATTATTTGCTGTCTATGGCGATGAGGGAAGGAGAAACCCTCAGGACTTACTCGGACAGATACTAGGAAACATATAATGAGATTGATGGAAACTTTGAGGATGTGGTGAGGACCTTCAAGGTTGGGCTCCCTGCCGAGCACGAGTTAATGAAGTCGTTGACGATGAAGTCTGCCTTAAACATGCACCAACTTATGGATCGCATAGATAAGTATAAACGGGTGGAGGAGGACTAGATATAGGGAAATGGCAAGACTAAAATGTTCCCTAAGATGAGGGATCCTCGGAGAGGTGGGTACCAGGGTAATCGCCCTCGAGGGGAGTTCCCTAATCAGGTGCCATCCGCAGAAGCTCAGTTGGTTAACTCATTGTTTAAAGAGCCAGTGTATCACATACTGGAGAAAATCAAGAATGAGTCTTATTTTAAGTGGCCTAGTAAGATGGGCGGAGACTTATCTAGAAGAAACCAAAGCCTTTATTACCATTACCATCAAGACCGAGGACATACTACGGAGGATTGCAGAACCCTGCAAGATCACCTAAGCCAATTGGTGGTCACTCAGGAGCTGAGTTTCACAAGGGAAGCTCCCTTCGGCCAACATTGGGTACCATCAATGTGATCTTTGCCAGGCCAGGGAATAATGGGACCTCAGGCACTGGGGTTATATTCGTGGGTGGGGGTTGTGACATGGAGGCCAATGATCAAGCTCCCGAAAGAGCTAGGGTGATGGTCACCCCTACCTTGGGATTATCCGAGGAGGATAAGTAAGGAACTTTCCAACCACATGATATTGCTTTAGTGGTTACTACTAGGATTGGGGGTTACGATGTGAAGAAAGTGCTAGTTAATCAAGCAAACAGAGCAAAGATCATGTACCTTGATTTGTACATGGGGCTAAACTTGAGGTCTGAGGACCTAGAAAGCTATGATTCACTGTTGATGGGTTTTGATGGTAGAATGGTGGTCCCCAGGGGAATGATAAGACTGTCTATACAAGTTGGGGATGTGGAGGTGCAGGTTAATTTCATAGTAGTAGAAGCATTTTCCCCCTACACAGCTATCCTGGCTAGACCCGCTTCACGCTATGGGTGCCGTGCCCTCAACCTTACATCTAAAGGTTAAATATCCTACTCAGGGGAGAGTGGGAGAGTTGGTGGGTGATTAGGCCATGGCTAGGCAGTGCTTGGTGTCAGCAATAATGCGACGGCCTTCAGGTCCTGCTATGGTAATTAAAGATCCAGTCCCATAGCAACCAAAGGGGCCTGCAAGGGGTAGCAGATCGAGGCATCCGGAGAATTATCTGAGGAGCTAGAAAATGTGATAATAAGGCTAGATCAGGACCAATATTTCCAAGTGGGATACCAGTTGCCACCCTTGGAAAAGGCAGAATTGGTGAAGTTTCTAGAGGCTAACATTGATGTTTTCTCATGGAGTGCTTATGATGTTCCAAGAATTAACCCTAGGTTTATATGTCACCAGCTAAATGTTAATCCCTAGGTTGTGCCACGTAAACAACCTCCTCAACGATCGTCCAAAGATCACGCCGAGGCAGTCAAGACAGAGGTAAACAAGTTGAAGCAGGCTAGGGCCATTAAGGAGATTTTTTATCCTGAATGGCTAGCCAACACAGTAGTGGTTAAGAAGAAAAATGGGAAATGGCGAGTTTGCGTGGACTTCACTGACTTGGATAAAGTCTGCCCAAAAGACCTCTTCCCCATTCCTAGAATTGACCAGCTGGTGGATGCCACAGGGGGACATCCTTGGATGAGTTTCCTGGATGCCATTTAGGATTACCATTAGATACCCCTATAATTGTCTAACTAGGAGAAAATAGCATTTCGTGCCACTAATGGGAATTATCATTATCAGGTGATGCCCTTCGGCCTAAAAAATGCAAGATCCACGTATCAGAGAATGGTGACATGAATGTTTGAATCGTAGATCGAGAGGAATATGGAAGCATACATTGATGACATGGTAGTAAAGTGCAGGCAAGTAGTAGAGCATTTGGCCGACTTGAGGGAGACTTTCTTGGAAATGTGTCTAAGTGTTCTTTTGGGGTCAGCTCAGGCAAATTTCTGAGCTACATGATTACTCACCGCGGGATTGAGGTCAACCCCGAGCAGATTAAGGCTATTAATAGTTTGTATCCTCCTCGGAATCCCAAGGAGGTGCAGAGGTTGACTAGGATGGCAGCAGCCTTAAATAGGTTCATCTCTCCGTTTGCGGATAGGTGTCGTCCTTTTTTCCAGCTGCTTCACAAGTGGAAGGATTTTCAATGGACCGAGAAGTGTGTAACAGCTTTTGATGACCCCAAATAGTATTTGTCCAATCCTCCTATACTTTCCAGGCCCAAGAAGAAGGAAATGTTGTATGCATACTTGGCAGTCATGGACTATGCTGTTAGCCTCGTCCTGGTAAAAAACAAGGACGGAATTTAGAGGCCCGTCTATTATATAAGTAAATCTTTACAGGAGGTTAAGACGCGCTATCTATCTTTGGAGAAGGCGGTGTTGGCTATAGTGCATGCCACTAGGAAGCTTCCTCATTGTTTTCAGGCCCACACCATTGTGGTGCTCACCCAGCTCCCTTTGCAAGCTTTTTTTAGGAAATCAGATTATACTGGCAAGATTGCTAAATGGGGAACTAGGCTGGGAGCTTATGATGTCAAGTACATGCCTTAGACCGCCGTAAAAGGACAAATTTTGGCAGACTTTGTGGCGGAGTTCACCGAGGGTACCACCGAGAAGGAGGAAGCAATTATGGGGATATTGGTCATATCGGCCATTGCTATTATGCCGTGGAAGGTTTATACAGATGGAGCATTTAACCGAAAGGGAGTAGGAATAGGGATTGTGTTGATCACTCTCGAGAAGCTGATAATGGAGAAATTATTACGATTAGGTTTCTTAGCCACCAATAATGAGGTCGAGTACGAGGCCCTGTTAGTAGGAGTAGCTATGGTCAAACAGTTGGGAAGAGAAGTGGTTGAGTTGTACTCTGATTCTAGACTAGTCGTGGGCCAGGTCAATGGAGACTTTGATGCTCGGGATGAAAGGATACAGGGGTATCTTGCTAAGGTGCAGAGTGCCTGGGCTCAATTTAAGGGTTTTGTATTGAAGCAAATCCCTAGGGGACAGAACTCTCATGTAGATTCTTTGGCAATGCTAGCCACTTCTTTAGGGTCAAGTCTTCCTCGGGTTGCTGTTGTTGAGGATATGGATAGCTCAAGTCTCGCAAAAGTATCCTCAATTGGGGTGTATAACCTTCATGTAGGGACGAGCTGGATAGACCCCATTATAACCTTTCTGAAGAATGGGGTATTGCCTGAGGACAAGTGTGAGGCAGAGAAGGTGCGTAGAAGTGCTCCTCACTATTGGCTATCTGAGGAGTAGAAGTTGTACAAGCATTCTTACTCAAGGCCATATTTGTTGTGCGTACACCCAAAGGCAGTGAAACATTTGTTGGAAGAGTTACATGAAGGCATATGTGGGAGTCATATATGGGGTAGGTCGTTGACGCATAGGGCCCTTACCCAGGGATACTGGTGGCCTAGCATGCAAAGAACCTCCCAGGATTATGTGAAGAAGTGTGACCAATGTCAGAGGTATGCCCCAAATATTCATTAGCTAGGGGGAGTCCTAAATCCATTATCTAGCCCTTGGTCGTTCACTCAGTGGGGCATAAATATAGTAGGACCATTTCCTCGAGCTATAGGGAATCGAAGATTGCTTCTCATCGGCATGGACTACTTTACCAAGTGGGTGGAAGCTAAGCCACTTGCTAATATCCGAGATGTGGATGCTAAAAAGTTCATCTGGAGGAATATTGTCACAAGGTTTGGAGTTTCTCACACACTAATCTTGGATAATGGTCTTCAATTTGACAACAAAGTCTTCCAAAGATATTACGGGGAGTTAGGGATTAGGAATAAGTAATCTACGCCTGCCTATCCTCAAGGGAATGGACAGGCCAAGGCCACCAATAAGGTTATAGTATCTGGGCTGAAGAAAATGTTAGACGACGCCAAAGGGAAATGGGTGGATGAACTTCCCCACGTATTGTGGACCTATCGTACCACACCCCAAAGATCAACAGGGGAGACTTATTTTTCAATGACTTATAGGGCAGAGACAGTAATTCTCCTTGAGTCCGGATTCCCAACTTTGAGAAGTGATCAGTTCAATGTTGAAGAGAATAATTGTTTACTCCTAGACAGCCTAGATGTGGTCGAGGAAAGAAGAGAAATGGCAATGGTAAAGATGGCATATTACTAACAGAAACTTAAGCAAGGGTATGATAAGGGGGTGAAGTCTAGACCATTAGCTCTAGGAGAGTTGGTCTTGAGGAAAGTGGTAGGGACAACAAAGAACCTTGCCTGGGGAAAACTAGGCCCTAACTGGGAAGGGCCATACAGGGTTACTTCCATTGCTAGCATTGGGGCTTATTATTTAGAAGATTTGGATGAAAATGTAATTCCTCTCCCTTGGAATGTAAACAATCTATGACGTTATTATTATTAATGATTTCCTTTGCAACTCATATCTCGAATGGTTGTGTCTAATTATAGATGTGTTTGCTGAAACAATTAGTATGTTAAATATTCTAAGTGTTAAACAGAATCTAGGCCTTGTCTAGCTCCTCGGGTCATAAGCCAAGAGTAAATTAACATTGCAGGAAATATTCTAAGTGTTAAACAGAACCTAAGCCTTGTCTGGCTTCTCGGGTCACAAGCCTAGAGTAAATTAACATTGCAGGAAATCTTCTAAGTGTTAAACAGAACTTAGGCCTTCTCTGGCTCCTCAGGTCACAAGCCTAGGGTATATTAACATTGTGGAAAATATTTTAAGTATTAAACAGAACCTAGGCCTTGTCTGACTCCTCGGGTCACAAGCCTAGGGTAAATTAACATTTTTGGGAAACGTTGGAAGTGTTGAGCAGAAATTAAGTCTTAAGTATCTCCTCGGGTTTTGGGATCATTGCTAATGGTTTTGCTGTGAGATTCCAAGTCCAAATTAAGGTAAGTGTTGGTTGAAATTTTTCCCAAGTTCTATGGATCAATCTACTAATTGTAGTTCAAATCATTCCAAATTAGATAGAGGGATAGGGAAATTCCCTGAATAAGTTATAGGTTAGTATGATGAAATTGTTATAAAGAGAAGACATAAGTGTAAGATCTAAATTGACAAGGACGAATTGAATAGTTAAGAGAAGCAGTAAATAAACTCTAAGTCCTTTTCATTAATTTGTAAAAAATTAAGTACACGATGAGAGGCATTAGATACACTCAGGCCTAGTTACAAAATGGTTTTTTTCTCTTAAGTCCTAGGTAGAGCTAAGCTGAGGTTTCCTTTCCTTTCCCTCCTTTCTTCTCCTGCTTTTTCTCCTTCTTCTTCCTCTTCAACTGAGCCACCTCTGTTATTTCCTTTGTCTCCACGTCCACCACATCGACTGGAGAGGGCTGCTTTGGCTCCTTGTCTTTGGTAAGGGCAACAGAGGGAGTAGAGGCAGGTTGGTCCGAAGAAAAGGGGGGAGTAGAGTTAGGATCTGCTGGAGGCTGAGAGTGAGAGGGGGGGGGGGGGGGTGGGCGCCAAATGCAATGCAGGGGGATAGTACACCTTATCAGGAGCTTGTAGCTCTGATTCGGTGCTAACCCCAGTAGCGCTTATGGCCTGGCCCCATACCTCCAAGCAGAAGGCCTAAGTGACATCCCTGAGTTGGGTAGTAAGGCTTTTAGCTGCCTTGGTCATACCTGCATCATAGGCTGCTTGCTCGGCTTGGGATTTCTTGGCCTCCAGTTGTTTTTTGCTTGTTTTAGCTCCACCATAATCAGAGCCATATTGTTCTCAGCCTTTTTCTAGGCCTCAAAGGCATCAACTGCCTATTTCTCGTAGCCCTTAAAGGCGGACTCAACATTTCTGTGAGCCTTTTCTACTTCGGTTAATTGGGCAAAAGTCTCCTTAAGCTTCTTGTCCACATCTATATGGGCCTTCTCGGCAGCCTTTAACTTATTTTTGGCTTCTCTGGCCATGTCCAGGGAATGGTCCACCCATTTCTCAGCCATAAAGGTAGCTTAGACTGCCTACAAAACAAGTTAATGATGTATATTAAGGAAAGAGATATACCTTGGCAAGGTCTTGTTTGAAAGCGAGGAAGACTTTGTGCTTCCTAAAAGACCTCAGCTCCACCATATCCTCGGCCAGGCATAATGCCTTCTCCAGGCACTCTGCCACTAAGCCTAAGCTACCCTTTTAGGGCCCTCAAGTTAGCGTCATCAAGCACTGGATTGTCCGAGCTGAGGGTGAACAAGGGCCTCTAGATGGTGGGCTTCTTAGGCTGGTCCCCTCCATCCTTGGCAATCCCTACTAAGAATGTCTTCTTCTGTTGCCCCTTTCTCGTCTCGGCTTCTTTGGCGGGGGGCTGATGGGAGGACTGGGTAACCTCCCTCTCCTTGGCACCTTCTGGGCCTTTGCCTCCTTGTGCCATCTTCCATTTCTTGTCTGTTGCCTCCATTGAAGAGGTGTGTATTGGGGCAGGAGTAGGTGGCCGAGTCACTACTGGCACGACTGGGGAGGAACCCCCAGTGTGGGCAGTGAGCAATGCTAGCAGGTCGAGCATTTTCTCTTCAAATCTCATGCCTTTTAGGATGTTCGTGGCCTCTTGGTTGGCGCTGACTTGCATGGGTTTTAGACGTGGGCACGAGGTGTTGGAAACGTCTTTGGGGTCTTTTTGTTCATAGAAGACCTCGAAGTCCTTATCAGTGACTTCCTGGAAGGCAAGCTCGGGTGTGGACTCCTTGGCTTTGTCGTCTAAGGGGCGAGGTGGTTCTTGGGACTAGAGGAGCCTGGCAGCTAAAGGGGCTAGGATTTGGGCGTCCTGAGTTCCTTTTGGAGGAGGTTCGGATAGTAAAAATCCTAGGATGGCCATGTCAATTAAAGCCAAGCGGGGGTCCCTAGCTCTAATGACGTTCTTCGAACTTTGAAAACGTTTGGTGGAGGGCTTGTATCCAAGGATGACATGAGCTACTTAAAGTTGGCCGTCCTTGTGCAAGAAGATCTCTAACCTGAGGATCCGGTTCAGGTCTTTGAAATTTACCAGGTGCTTGACTAGGGCAGTGTAGTATTCATCTGCCAAGTAAAACAAGAAGGGTTGTAAGTAAAATAAATAAAGGGAGAACTATCATACTAATAAAGCTAAGCAAAGGTCCTATGTATGACTGCGATCCTCGGGAACCCTACCTGGTTCCCTTTCTTGGGTGGGACAATGCATTCCATCATGCTAGTCTCCCGAGATGATGAGGAAGTCCTCGTCCATACCTTTGCTTGATTTAGGTAGGCAGGAGATTAATCTAATGGCGGGGACTTTACACTTGATGTAGTATTTGGTCTTTTCCCCTTTTTGGCAATTGTACACCCAATTTACTTCTTGCCATGTGAGGTTAGTCCCCATCTTCCTATTTAGCATATCTACGCACTGGAGGACCCTAAAGACATTTGGGGAGCATCGGGTGGGGGTCAGCTTATATTTTATTAGGAAATCCCTGATGACCTTTCCCATGGGAAGTTCCATCCCGCCTTCAATAAAGGCAATCATAGGAATCACTACGGATTCGGGGGGTCTGTGAAAGACTAGACACTCACCATATTCACAGTGCCAGATTTCAACACTGTCGGGGATCCTGTATTGTGCCCTAAAGACTGCCCTAGCCTCGAGAGTGTCCACTAGCTTAGCGTATCTACCCATGGAGTTTTGTGGTGTGAAATATTAAGCTTATGAAAAAGTAGAAACAAGAAAATCAACACACCTATGAGTAATGCGAAAAATGCTTATCAAGAGGTTTCTTCAACTCAAATCTCCAAAATGTAAAAATGAGCCTCAGGCCCTCAGCTAGCCCTAAGTTCTCCTTTTATAGGAGTGAAAAGGTAGGCGGTAAATTTCCCACCCATAAATGAGGGGAGATGGGAACCGTTGGATCTTGATTGAATCGTAGAACGTGGGGGACAAGCCGTCTGACACCATTAATGTGAAATCGTGGATTTCGAAGTGTCAGGAGTGTCCTGGAGGCAGGTGAAAGGACGTTAATACTTGGGAACACATAAGGCACATGCATAGTTTACCTTTGTGACTAAAACTTCGCTTTTGTCTTAGAAACAATAGCGAACGTTTTAAGGGGCTGTTGTGGGTGCTCGAGGACCGAGGATGGATCTGAAGAGCTGTAGTATAATTGTAGGTATGTCACAGTCCACGGGCTCGAGGAGGAAAGCCGCCCGAGGAAAGGAATAGATGAGTCAAAGTACTCTAAGGCATTCCAAGTGGGAGCGAGAATCTGAAAAGAGAGAGAGAGAGAGAGAGAGTTAGTGGTTGTAGGGGAAATTTCTAGTTTGAAGTAGCCTGTTGACTCCACATTAAATGGTGGGCAACAGCTTTATCAGCTGCATTGATGAGAAAGTGACCTGAACAGTGCAAGTTATAGTTAAGCAAACTCCTTCCACCACCTTCTTCAGATGTAGAAAGAGACAAGTGCCATGAGAGAAAGCTAGTTAGGTAGGGATGGATGGTTGAGATATAAAGAAAGGAGAAGTATATAAGAAAAGAGGGGTTTATAGAAAAAGGGATCAAGACAGCAGTATCAAAAAGAAAGAAAAAGAGTATTGAGAAAAGAGACTGAACAGTGCAACTTTTTGTATAATCATAGCCTCCTCGGGCAAGCTTGTGGAGGGATATATGCTCATCTATTTTATAACATTAGCCTTTTCCTCTTTATTTTGATCCTCAGGCAGAGCCCTCTCTTGTTATTTGTTTCCCTTTCTTACCAATTTCATTGATTTGGGCCAAGGTTGAACTATATAACTTACTGTTCTAAGTGGGCTTGGGCCACTAGATTTTTTGGTCCTTACAACAACTTTTAAGCTTTTTATTATAAAAATATTTATTGTTATTTTATCTAAAATGCATATTGCATGTTTTGTTAAAAAACTTATTGTTATTTTATCTAAAGAAATTGATAAAAACAAATAAATTGTTGTCTCTATCTAAAAAAAAAAAAGTTTTTATCCAAAATATTACTGTAATTTGGTGTAACCACTTGCTGCTAACACAACAAAATATTGTTGTAGTTTAGTGAAGCCACTTGACTCAACCACGTATTCTAAGCCCAACTTTTATTATACAGTATAGTATATGATTAATTAAATGTGGTATCTCACTATGTTATGTCTTAATTTTTTAAAGATTTGGCAACACAGCTGGCTACCAATTAAGCACCCTCCCTTGATTCAATCTCCTATTATTGAGTCATTGGAGGAGGCCAAGGTGGATTTTCTCATTGAGCCAGAGAATAGACGGTGGAATGATAGTGTGATTGATAATATTTTCACTCCTTAGGAAGTAAAAATAATAAAGAAGATTCCTTTAGCTCGAGTTGATTATGAGGATGTTCTCTATTGGCCCTTAATCGGAATGGTGGGTATACTTGCAAGTTGGGGTAAAGATTTTTAAAGGAAGAGGGGGAGCTCATTCCCCAAGTGGTTGCATGGGATAAACCATTGTGGAAGGGAGTGTGGGCTTTGCAATCTCCAAACAAAGTAAAAAATTTGTTATGGAGAGCCTGCCGAAACGGGATTCCCACCAAGGAAAATTTAGTCCGTCGAACGTTATTGGAGAATCCTATCTGTGATCGGTGTAATGGTGCTATGGAGAATCCCCTACATGCTCTCTGGTCATGTTCTGAGCTTGATGTAGTATGGTTTGACCCGGTTCTGTGGAGTTTTAGGCATACCCATCGTTGTGTGGATTTCAAAGAACTCCTATCTTGGATAATACAGCAAGATAAGAACCCAGAACTATTTGCCATGAGAGTGTGGTGATATGGAATCAGTGGAATCAAGTCCGTTTAGCTTAACTGAATGTCAATCTCCATCATTTGGCGCGAGTCTCCAAGGATCGGCATGAAGAATTCATGGCCCTACAAGTTCCATATTCTTTGCCCCAGTAGCGGACCCCTGCTTTGTGGCAACCCTTCTCTTCTACATGGTTCAAAATTAATTTCGATGGTGCCACTTTTGTCGTTGAAAATAAGTCTGGCATCGGAGTTCTTATTCGAGATTCTCAAGGTATGGTCATTGCCTCTCTCGCTCAATTGCTCCCCCGGGCATTTCAAGCCGTAGAAGTAGAAGCCTCAGTTGTAGTGAGAGCTTTAGAGTTAGCTTCAAAGCTGGGTATTGCACAAGCAGCTTTAGAGGGTGATTTAAAGATAGTAATGGATGTTCTCGTTGAGGTGGATGTTTCTTTATCTTCATATGGTCTTTTAATTGCGGATGCAAAATCTTTTTCCCTTGATTTCTTTTAATTACGTTACTCACATATTAAGAGAGAAGGTAATAAGGTCACTCATAATTTAGCCAGCATAGCTATAATTGATGTTTCTAATTTTATTGTGTGGATGGAGTCTATTCCTCCATAGGTTGTCTCTGTTTATCATACTGATTTATCTGGTCTTTCTTAGTATTAATACAATTCCTCTTCTTTCTTTAAAAAAAAAAAAATTTGTGTGTCCTTGAATTCAAATTAGTGGTCTCATTTTTTGTATTTTACTTTATACTCCCCCAATAATAGTATGTTATGTGCTTGAAAATTTTTCTTCCTTTTAAAATTTAAATATTTTATAAGAAAAGTAAAAAGAACATGTGACAAGTTGTGATTGATATAACATAAAATGTGTTAAATTACCAATTCTTCCAAAAGCTTTAGTTGATAAGAGATGGTGAATTTTATTCATTTAATCTAATACTCCCTCTTCACGTGTGAGCCAAACTTGCTGTGAATAAAATAATGCAAAATCCAAGTGCAAATTATTTGCAAGTAATAATATCTCAGTGAATTTGAAGTCGATCCACAAGGGGTAATTGACAGTAATGTAAAAACCTCTATTATTGAGCTAAAAAAAAGAATAGTTGTTTGTTTGATTTTCCCCAAAAAAAAAAAATGTGAAGCAATATAATATAATATTGAAACTACAATTGAAAATAGCATAAATAAATTTATGAGAAATTAATAAAGAAAAACACTATGAATTCAAAGATCAACCTAATATTTTATTATATGAACTTGGACTAACTTAGTCTTTTGAGAAAATCAGTAATTTAATATAGTATTGAATAATTTAAATTTCTTTTAAATTTTCACGTGCTGAGCCCTCATCAATGATAACTCAAGTAACCTCGTAAAAGGAGAATGTTAGATTAAATTAAAAAATTTGTTATATATTTTTTTAAAATATAAGCTTTTAGAGAATGGGTAATTTAACAAAATGGAATACGAAATCAAGATAGAAAATTTGTATTGACATTGTCGTGTTTGTATCCAACCTTCGTATACAATCCAAAATCGAGTATGAGTTTTTTATTTATTTATTTTTTTAATACATATTTAGTTGCTAGGATAATTGATTAGCCATGAATGCTAACTCTAATTTCAAGAAATCCTGTCCGAGTTCAATTTTTGAAGTTGTGTGTGTATCCTTCTAAATTTATCGGATGTCCTGTCCCTAAAAGAGAATAAGAGATTATTTGGTAAGGTGTTTTGAGTAACAGTTTTTAGTATTTAAATAAAATTATACGTATTTTAATACATTTTTTCAATTATACATATTTTTAAAATATACAAACAATATTACTAGAAATTTTCACCCACACAACACCTGTCTTTGCAATTTGCTTGCAAGACGTTCTGTATGTTTTCCATAAAAAGAAGCTCCTCTGTTTCTGTGCCGTGAGGGAGTGCCTTTTAATGGCACCAGGTGTTGTGCTCGACCTTAGAGCATTCTCATCAAGAATGCTAAATATTTTAGCATTTAGCACTCCAAAATCCTACTTTATCAGTTTTAACATACCATTTTACAATCCACCAAATATCAAACATTCTATTTTTTTTACAACTTCATTTAAATAATATTATTTTTATTTTACCACTTTCTCCCTCTTTCCACCACTTTCTTCTCAACAGCTAGCCATTTTCAGCCACCACCACCATAAACCATCTGTTCAAACGGCAAACCCAGACCATGGCCGACCCACTGCCACCACAATCAGCATCCATCCAAAAATCAACCCCGTAGCCAAAAAAAAAAAAAAAAAAACAACAACAACAACAACAACAAAAACTAAACTAAACTTGAGAGAGAGAAGCCATACCGTGAGAGGAAGAGAGGGAGGCGGAGGATAGAGCGGCGAACAAAACCCACAAACCCAAGACCCACGGCGACCACGGCACATAAAACCCATCAAACCCAAGACCCACACCTCAGCCATAGCAACCCACCTCAATCACCACCCACCCACCTCGTTCTCAACCCCAACCAAAACCCACCACCCCGATCTCAACCCCAGCCAAAACCCACCACCTCGAATCTGTGCCAGGAATCACGGTGAATAATCTTCGGATCGTCGTGAAAATTCGCGATTGCGAGGCGATAGCTAGCGAAGCAGTCCCATTTTGACGAAGAAGTGCCTCTCGGGTCCATGATTTGGAGGTAGATTGAGATGTACCCTGGCAAAGCTTGCGAGTCTCCTTTCAAATACACGAGGAGCCTGCAATCGTAGCCGCCAACCTCGAAGTGCTTGCTCCACAGAACGCAGACCCACGAACTAGACCTATGAACCCAAACCCACAAAATCGCCGGAGCACATCAGACAATGGCCCACGACCATCGGCGGAGCACGATTATCGGCAGAGCACACTCATCGGCGAACCATTTCGGCGAAGCACAGAGAGTGAAGAGAGAAGAAAGAAGTGGTGAGAGGAAAGAGAAAGATAGAAGGGAGAGAGACTGAGGTGAATAAAAAATAATTTTTGTTTTACAATTGTAGCTACAGTGCGGTCTCAAATATGAGATTGCACTGTAGCTTGAATCTTAAAAATTTAAGATTTGGCCGGTTTGATGGAGTGGTTTTTTAACTCAAAAATGCTAAAAAATAGGATTTTTAGGATTTGAGAGGTTTAATGAGAATGCTCTTAGTGGCATGGATTGGAACTACTACAGTCTACAAGAGGAGAACCGTGAGTGCTGACAAGTGTGTGTGGGACCCACACTGGATCGCCATGACATGAAAGAGAACTAGCTAGGAAGCATCCTAGAAGCAGCAGTTATAATGTTTGTAACGAGCAAAACTCCAAGCTGTTGTTTTGACTCTTTAGCTCTGATCAGTCAGTACTGTTAATTCCTCTATTTCTTGAATCTAACACACAAAAATACAGTGATGAGCCTTGCGAGAAACAAAGAGAAAAGAACCATATCCCACCTTACTAAGGTGACCTTAGTGTCTCTTCTTACATTGTAGTATCTGGGTAAGCTCACTTCAATTTTACTTTGTGCATTTGGTTCTATTTCTCCATGTTTGTGTGTGTGTGTGTGTGTGTGTGTAAAACCTATAATGTAGTAGAGTAATGAGGTTCATGCTGGTCAGCAGGGCTGCAGGGGATGGATATCTTGCTACAGATGTTTGGTGGGTTGCGCCTTTGTGTTTCAACTCTTTGGGATCTGCAAGAAATGAGATTTTCTGCTATTTTTGATGATGTAAGTTCTGTTGCAATGACCATCATCATGGCTGCAGTATCATGCTTCATTGCTTCGAGGAGCAGATGATTTTAAAGTTTCAGCTTGAATTAGACTCTTCACTGTGTATATTTTTATCATCACCATATTCATGTTATGGTTTTTATTTAGTCTGCCATGCATGCTTCTTCTAGGTCTTTTAAGCTTTTGTTGTTTTCATCGTTGTCACTTTCTTTGTTTCACCGTTGTCTTTAACCTTGGATATGTTGGTTTGGAAACACACACAAAAAATATCACTCAACCTATAGGTCATTAGAACTACTGATTATATACTAACCAGAGGGTGTGGCTTAATGGTAAGAAATCCTCAAAACTCATCACACTTACAAGTCCGAGAGTTATGAATTCAAGTAGTGCCAAGCCCAATTATTGTTTGGCTTGTCCTATGCTACACAATAGTAGGGTTTAAAGTGGGTGAGGACAATGACCATATGCACGAGCCTCCCCCCCCCCCTCCACACCTTTTTAAAAATAAAAATAAAAAAAAGATTTTTTTAATATTACAATTATTTATGTACTAAATTTGTGTCTTAGTTCTATTGGGACAACTCGGTTGGAGGTAATAATTAATCGTAGTGTTTTCATAATCCATATATAAGTCAACTGACATAGAAAAATTCATAAATTTTCTTTGATTCTCACATATCCACTTTTATATCTTAAAATGTGGACATTTCTGCATCAATTACGGATATGTATGTAAAATAGTAGATGTAAACGAGTTTGAAAGAATATTCAACCAAATATTTTTTACCCCTTGTGTTATGATGGGTCCATATGAAATGATTTGGCAAGTTTAGGTTTGGGAGAGTTTGTGAAAATTTTGGTGAATTTTTTTAGAGTCGGTAGACTTATTCTTTAATGATTTGTAATCCCTTAGAGCATTCGTACCTACCTTGCTATATGCTATTTCTAGAAAAAATTCAACCTAATCAACCCTAAAACAACCCACATGGAGCCCAAGAATGCATTGTATAGTAATAACAATTGAACAAGACCTCGATACAATTATTAAGCTATCGTTCATTGCCAATGCTAAAAAATTAGGTTACCATCACTGGCTTGTAGGTTGAAGAGTTGTGGGTTGGTTCCTAGTTTGGGTTGGTTTTTGTGGGTTGATTAATTTGTGCAGTGGTTGCTTAGGTGGGTGCCATGATTGATTTGTGGGTTGATTCTTGATAAATTTTTGGGTTGCTGTGGTTTCTTGGGATGATTTTTGGAAAGAGGAAAAATAATACTTAAATGGTCTATGAATAGTAGATTAAAGTAAAAAAAAAAAGAAAAAAAAAAGTTTTTTGGGGTCAATTCCGCTAAATGTACATTGGATCCAATGCTAATACTTTTAATTTAGTAGATTCCACTAAATTTTGAATGTATTACATTAAAATATAACTACAAGAGACAATGGAAAAGATCACTAGAATACACAATAAGAAAAACGAGCTATGATTATATAACTAAATAACTATTATATTGAAGAATTATCCATTTAATGTTTTTCTAGTATGTTTTTTTCTTAATAATCCGATATTAATACCTTTAATTTATTAGAATCCACTAAAATTTGAATGTATTACGTTAAAATATAACTACAAGAGACAAAACGGAAAAGACCACTAGAATACACTACAAGAAAAATGGGCTATGGTTATATAATTGAATAACTATTATATTGAAGAATTATCCATTTAGTGTTTTTCTAGTGTTTTTTTTTTCTTAATAATTCTATGGTTATAATGGGGGGATTGGAGGATTTCAACTTTAAATGCTTCAGTTAAAAATATCAAGAAGTGCCAACCAATTAAAGTACAAAGCTATTAGCTTTTTTTTTTTATTATTTGTTTAAAAGAGAAGAATTTTATGTTTTACTTTGCTCAAATTTTTGAAAGCCACTGCATTCAAACATAATAAACTTTAACAGCCGCTTTAGGGAAATAGATATTTTTTTTTGTTTTTTCCCCCCTTGAATGAAAAAAGGGAGCTGGCAGGTAAGTTCATCTCCCCCCCCCCCCCCCCCCCCCCCCCCCCCCTCTGTGAGCTCCCTTTTTCATTCAACTAAAAACAATGCATCATTTTTTTTTTTTTTTTAACAGAGAACAAAAAGATCCAGTCTTTATTAAGGAGATTGACGACTTCCTTATGCTTCTCGACCCGGGACCATATACAATATATATTAACATGTAATTCTTGTGATGTAACTTAGTTGGACTAATAAAAAACCAACTCCAACGATCTTGAGTAGCCCGAATAGAAGAACCAACAAATCCAAAAAATAAGATCTTACATCCACCATTAGATGAGGATTGGGAATGGCGAGTTTCGGACCTCATTGATTGGGCTGCTCATGAGTGGGATCGTGGTGTCATTGCTGCTAATTTCCATAGGGATGATGCGGAAGCTATAGTTCGGGTTCCCTTGAGTAGAAGACATATACCTGATGCTATAATATGACTTCCTAATAAAAATGGGGAGTACTTGGTGAAATCTAGCTACCAAACCGCTTTGTTGATATCTAAGGAGGATTATGGCTTAGGGGAGAGTTTAGGGAGGACTGATGAAGGATTGCTTTGGCAGAGATTGTGGAAGAGCCAGTTGCCTAACAAGATAAAAGTACAAGATAAAAGTATTTGGATGGAGGGTTTGCCAAGATATTTTGCCAACAAGGGAAAATTTGGCTAGCACTTGTGGCTTATGCAGACAGAACACAGAGTCGGTGCTTCATGTCTTGTGGGAATGTGGAGTAGCTCAAGATGTCTGGGTTGCCAGTAGGATTTGTATACAGAAGTGTGCGAGAAGCCAAAGTGATATTTTGCAGCTGGTTGAAGACTTGATGGACAGACTCACGGCGGATAAAATGGAGTTGTTTTTAGTTCAATGTTGGATCATATGGAATCAAAGAAACTTGGTAATGCATGGTGGTGTTATACAGGATCCAAACCGACTGCATATTAGTCCAGTCAACTCTCAGTCCAGTGTAGAATCGGGTTTCATGGACTCCACCAACGGGGTCGGCCTACAAACTCAACGTTGATGTAGCAGTGTTCGTCATCTGACAGAGGTGTTTTCAACAAAGACAAATTGACTTGTAAGAGAGTGGACGACCTCTACGAGACTGTCGACTCCACAAAGACGACGAGAGCTTCATAAAGATGGATAAGAGTAACATACCCTTAATAAACCGACAGGATTCTCAATGGGTGACACCACCACAAGAGCTAATGGATACACTCAAACCAATGGGTAGCCATAAGGCCAACGGGGTGGAGAAGCTGACGGGACCTACATGGCCTTGCTTGGTCCCCACGAATATCCATATATAGAAATACCTTACACATCACGCACAAAAACCTTATCGCGCTATCGTATCTTCCCCTAATGGAAAGACACCCTAAAATCTCGGAAACCCTAATACCAGATCTCCTCTACAAGGAAAAATCCCTACTTCCAAGGGGTCTCGGACTCCTATATAAGCACCAGGTCTCCATTTTCCTAAGGTACGTAGAAAATCTCTAACTCTCTCACTACAATGTTCTTAGAGATTTTTCATTCTCTAACTTGACCTTCGGAAGGCTTTTGGTCGGTGCCACACCGGTGCCTTTTGTTTGGTTCTTTTGTTCTTATTTTACAAGTACCTATCGGTGTGATTTGGAGCCCACAACTCACTGACGATTTCAGTACATCATCAGTTGACACCGTCTGTGGGAAAGAGCAACTGTGATTGGCCATATCACCACTTTTGAGACAAAAGAGTTGCATGGTCCAAACACATTCGATGGCTACCATCAACCAAGAAGCAGGGAATCCTTCCAACGCCTTGGAAAGAGAAGTGCAAACCCTGGCTGCAGCGGTAGAGTGACTCATCCAGTGCAACCAAGAGTTGGAACAACAGCTGAATCAAAGGAACAAACGACGCCAGGAAGGCCAATGCAATGAGTAGGACGTCGACGAGTAGAATGACAGTCACCTACCAACAAGGGATAGACAGGAGAGGGAAGACTAGGAAGAAAGCAATATCCCCAGCAGAAGGGATGGTCCGGAGGATACTAGCCACCCCTTCGAAATGGAAGTCAGTGCCATGCACATGGCCCGAGATAGCAAATGATGAAGGAGAAGATGGACATGATGATGAATGCCATGAGGGGACGGATATCCACCAACTTGGACGAGTTGGTCTACCGGACAGATTGATAGGCCAAGAATGTATTAACCCCTTTGGTAAATTAATCAATTAATTATCTAAGTGAATTAATTAGATTCAATTACATGCAATAAGCATGGTAGTACAAACAAATCACCAACTAAGTTAAATGCAGCGAAAAATAAATTTGACACAGGTGATTTGTTTACTAATGGAGACAACCACTAACGCAAAACCCCACCGGGTGAATTTAAGGTCACTACTTCTGAGAATCCACTATTATCAAAACAAGTAGTTACAAGTAAAAAGAATCCTAGTACCTAATACAAATTTACAGTTGAACCCTTACCACAATACCCAATTAGACTTGTGATGTAGCGGCAATCTCTCCATTCAATGCACAACTCCTAGTACATGACTAACCAATGATGCACGAATCTCAGTACATGACTAACACACCAACTTGAGGAAGATGTTGGCTGCAAAGTTCTTCAGTTCATCCAATAATGAAAATCAAGAAGCTCTTTGGTTACAAAACTTTTGGCGCAAAGACACAGTAACTTCTAGAAAGAATATGATGAACTACGGCAAATTGTCTCTGGTGGTATAATGTGTTTTATACCCAAATTATATATTTAAAACAACTTGACTCTCACCACTGCACACCCTTAATGCGGTGGTTACTCCACAAGTATAAGTACTTGTGAGGTCTGAGAGGCAATGACCGGGGTTTAAGTATCTAGAAGGGCGTTAGGAAGTTGTTTTACAAATACAACCTTTGTAACTTCTTGGTATACACATGGATTGGCGAGTTCCTATTTGGAAGGCTACAACTTCTTAACTGTAGCACACTCTTTGTTGTTACTATGGGGTCCAAAAGCACTTTCTGAAATCAAACAGGCCCTGGATGTATATACTTGCACTGTCTTCTCAATATTTTTTTTATTTTATATGTAAAGTGACAATGGAGTATAGCTAGAATCTTGAAATCAAGTATAGCAACTTCAATCTGGTTTCAGCGGTAAAACTTTTAGTGTGCAAAATTATCTTGAATTTCAATATTGTTTCTTCATGTAGTTCGATTAAGTCTGAAATTGAAATCACTTATCAAATGCTAGGGCTTTATATCCGCGTGTATAGGGTGTTTGATAAAATGCGCGTGACAGAATATTGTAAGCTGAATTTCACTTGACTAAAGAATGTACTTACAAATCAATTTGAGAGATAATATTGTTTTTTTAAAAGATGTTCTTGATTTGGTTGCAGTAACACCAATGAAAACAAAAGCGAATTGAAAAACTCAGTCTACGAATGACCCACAAGTTCACAACTCTACTATTGTTGATAATTCTATATATAGAAACCACTACTTTTACCTATAAGTATCTAAAATTCATGAATATTCTTTGTTTGTTTGGGTGGTCAGACTTGAATGGTCTGGGCATCTAAAATTCACATGATGAACTTCATGAATGTCATTTCTTTGTTTGTGTGCTGTGTGCTTACGTGCGGGCATGTGCGTGTGCATGTATGCTTTGATATGATAGTCTGCTCTTCATTTGGGGTTGAACAACACCTTATATCAGCTTAGATTTGTATACTATAGATATCTGAATACATACTAAATTATTGAGATTTATATATGGTATAGATATCGGTATAGTATCTGAAGTTATTTCAAGGACATTTGTTAAGGATCTTGCCATGTTAACACACATACTTAGAAACATTTTCTGTATACTTAAAAGAAATTTTATTGTTTATTTCTTCTATTAGAGAGACAAATAGGGGTAGACTACCTACCTACCAATCACCTCCTCTAAACCTCGCAAAAGATAAAAATAGTTATAATTCAGGTATGTATTCGAACGTCGATGGTTGCATTTGGAGTATCTTTAGTCACCCTAAAACCTAGAGTGGTGGAAGAGTTGGCCTCTGTGTGTTGTACAGTTACATTGTAGTCTCCATGAAATAGTAGAACATCTACGAATCCTTTGTCATCTGCTGTGAATCCCAGAGCTTGAGAATGTTTCCACTCATGAAGCAGCTTATCCACAACATCTCCAGCTGGAGTGTTGTTGAAGTTTATATCTGCAAGGGGCATTTCCTTGAAATTCGCTGCTATTGGGCCTGCAAACATGACAATCCCTTTGACAGCAGGATGAGAATAACCCTCTCTTAATATATCCTCCAAGTGCTGGGCCTGTCCACAACCAGTGTCAGCATCGAACTAAAATCTTACTTAAATAGTAGTAAGAATAAAATTAGTTGGTTTGAAACCAAATTTATTAGTTAACACATTATTGTAGTTGTAATTTTAATCCATTTTTACTTGGGTGAACCAAGACATTTTTGCATAAGTCTAATATTTTTTTCTTTCTAAACGGGAATACCTGATCACTGTCTTTGGCAACACCAACACTCACTTCGGTAAGCCATATGGGCAGTCCTGTGGCACCTAGAATGTCCAAAGAAGATCTCATGTAAGCTAGGTTTGGCTGGCCCGAACCGAAATTTCCTTGCAGGCCAATAGCTAGTAATATCTTCTCATTTCCTGGATATTGCAGAATCTCTTTTAGTTTTTTCTTGTAGTTGGCTGGGCTTGCTTTCTCATCCCCACCATTTATGGTACCATACTCGTTCATGAACATATTTGTGTTAGGGTCAAGTTGGTAAGCCTTGGAATAGAATACTGCAGAAGCATTTTCACCAAGTTTATCCTCAAAAAATCTAAAATGAAGATTCTCATTAACTACATCCCAAGCAATTAGCTGCCCTCTGTATCTTGATACCACTGAATTGATTCTTTTTTCTACAGCTTTCTGTAAATCATCAGAAGAAAGGGATTTGACCCAATTAGGCTGCTGTTTGGGATTGTCCCACAATATGTTGTGGCCTCTGATGGAAATGCCATTTTGTTTAGAAAATTTTACCATTGCATCTGGGACAGTATAGTTCTCTTGGCCTTGTATTTTCTCAGTGCTATACCACTTCATCTCATTGGTGAAAGTGGTAAATTTGAATCTCGATGCAAACCAGTTTTGATAATCAGTGCTTTCAAGAATACGGTAGTTCATACCACACCCAAAAGGAAAGTTTGATTTCAATTGCTTGATAGAGACTATAGCACCTTGCACTGCAGTTTTGTTTGCATGAGTTACCTTGAACCTCACCTTGCTCTTACGTACCTGCAGGATTCAAATTTAACTAGAATTTTAAACACGATGGAGTTCTAAAGTACTCTTTAGATTGCTCATATTTGTAGCGTTTCTGATTATGTTTTTTATTCACTTAACAAAAAATTAAAAATGTGAGGAATGGAGTGTGAGCCTAATTTTCCTCATGGACTTGCTCTATGTTTGGTCAATTGTGTGGCAAGAGAGGGAAGTTGAAGCATATTTGTACTTGATGTGAGGAATGGACAGTGAACCTATAATTACCTTGCTGATGCTTATGTCTTGGTGGGATTTCCATTGCTCCTTAGTGAATGGCTGTAATGATACATTATCCACCCATATATCCACTTTTGTGTTCTTGCTCTACATTGATGAAAATGATGCATGAGTATATATATTCATTTCCAAAGAAAACAAAATTAGTAAAGTAAAGTTTAAAAGAAAAAAATTTATTGGAAAAACCAAACACAGGAGAAATATTTCACCTCGAAAAGGATCTCTACATGGGTTGAGAAATTTGCAACTATGCCACCTTTTAGGAGAGACCAACATCCATACTCAGCAATCACCTTACCACCTCGAACCAGCTCATCAGTTGTTTTAAAGAGGACAGAGACTGTCTCTCTTCCTTCACTGATTTGAATCCAAGCTGAAAAATGTTCAACTTCAGTTGATAAAATCTTGTGAAAAGAGCAAAAGATCGAATTACATACACAGTAATGCAATTGACTATTGATGTGCTTCAGTTTGCTTAGGGGACATTGCCATTTCATGGTCAGGATTTAATAGTTAATAAATAGTGTTACATTATTTAAAATCAATTATAGTTTTTATTTAATTAAATTTGTATTTAGAATTTTAGGACTAGATGTTATCATGTACACACTTTGATTCATGAAGACTAAATATGGACCATGAAATTTATTTAATTCATTGCACTCACTATAAAATTTCCACAATAGAATCTATGTTAGTCTGTCTTTAATTTCTTCACACAATGAAAATATTATTACCTGAAAAACTATAGAGCTTTCCTTTCTCAAGTAGAACCTTCTGAGATAAACTGTCTAGTGGGTGAGTTCTACTGTGTACAACAATGAAGCTGTTGCCTGCCTTTGAAATTCGTTCTTCAATTTCTCCTTGTCCGAACACGGTCCATCCCTCTAAGCTATGATTAAATTCTGGATTGACTATCATCCCTCCTCCATATTGAGCTCTCTGGGGCTCTACCAAGCACTGCTTTATCAAAATAGGGTCATCAATTGTGAAATGCATTTTCTAATCGAATATGGATTTAACCAAATGCTTTTGCATATATACGAGCGAAAGAGTGCATGAAAGTCATGCCTCTTACTCTATTCTCACATATATAAAATGACAAATAAAAGAAACTCTATCCCCAGACACAAATTTCTGGAATTCAAACATTTTTTTTACAAATGAAAAAAAGCTCTTGTACACAGTATGTTACACACACTTGAGTTTTTATAACTTAAAACATGATTTTAAATCATGTTTTCACTTTATAAAATAATTAAATAAATAACAGTGTGTGCAGTGTGAAATAGACACCCCCCATTTACAAAATGGAAAGCTTCTTTTCTCTTGCCTTTGTTGTTGAGGAGTAATCGTAGGAGAAAGCACTGATATTCATCCCTGCATTAATTAGTTGAAATGAAAATTTTAGCCATCATTTATCGATAACCATTTTTTAGATTATCCTAATGAAATATAAAGGGAAAAAAATGGACATATTTATTATAAAAAATAATAATAATAATAATAATCTTTGCACTAAAACAATTTTTACTCTAAAAACAATTTGAAGAAAGAAACCGTATAGTATGTTTTAATGATAACACTCTGAGAGAGAGAGAGAGAGACCTGAAAGCAGTAAAATGCATGAGAGCCATAAGGTGCAAGTTTCTGTGAAAAGCTTCATCTCTTCAAGACAGAAACAACCTTTTGCTTAATTTGTAACACAGTAAGAAATAACAATCCAAATCCTGATATTGAAAGAAGTACGAGCGTTACATGTAAAACTAATAAAGAAACTGAAAGCAAAGAAACAAGGAAATGTCGGTAGGATGTAGATATAGTAAACACAAAACAACAATGTCAAACCAGAAAGCCAAAGACTCTGTACCATCACATACTGACAACCTACTTTACACTATTACATACACACTGTAACTTTGCGAATTTCCATGTTGACCCGTGAATCATCTTCACTGCTACTTTATATAGAGTTGTTCGACTAGCTTGCAAATAAGCCCATTCCCACATAAAGGTTCATATGTGTGTGTGGCTGGCTTACATAAATCACATGTTTTTAAGAAGAGAAAAATGTAATAAATTATTAAACATAGAATAAAGAATAATTGTTTGTGTAAATTCACAAGTATTTGATTATTTCAAATAACTTAAGTAAATAATAATTTTTTATATATTCTTGATTATGTGTGTAATTAATTTTTTAAAAATTTTATTGTTTTTTTTTATTCAATTATTGTTAAGGCAACTAAACTTGAAAAAGAATTTTAAATTCCAAATCAATTGTACTATCTATCACGTGAATTTTAAAAAAATAAATATTATGTATCAATTCTTTTTACATGAGTGTTCTACTTTATGCCCAATCAATTGTATGACTCATTCTTTTTCCCCTTATAAAATATAAACACAACTTAAAATGAAAGAAATTTAGACACATAATTACTGCATTTATGAGATCATAAAGTGGAAAACTAAGATAATTGATTTCAATTAAACCATTAATACCGTTGGGAACTTTGTAATGTTGCAATTCAAAGAATTTTAGTCCTTTTCTTTCCTTAATGCACTGTCCCACTTCTTTTGTTTCTTTCGACTGGGACATAAGAAATAAGATTCTACGCTACACAAACCAATATCAATATATATATAAAAGCAAAGACCTTATACGGTAAATCATAAAGTTCTACTAAGTGGCGCATTCTATGCAAAGAGAATTGAAATATTCTCAAGTGCCACATTAAAGATAAGAACAAATTAAATATAGAATTTTTGTTTCATTTGGTTTAATGTTTCAAGACTTTTCTAATTAATAAATAAATAAATATTCTTTGTATTTATTTGGTTCAATCTTTCAAGACTTTTCTAATTAACAAATAAATATTCTTTGTATCCTTTGGTTCAATATTTCAAGAATTTTATAATTAACAAATAAATATTCTTTGTATACTTTAATTCAATGTTTCAAGACTTTTCATTCCTCACACATGCACACAAAACTCTTTGCATTTTAATTATTTTCATCTCTTGCACTTCTACCCCTTTATATATATCTATCCATAACCCTTCATACCATCCCATGTCAAATACACAGTAAAAAAAATGATGTCATTTACCTTTAATCTTTCGACGACACCTAACTAGCTCTAACATTGTTGTTTCATTTAATCCTTACCCATATGAGTTGGCTACAACCAAGGAAAGAGGGCTTGCATTTTATATTGAATAACAGCGGCAATTATGATTTTGATGTTAAGTTCGGACGTTGTAGATTTGTGGGCTTTGTAATGATGTGATTGATTGTGGGTGTTTGAAGTATGTATTTTGTTTTAAAATTAAGGAGAAAGAGAAAGGCAGATTCTTTGTCAACTTATTCTATAATATTCCTCCAATTTTTTTTTAATATTTAATTTCTCATTACTTCAATTGAATAATTATAATGGATATATATATATATATATATTCAATTTTTAATTGTTGCTTTTTATGATCAAGGGTTTGGCTTACCTCTAATACTTTTTTTAACTAAACATCTCCTTTTGTTTTAAATAACAATGACAAGTGATTGTAGGTTTTAATCTCCATATTTTATTTAGTTCATGGATGATGTGGTAGTTTCTCATTAAAACAAAAGGAGATTCCATTTTAAAAAGTATTGAAGGTAAACCAAACCCTATGATATACACATTTCTAATTAAATTCTATAACAATTATGCTATAATACATATATAACATTTTCTAAAACCATCTTATATAAAATATTACAATATTATCCGTCCATCACACGGGTAAACTTACTAGTTATTCCTAATGGGACAAGACACAGTGTTTTGAACTTTGAAAGCCAAGACTGTGCCCAACCATGCACGAAGTTAAACACATCTTTCCAATGATCATACTGCATGTAGTTTCTGTAAATTCAGAATTACCGTACGAGTAGGACTAGAGGAACCGAATAAATACACTCATACTCACTCTTATTACAAACTGAGAGAGATGGTGTCAAATCAGTTAAATAATCGATGATTTTAGAATTTCTCTAACATTTTTATTTATTTATATATAAATTATTAATTGAGAGATGATAATTTGAATCTTGAATCTGGGACGGACCCACAAGGGGGGACAAGGGGGCCTAGGCCTTTCCTAGCCCAAAGAAAAAAAAGGAAAAAAAAAAAAAATTGGCCCCATAGGCCAAAGAAAAAAATTTTTTTTAATGATTATATATATTTTTTAATTTCTAGAGTTGTGCCCCACTCTTCCAAAAACTTAGATTCCCTCTCTTTTAATTAGCCTAGCCCAACTAAAAACTACCCAACTCAAAAACTTAACAAAAACAAAATTTTAAAATAAAAAATAAAAAATCCCAGTCAACCCAGTATTAGAATACTAGCATTAGGTGTTCTAAATGGTAAGTATTTAGTATTTAGAACACCAAATACCAAAAATACTACTGTACAAGATATTTCAAATGCTATATTAAAATAGCAAAAGTAAGTTTTGGTTTGTGAAAATATATATATATATATATATATATATATATATATATGTATGTATGTATGTATGTATGTATTTTATATATATATATATATATATATATATATTTTTTTTTTTTTTTTTGGCAACAGTTGAGTCTCTAAGAAACAATATTATTTTGAATTTTTTTGTTTTGGTAGGTAAATGATTGGATCTTAATGTATTATGATTCTTAATACAATGATTCACATTATTTTTATTTTGGTTGTTATTGATTTATATTATGTAAAAAAAAAAAGATTAAATACAATGATTCATATTATTTTTAAAAAAGATTTAAGTCCCTGTATTCTATTGTGTTGATTCATAATATTTAAAATTTGGGTGTATGGCTTGGTTTGTCAATATATGTTAAAGCCTTGTTATGTTAGCTATAAAAAAGTAAGTGGACATTTCATTTTTGAGGAGTGAATAACTGAGTGTAGTTTAATGGAAAAGTAAATTCTTTTAGGAAATGTTTTTCAAAGATAGTGTAATTGTTTAATGAAAGAAATTGTGTTTATTGTTTTTTATGTGTGTTGTGAATGCAATGCTTAAAACGAAGATGGGAGACTAAAAAAAATCTAGTTCTCCCTCGCCAAGCGGCTCTTCCTTGAGAACCGAACATTGTCCCTTGCCAGCTATGCAGTCTCCTTCGCCATTTTCACGATCACCCTCACCATTGTCGCCTTCTAGCAGCCCACCCTCAAGATCACCATCACCTTAATGCCCCTTAAACAATGAGTAAGTGTTTGAATTTATAGTTAATCATGTTTAATTATGACAGGATTGATAGAATTTGTGAATATTTGTGAATCGGTGTAATTATAAATTTGTGCCCATTAATCAATGAGTATGTGTAATAATGAATTTGTGAATATTTGTTTTAATTGATAGCATTTCTATCTCCCAAACTTCTGAACCAATTGGGAGTCTGAAATCCCCAATAGTGGACTTAGTGAGAGAGGATGTAGATGAACAAGAAGGGACAGAGGAAAAGGGAGAGCAAGAGGGTACAAATGAGGATGATGATACAAGTAGAAAAAGAAATACTACCTCAGATGTTTGGGAGAATTTTACAAGAAAGAAAGTTGATGGGAAATTTAAAGCCCCAATGCCATCATTGTGGCAAGCTTTACTTGGGTGACTCTAGCCAAGGTACATCCCATTTGCGTAATCATTTAGCAAGATGTCCACGGTTAAAGTTTAAAGATATAAGGGATATGCAACAACAAATGTTAATTAGACAACAAAATAAAGTGGATGGAACGATGGGTTTAAATGCTTACCAATTTGTTCAAGTCAAAGTGAGGAATAATCTTACTCATATGGTCATCATACCTGAATACCCACTTTCAATGATTGACCACATTGAGATTAGAGAATTTGTGAGCTCTCTTCAACCTTTGTTTAAGCTTATCTCAAGAAACACTTTGAAGAGTGACATTATTAAAATTTATGATAATGAGAGGGAGAAAGTTTTGAAGATGACGGACAAGAATGGAAGTAGGATGGCAATTATAACTGATATGTGGACTTCGAGTAACAAAAAGAGAGGGTTCATGGTCATTACTGCTAACTTTATCGATCAAACTTGGACGTTGCAAAGCCAGGTTTTAAGGTAATTTTTTGATCTATGAATGTTAAATCTATTAAACCATATGGATTGAGTTTATGATATTGGGTTAAATTGAATGTTAAAAACTTTATGTTTAGAATGTTTATTGAGTTATGTTAAATTGAATGTTTAGACTTTATGTTAACTTGAATGTTTATTGAGTTATGTTATAATTATTCCTATTATTTTTCTAGGTTTGTTTATGTTCCTTCTCCACACATGAAAAATGTCCTTGCTGAAGTCCTTGTTGATTGTTTTTTAGAGTGGAACATTGATAGGAAGTTGTCCACAATAACTATTGATAATTGTAGTACTAATGATATTATGATAAGACTTCTCTTGAACAAACTTGATACTAGTTCTCTTATGTTGAGTGGGTCTATGTTGCATATGAGATGTGCTACAAATATTTTGAATTTAATTGTTCAAGATGGGTTGTCTCTTATTGGTGATGGTATTGAAAGGATTTGTGACAGTGTGATTTATTGGACTAGATCACCAAAAAGGAAACAAAAATTTGATGAAAATGCACGTCAATTGCATATTCAATGCACCAAAGAGTTGGTCTTAGATCGTAAGACACGTTGGAATTCAACTTACTTAATACTTTCAACTGCATTGATTTATAAAGATGTTTTCTCTCGTTTGGCTAAACGTGAAGCATCTTATACTTGTTTGCCAACTGAATATGATTGGGAGGTAGCCAAAGATATTTGTGGAAGGTTGGAGTTGTTTTATAGTGTGACTGAGTTTTTTTCTAGTCGTAAGTATCCCACAACTAATATGTATTTTACTTTGGTGTATGAGTTGAAAATAGCATTGAATGAATGGAGTTTGTCTTCAAATGAGATGATAAGTAGGATGGCAGAAAGCATGCTTGCTAAATTTAATTCTTATTGGGCTGATGTTAATATTGTTATGGTTGTTGCTGCTATCTTGGATTCAAGATATAAGATGAAATTGTTGGAGTTTTATTATCCTAACATTTATGGTGATAATTCTAATTTGGAGATTGAAAAAATTAAGAATCTTTGTTATGATTTGCTTGATGAGTATAGAGATGTAAGAGTCCCCTGTAGATAATGAAGGAAGTTCTCATATGCCTGTAAGTACTTCGAATTATATGGCACAAATGAAATGTAGGTTGAGTGGGGCAATGTCATCTTTTGATTTGTTTGTGAACATAGTTCAAATAGTTCAAAGAAACATGGGAGTACTAGAATGGAATTTGATCATTTCATTAATGAAGGAGTGTTGAAGAGGAATGAAGACTTTGATATTTTGGCATGGTAGAAAAGTAATGGTCTCAAGTATCCTACTTTACAAAGGATTGCAAGAGATATTTTAGCCATTCCTATCACGACTGTTGCTTCAGAATCTGCCTTTAGCACTAGTGGGAAACTGTTAAGTCCACACCGTAGTAGGCTTCATCCCAAGACTATAGAGGCAATGATGTGTGCTCAGAATTTGTTATGGAGTGAAATTAACGGTAAGCAATTGACTAATTTGTTTTTATAAAATAAAATCAAAATTGTATTTTTATATTTGCTAGTTATAATTTGATGAAGTTTATTCCATTTTTTTAATTCATTGTTGTTGTAGGTTCTTGAACTATGTCACTTCAATCAATTTTTGATGATGGGGAGCCTAATGAAGAGGATGGGAGTTGTCACGGCTGTGGAGGATTAGACTTTTTGTATTAATTTAGTAGCCTTTTTTAATTTCTTAGACTTGTTAGATTAATTTTTTGGTTTGTAATTATTCTAAACTTCTGGGATTTATTTTGTAGCTTTTTAATTTCTTAGACTTGTTGGACTTGTGATACTTATTTCTTGGACTTGTTGAATTTATTTTATTTTTATGTTTAGCAGATGATTTTATTGATTTATGATTAAATGGTTACCTTAGCTATGTGATTTATTGATTTATAATTTTTGCTATGATTTATTGATTTATAATTAATATGTGATTTATTGATTTATGATATTAGCTATGATTTATTGAATGATAGATTTATAATTAATAGGTGATTTTATTGATTTATGATTAATTGCCTATGATTTGGCATTTGGGCCACGTTATTTGGGCTTGATTATGCACGTCATAGGGCTTGAATCTAGTCAAAAATGAATTTGGGCTACAATTCTTCTTTTTTTTTTTTTTTTTGGTTAGGCCACAATTTGGGCCGCGAATTAGGCCCAAATCTGGTTGGGCTAAATGGGGCCCGGCGGGGCAGGTCTAAGCCCTGAATAAAAAACCCGTTTATTAAACAAGCTAAGTCCGGGTAATGGGTTCGGGCCTGCAGGGTGGGTTCGGGTATGTGAAAGCTAGGCTCGAACCCGGCCCATTGTCATTCCTAATTAAGAAACAATTGTAAACACAAAATTTTTCTCAATTGCAGAAAATCAAACAATTGAAAAAGAAATATGGTTTGCAAATATAATATTTGTATTGATGTATAATGGATACAATCTCTATTTTGATTCTTTTACAAAAGAATAGCCTCTGATTCTATCTTCATCGAATTTGACTCGAACAAGAATCTTCTTGATTTTAATTGGAAGATGGATTGATCGGTCTTCACAATAAATCTCTAGCTTCGAGCTTATTAGAGATTTATTGTCCTTCAAGTTCTTCAAGCCTTTCGAATGTTCTTCAAGTTCTTCGAATGTTCTTCAAGTTCTTCGAATGTTCTTCAAGTTCTTCAAAGTTTCTTGAGACGAAATTTCTCTAAAGCTTGGGCCTCTTGAAAACTTCGTGTCAAAGATGAAAGGGGATGTCCTCTATTTATAGTGATTTAGAGGATAAGCTCCACTTTGAATTGATATACTTGAAAGTATGTAGTAGGCTTTTGATTGGCCCAAATTCTTCTTAGAGATAATTATCTCTATTTATCTATT
Source organism: Quercus glauca (assembly GCA_023736055.1). NCBI lineage: Eukaryota > Viridiplantae > Streptophyta > Magnoliopsida > Fagales > Fagaceae > Quercus > Quercus glauca. The sequence goes on from CM043325.1 coordinate 37,842,390, forward strand.
TTGATAAATATCATATTTTGATAAAGATAATAATCAATAAAGATAAATAATTATCTCTATTTAATTTATTTAAATAAAGATAATTATCTATTAATTTTGAATAGAAAATTTATCTTTATTTTATTTATTTATAAAGATAATGATCCATAAATTTTGAATAGGAAATTTATCTTTATCCTATGGGCCAAATGACACGTGGCAAATTTTGATATGCCAATGTGATGTCAATTTGGATGACACATGTCGTCATTTAATTTAATTAATTTAATGGCATTAAAATTTGTCACTAAATTTTGATGTGGCATTTTATAATTGGCTTAAAATTTTGCCTCCTACAACAATGATTTTGCGAATTAACCTTGATTGATAGTTTATTAGTACTATATGGATACCTATTTGGATTTTTTTTTTTTCCTTCTTTTGCTTCGGCCCCTCCTAGCTTGAAATCCTAAGTCCACCCCTGCCTTGAATGTTTCTATTAAAAATACTAAAATGTGTCAATTGAGTTACAAGACTCTTAACACTTGATAATAATTTATATTAAGTGTGCATTTCTGCGTCTGCGTTTGTTTGTTTTTGTTTTTTTTTTTTTTTTCAAGCCGTGATTGTTGACTTTGAGGTGTGAACTGTGCACACCGGTGGGTCCGTGCACTGTTCATGAGACCCACAAACCTCACTTTTCAACAACTTTTTCATTAAAAATGGGTCCCACAGTATTATTCACACATTTAAAAATTATTTTGCTACAATGTTTTCAGTTTTCAGCTGTATCCAAACGGACCCTAAATATTTCACAATGTGATGGGACTTTTAGTAACAATATTATGTAAGAGATATGATATATATATATATATATATATATATTATGCATGAAATATTTAATTAAGATGAAATTGTTGAGTTTCAAAATAAAACCAAAAAAAAAACAGTTGAGTGGCTTTATAGTTATTTTGCTTCTAGTGGGCATTTTTTTTTCTTCCCCAAGAATGAGAAAGTTATGGCCTAATGGGAGTTTAGTTTTAAGTAAAAAAAAAAAAAAAATTATTTGGGTTAGGCTTTTTTTTTTATATAGTTTAATTAGCTTGCACATTTAAATGTCATGTAAGTTATACTAATTTTTTTAGGTAGCATTAAGCAAAGTGATTGGATATTGAAACAATTCATTCCTAACATAGGTTAATTATTAAAAACCGTAGTAGTATGGGTTACATAGAGCAACTTACTGAAACTGGTTTTGTCTTAGTTGTAATCGTGGCAATATTTTCGATATTATTTATGGTTAGTGAAACATTAATTTACACATAGGTTCACGATTATCTGTTAACACCATATATTCTTTGTAAGGTTCAATTTATTCAATCGTTTTTTTGACTTTATTCCGTGCTAAATTTATTTGTAACTCAGCATTTAGTAACCTTGTATTTAGGTGGGAATTATGTAAAAGTAGTGTATGTGAGAGTGTGAAGAAAAGCTCAAGAGTGTGCACTCAAGAAGAGCCTCGCGACCGGATCTTGCGACTGGCGAGTCACCAAAGGTGGCACACGTGTGAAGCATGCGGGGGGAGTTGAAGGGTTACGCTAGCTGTTGCATTACAGGACAAAACCTCCAATCTGGCCAGGCAGTTAGCTCATGACTCAAACTCACAACTCGTTCTAGTCGCGAGCTCGAGTCGCCAGAATACCCTGTTTGGTTGTAACTGACTTTTCGCATTTCTCACTCACCTTACTAAAAATACCCTTATATCCACGAAATATAGAGAACTTCCAGAGAGAATTTTGAGAGAGAAATCCAAGAGAAAAACAAAATTGACTCATTTACAATCTTCATCCTTTGATTCTTGAAATTCCTTTACTCTCACCCTCTTCATTGACATATCCTTGAGAGGTATATTAGCTAAATCCTTATCTCATCATACCCATATCTGTGAGAATGTTTTTTGGTGCTTGGGAAGCAATTCAGAAGAGACCAATTTATAGGAAGCAGTTCAAAAGAGACCAATTTATTTTGATATTTTATAAATATTAATTTGATATATTATAAACTTATTTATACACTTGTATAATTTAATATCAAGTTTATATAAATTTATTCTTGTAATACAAGTATACATATAAAAATTTATATTTATTCTTTTGGTTGTCCTATTTGTCTAATTTTTTTATAGGAAAAAGAATAAACCCAAGTTTTTTTTTTCTTTTCTTTTCTCTCTCTTTATTTAATTTTTTGCATGTGAAATACTACAGGTCATACCAAAGTGATATAACTTGTCAAATTCTAAACAAATGTCAATATGTCATAGCTGATAGGTACTGCGACTTATTAAGCTGACAAATTCGAACCTATTCCATTGGCCAGGTCTTGTTACTAGATATTTTGATTGAACCTATAAGAAGTTCTGAGTCCTAACCTCGCTAATGTCAGAATTTTTTTTCCCCGATTCTCAAAATCCTACTATAGGTATAGGTAAATAATGCTATCGTGGATTTGAAATCAAATGGAAGTTCAAATCACATTCCATCACTTCTCAAAACCAAAAAAAGCAAAGAATAAGAGATTGTTTGGTACATGTGTTTGAAAATATGTGTTTTATTGTTTGAAAATATGTGACTAAAAAAGTGTATAGAAAATAAATATGCATGTAATGTAATTTAAAAACTAAAAATGTGTGTTTGAGTGAGTATACCAAACACCCCCTAAATATCTGTGGCATGTTGGTGTCATGAGTGGAATTCTAACTAAAATGTCATAGGTTCAAGGTCCCGTACATGAATCTGAAACTATCGGTTTTCCTCAAAATGAAAATACCTCTCTTTTCCCGGAATCCATTTTTTATCCCTCACTAGCAATAATTCCTTTTTTAAGTTATAAAATTCAAAAATGCATTTATCAGATTCTATTCTATTAAACCAATCCCCAGTTATCATTATACTGTTTCACATTTTATACCTCTTAATACATGGTCCCCCCATATCTACCTCAAATCACTAAATGGACGGGAAAAAACAGACCTGGGACTGGGATCCTATGGCTATTATATAGTATACTGGTGAAATCAGTTTTGCAGACTTGAAGGTTGTGAGAGTCAGATTTGCCCTTTTCTTCAACTTCAAGGGTATGGTTTGTCAAATTCGGCTCAATAAATTAACACACAGATATATCATAGCCCTTTAGCCAACAGTGTCTAGAGGTTCTTATGAGAGTACATGATGTTAACAATAAAAAAACCAAATCTTCTCTGGTATACAAGATAGAGAGTTAAAAATGGCATAAGTTAAACTCTGAACACGACATAATAACAAACACCATTACCTTAGAACGAAAATCATAAGCCAGTTTATGAGTTAACCCTTCTATGCATAGTGATATTGCTCGAACTTGTGTAAAAAAGATCAAAGTATCCTTCTGGATGTATGATTAACACTAAAATCTCCCTTCTGAGTCAACATGACAGAAGCCAGAACATTAACTTCCATGCTTTTAGACTGATGTTTGGTATTGGTGCATGGTAAATTTCGCAAATATGGATGTATGTAGAAAAGCTATTACTTTCTATCTTCGGTCTCAAAAAAAAAAAAAAAAACCTATTACTTCAATAATTGACGACAACAAGTTTCGGACAAGTAATTACATCATATTGCTTTAACTCATGTACAAAAAAAGAAAACAAACTTCCACATTGATTCAATAAAGGAAAAAAGAAGAAAAGGAAGAATAAGAATGAGGTTGGCAACTTAGCATTAATTAATTTATCAATAAAATAATGCAACAGATACTATTACAAACAATCCTCTGTTGCAGTTGTATGGTAAAAAAAAAACTTAGAAAGCCAGGAGGGGAGAGCCACCATCTTGTTATGCCTCTAGGTACCCCTTCTCCTCCAGGTAAGAAACCACTTTTTCAGCCATTACACATGGGGAAGCACCATCTCCTCCTTTATGTTCTAATACTATCTGTGGAAGAAAACATTCCCATTTAAAATTCCCCTTAAAACAACAAAAATTGATAGATAAAAGACTCAAAACATAAAATATAGCAAAACTTCTTTCGCAAAGTATTATAAATACTTGTTATTATTGAAGTTATTATCTTCTTTTTATAATTATAGTTAAACAAGCATCAATGCCTGCAGTTGCACATACAACTGAATAAAACTAACACAGCATGAATATTGTTACAGTTTCATTGTTTACATTTAGAAAGTCTAAAGTAATTCCTAGGACCTGATAGCACACAATTTTATTTGAGTTTAAAAGCAGCATCAAGAATCATTCTTCCTCTAAGTTTCCTTAAAAGTCAGAAGAGAGTACACCTTAAGAACTCTTGTTAGAGACACATTCAAGCGTATGTGTATGTATTTACATCTCTTCATGTTGAAGTGTATCAAACGTGTTCTGCTTTCTCAAGAAAGTATACATACCTCGCAGTTTAATGGCTGTTCATATGGGTCATCAATCCCAGTAAAGCCTGCAATTTTTTTAAACTAATATCAGATTTTAACAATTAATAACAGACTAAAAGCCTAAAAATGGCCTGCATGCTACGGTTATTGACCAAATTTCTTTATATGTTTTTTGATAAGTGATCACAGATTCTCTTTTGACCACAGATTCTTGTAAAAATGAAGAATGAAAGAGTCCCCTACTTCTTGTGGGTTCTAATAGCAAATGCATAGTTGCACAAGTAAATTATTTTCACACTATAGCCCCTCTAAAATATAAGTTAAGACAATCATTATTTAATCCACTAGGCCCGGTCAAAGCTGCTCATTAGCTATTAAATTACTGTAAAACTTCAAAGGGTGATTTAGTACAGTTTTCATAAAATCGAATGCACTCAACTATAGTTCCTCTTAGATCTAAATGACTGATAATGTGTTTTATTCTTTGGGGACTCATCCCACTAACAGAATAGCTTTTCTGTTACCCACATGCATATACCATTCGAGTGAGAAGATCCATAGCAACAAGCCCAAGTAAGAGGCAAAGATATTTCACTTTCCCTCATTGGTTGTAAAGCACCAGATGGCTGGGGCCTGGTAACATAAAAAATTCCAAAACTCTTCACTACATAAACTTTCCACGGTTCAAGTATATTATTGTCAAGTGAATGACAAAGACAGCTAAAAATAACAAGAATAAGAATAATATCGGGATTCATAAACAATTGTGCAGATATCTCGTATCAATATATGATGCACAATGTCTATACTAATATATATAGAAACATCTTGACTTTTCGATTGGTCTCCCTTCATCTCTTCCAGACACCAAAACTAAACCTCCTTAATTTTCTCAGGATTTAAGTTCCAATTTTTTTAAAAAAAATTAACATAATTGGGAGGATTTCGTCATTGTGAGGCCCTACAGTCTTTGCAGGCTTTTGTCACATGAGTCTATCTGTTTTCTCTCTCTTTGCTTCCTAATTTTCTCCTCTCTTTGCTCAACTACCTTATCACAGATGTTTAGCTAGTCCATAATTACATCAGAATAATTTCTTTAGGATATAATTAGGCACAAGTTGCTCAATCTCAAGAGGATTAAAATTAAAATTTAAAAATGAAAAAGCAGTATTATGCAGGCAGTCAAAATTCAAAAGCCATTAATCAATCAAAATTAGAAAGTATTTTCACAGTTACCTTTGATCTTTCCTGCACGTGCAAGCTTATAGAGGCCCTTTGAGTCTCTTGCCTCACAAACTTGGAGGGGCACATCCATGAAAACCTGTTATATTAAGCATTTTCAAGTTTGAGTAGAAAATAAGAATGTAGTTTTCATTTTGATTTTGTAATTTTACTAGAGTTCATTTACAGAAAATAACTGGAATAAAACTTCTGGCTCAAAGTTCAAAAGCAGTCAAAAACTTGAGAGGCACCAACCTCAATAAAATCCCCATCTGGTAATAGCGCACGGCATGCATCCCGATCCCTTCTGTAGGGAGAAATCAAACTGGCAATGCAAATAACTCCAGCATCCGCAAACAGCTTTGCTACCTCCCCTGAAATTAATATATAAAATTCATTATCCAACAACTGGAAGAAAGAAATAGCCACTAGAGCAAGAGTTACCAATCCTCCGTATGTTCTCTGCACGATCTTCTGCTTTAAAACCAAGGTCACGATTCAGACCATGCCTCACATTGTCCCCATCAAGAATATAACACATCTTACCCCTCTGATGCAAGAACTGACTCAAAGCACACGCCACAGTGCTCTTCCCTACAAGATACATACCAGAAGATATATAAATCTCATACAATGAATACTTTCAAGCTTCAACACAACATGGTAAAGTGGCAATAAGAATCCAAATGTCTTATAATAGCCTGACTCAGAACTAAACTCAGTGAAAGCTCTAAAAAGTCAAAAATGAAAAGTTGAAGATTTAAAATTTAAAAAAAGAAAATCCCCAAGACCAAGCATAATGCTCACCAACAAACTAATCTTATTGTCAGAACATGTAAAGTTAAGGAAAAAAAAATGATGAAGATGTTAACATTAACAAGGTTAGAACACAACAACTTAAATTACATTTAATCACCTATTGTACCAGGCTGACTATACATTAAGCCACTTCACATAATAAGAGAAGTGAGAGTCATTCCGCGATGGATCAAATAAACCATAGAGATATTCTTCTAAGTTCAATTACATTGTTAAAAATTATCATACATCATCACTTACAAGGACATTATCCTTCGTTATAATTTGGCAAGTAAACCAACACAACATCATATGAATTCATAAAAAAACCTAAGACGCACACAAAGCACTTTTATCATAGCCAAAATAAACAACATTTGTCAACACAAAAATGATAACATCAAACCTGAACCGCTGAGACCCGTGATCCATATAACGCAACCTTTCTGTTTGAGTAATCTTTCTCTATCAATTTTTCCAACCGAACAATCCTGCCACTTAATGTTGGTCGATTTTCCAACCGTAGATAACTGGCTTCGGTTTTGCCCTAATAAGAAAAACACATCAAAACATTGACCATTTCAATCCAAAACTACTTGCTACACATGTGCCCACATTAGAGCTTAATTCACAGAAAAAAATAAACAAAATAAAATCTTTCCCCCTTACTTTCTCAACAACCAAACATTCCACAAAAGCAAACTCATAGCCAAATTAAAATCAATCAAAATCATCACACACCCAGAAAACAAGTTTCAATTTTTCATGATTTTCGCTATGAAGATTTGATAATAAAAATAAGGAATGGTTCAAAATTGTGTTAATTTCAACTACAAAAAAATAAAAATAAAAATAAAAATGAGAAAAAAAAAATTGAAAACATTGACCATTTCAATCCAAAACTACTTGCTACACACACATGGCCACATTAGAGCTTAATTCACAGTATTAAAAAAAAAAAAAAAAAAAAAACTCTCTACCTTTCTTTCTCAACAACCAAACATTCCACAAAAGCAAACTCACAGCCAAATTAAAATCAATCAAAATCATCACACACCCAGAAAACAAGTTTCAATTTTTCATGCTTTTCGCTATGAAAATTTGATAACAAAAATAAGTAATGGTTCAAAATTATGTTAATTTCAATTTTTTTTTTTTTTTATAAGTGAAAACCCAAACTTTCTCATCATCCAAACAGGAAGCCCCCCAAAAAAAGCCAACAGAGAAATGGGAAAATTGCAGAATTACCAGCGTGACCATTGTCGAACTTGTCGTCGAAATCGTCGACTTTTTCGTTCACATTGACGGTTTTCCTCGACCCCTCGACGGCCTGAATTCGCAAATTGCCCCTCGATTTCAAGTAAATCACGGAAGCGCCATTGGGCACAGACACGATCCCTAGCTTTGGCAGCGACGACGAGAATTCAGACCCCGTCGACGCAACAAGCCATGGCGTAGGCGTTGTTGGTTTCCCTCCAATAGCAGCAGCAATCATATCTCATACAGTTATAACAAAATAAAATATAATATATATATATATATATATTTTTTTTTACAATAAAAAGTGCATTTAATACCAAGTAGTACTATTTATATGTGAAAAAAAATTGTGAGAATTAAAAATAGTTTGGGAAATTTTGGGGGTTAAGAGAGAGAACTGAGAAATTTGATGGTGGTGGTCAGGGTTTTTGGAATTTGGCGAGGTTGGTCGGTACTAGAAAGCTAAACGGTGGTAATAAATGTGACCGTTGGTTTTTGAAATGTGCATGAAATTAATTTACTATTTTATAAAAACATGGTATATACCAAAGTCTAAGTTGCTCTCACCGCCCCCGTTGACGTGTTTTGTCTAATTATATTATTATGTGCAGAACGTTTGTTTATTTTTTTTTAGAGAAAGGATAGAACGTTTGTTAATAGATAATTTTAGTTAATACAATTTTTATGAAAAGTATAAACAGTTGTCAAGAAATATTTTTTAATAAAAAGAATTTCTAAAATTATTTTATAAACTAATGCTTATAATACGTTAGTTAACTTTCTCAATAAAAGAAATATTTCATCAAAAAAAAAAATAAAAGAAATATATATATATATTACACATTGATATATACATACATATTTTTTTTAAACGATATTTTAGTGAAAATCAAATCAGGGAAGGAACTAGGGGCAAAAGGGGGCAACTGCCCCTTAACTCCTCTAAAAATATCTCATATATCATATATGCTAGAATTTAGGAAGTAATAACCCTACTTAGCAGGAAAAATAAGTAAGAAATGCTTTGACCCTCTTGACACGGAAGAAAAACAAAATGAAAGGCAGTCCTTTAGAAGAAAACCGCTATGATACCCAAAAAAAAGGGAGGGATAAAAGTCAAAAAACTTCCCATGCACAGTTACACACTTTGATTTCGTTTTATCTTGGACCTATTCACAGAATCACACTCAGCACTTACTTAGCAAAAAACCCAAAAGGTAACGATACTTTTTTTTTTAGAATCAGATAACGATACTTCTGTGTTTATCATTTTGTAATTTTTTTTTTCATGTGCATTTGAATTGATAGTCTTATATTTTACACAAAATAAATTTTTTTTTAAAAAAAAAAAGAAAAAAACCTTATGTCCTTGTCCGGTAATAAAACCATAAAACCCCCCACTATTTTTTTTCCTCCTCCATCTCTTGACTTCTCATTTGTGAAAAAAGAAGGAAAGTCTGACGACAGACGCCCTATTCAAGAATAGTGGAATAGTAACTTGAATCATCCATATGGACCACTAGTTGACTAAACTCTATTAGATTTAAAATATTATACATGGTTCTCAAGATACTAAAATAAAACCAAGATTTTAAAATTATTTCACTGATTTGTGGGAAAGATAAAAATAAACAAGCATTTTTCAACCAAAAAAAAAAAAAGGAAAAAGGTTATTGGACCCTTGAGAACTAATTTTTAAACTTTTATCCTTTTTTTAAGTATTATTATTCTTCACATGAAGCAAAATATTTCTTAACAAATTTAATTAACCTTTTTTTGAAATATGCAATCAAAAAAAAATATTTTTGAATATAACAATGTGGTCAGCACTTATTCAGGTTTATGAATTATGGTATGTATATATAAAATATTGGATGTGCTGGCTCTTAGTCCCTGTACAATCCTTTTTTATATGTGTTTAAGGATTGCATTTTCTAGGAACTACTTTTTCTCGAGAAAAGGACATCTCATCGTTTACATCACTGGATTCTTCTTCTGCGCTTGGAATGCAAATTCAGTCACGTAATTAATAATTAGCCAGAAAAAGTATAACACTCACAAATGCAATGCGGTATTGGATGGGTTTAACAATGAGAAAAAAATGAAAAACGACATGTTTGTATTTTTAAAAAGCCAACCAAATGGTGTCAATTATTCCTCGTGCTTTATTTTGCAATTTTTGTTTTCCCAAATGTCCATGCATGATACCGACATCTGTTGGACTTGGATGTTGCTTCCTAACGTGGAGGACCCCAGAAAACATAAAATCATGAGAACAAAATAGAAAGAATAAAGGACAATTTGATTATTCAGCAAAAAAACAAAAAGGACAATTGAGGAACACAATTTATTTTCATAACTTCTTGTTGCAGCAAATGGTAAATATTTTTCATATGAGTTCACTGCTAAGTGCTAACCCTATATTTGTTTCCCTCACCTTTCATGACTTATCAAATAGACGACTTATAGAAAGAAGAAAAGATGAAAAAAAAAAAAAATTTCTTTCACACTCATTTACATTCATTATATCACAAACATATTCACAATTGATAAAAAAATATTCACATTTTAATACATAAAAATGGATGTAAAATTGTCTATGTAAGAGAATCAAAACCTAAAAAAGAAATATCATGTTGCAAGATTCTTAAGAGTTATTGAATTAAATGCTAACATCAATATTTCACGGCGCATGCAATTCTATTCGCATCTTGCTTTATATTATCATAGGAAGTTTTACTTTTACCTATCAAAGAAAAATAGAAAGTTATTTTTTCATAGCAATGTGTTGATTATGGGTAATGATTATTTTAAATTCTATATCAATATCATATGTACACACGGATGTTCTTAGTACAATTGTTATATTTCCCAGGGAAGTGGTGTCAAAGGATTTCCCTTATATTTATATTGTACACACAAACTTCCACGCACATCATTATTTACAGAAATAGCATTATAACAAAAAGTAATGCACACAATCAATATTCGACACACTTACACACATATAATATAAATTTATAATAAAGAGTGACACTTACTCTTTACAATTCACAAATACTTAAAGCCCGTTTGATAATGTTGTTCTAGTAACATTGTTTAAGTATTGTGGAAATATGTGTTGTGTTGTTTAAACAACGAAAACTGTTGTTTAAACAACATAGCCAAACAGGCCTTACTCTTACTCTTAGAGCTGAAAATACTTGTAATAAAGGTGTACAAAATTTAAGTCAGTGTGTGCATAAATAATATTTTTAAAAATAAATTAAAGTATTAAACTAACAAAAAAATATTATATATATATATGTAAAAAAAAAATTGAAGTCACGGGGTTCATTTGAACCCTTGAACAGTGTAGTGCCGCCCCTATGATAAAGAAGGGTCCTGTTAATGGATGCTCTTATTAAAACGTTTGTCAATGGACAATTTTAGTTAATACAACTTTTGTGATAAATATTATGGGGCCCCAAATATTCAGCAACCCCGGCCCACTCCACATCGGACCCAAGGTCCACGCCGAGGAGAGGGTAGAATCCGAGGATAAGCGGACGAGACCCAAGTCGTCAAGGGACCTCGCCGAGGATGCCCACGTCCTCGGCAAGCCGACGTTAAAGGATGGAAGCTGTCACTCGCTCATTAAATGCATGTCACCAACACTCTGACCGCATTAATGGTGAATTGACCGGTGAACAGTGCAGCCTTGGTTACTCCAACTAACAGAAAGCCTGCAAAGGTGACTAATAGGGCAAGCCCTCAGACATAAGTTCAGATGACCGACAAGTGGACGGCAGAGATCAACTAAACAAGACTACATAATAGATAGAACCCCCAACATAAGGAGGATGGGAGGTGAGGACCCTTGAGGAGAAATGAAAAAGGGATTTTCAGGGTGTCCGAGGACAACCCTTGTATATGTCAGTTCTAAGGAAAGAGATCCTCGGACTGGGCCGAGAACGAACTTTCTTCACGAACACTTAGCCAAAGTCGTTGTTATTATCCTCTCAAACACTTAGTCAAATTCTTTTATTATTATTCCTATGAATCTCACGTCGACCATTATTCGCTTTGCTGGTACTTAGCCCTTCTACCCATGCTCTACAAATTTTATTGTTTAGGTCCAATTTAATTTGAGTCCTTACAAATATAAAAAGTTGTCAAAAAAACTTCTTTTCCTAAAAAAATTTTAAAATTTTTAATGCCCTTAGGATATTCCTTAACTTTTTTCCATAAAAGAAATATATATACATATATATTATACACATTGATATATACATACGTATTTTTTTTAAAACAATATTTTAGTGAAAACCAGAGGAGGAACTAGGGGCAAGAGGGGGAAATTGCCCTCTAACTCCTAAAAAAATCTCATATATGCTAGAATTTAGGAAGTAATAACTCTATTCAACCGGAAAAATAAGGAAGTAGGAAATGCTTTGACCATCTTGACACGGAAGAAAAACAAAACAAAAGGCAGTTCTTTAGAAGGAAAGCGCTATGATACCAAAAAAAGGTCAAAAAAACTTCCCATACACAGTTACACACTTTGATTTTGTTTTATCTTGGACCTATTCACAGAATCACATTCAGCACTGAGCAAAAGCCCAAAAGATAACGACACTTTTGTGTTTATCCTTTTTTTAATTTTTCTTTTTCTTTTTTGTTTCAAGGGCATTTAAATTGATAGTCTTATATTTTATACAGAATATTATTTAAAAAAAAAAAACTTATGTCCTTGTACGGTAAGAAAACTATAAAGCCTCCATTATTTTTATTTTTTATTTTTTTGTCCTCCTTCTATTGACTTCTCAATTGAGAGAAAAGAAGGAAGGCCTTGATGCCAAGTTGTTCAAGAATAGTGGAATAGAAACTTGAATAATCCATGGAGATACAATGGATGGTCCACTAGTTGTGTATCTTGGATGGTCTTTGAAATAAAGTTTCTCAACTTTATATCTCTTGTAGCTTAGATGGACATCTTCATGAACAACTAAGCAATGTGAGCTTTGTGGCTCGTTTATGTGATTTGTATGATTTGATTAATTTTTTATCATTCATATCTTTATCACTCTTTTTAATGGGAAGGACTAACATAACTAACCATCTCACCACTAAAACTTGTCAATCATAAAACATCTATAGGCAATTTATAAAAGTCGTACTTGGTAAGGTATAGCACTTGCACAGCAAAAACAAGATGTTTGGTTTACATAATTGAGTAATTCTTTTCTCTCTTATATACCCATGCATGTTATATCATTTTTTACCTAAAAGAAAAATATGCAATAAACATGAAAAGCAAAAAGAATCAAAATACTTTTAAATATGGTTGTAAGCGTGTTCATAGGAGGTGTGAGAGTTATATGATGTATTTCAAAGGTGATAGTTCCCATCAAACAGTTATGATTGTGTGTGGATGTATTTGATTCTCTTATATCACCACTCTTCATATAATGAGACACTTATGCTCTCTTGCAAAAGTTTCACACACAACACGCATACTCTTTGCTATTCTTGATACTATTATACAAGTACAATGTGATTTGGTCATCACAAGGAATACATATGGTAGTATAAGCTTACTAAACTGTCTTAACTTGTTTTTGAAAATAAAATTAGTTATACTTGTTTAGTGTGTGTTTTGATCTAGGAATGTTTTGCATCTAGGGTTGTTGATGTGTTTGAGTGATTAACATGCTTCTTTGTTGCTTGGTTTGGTGTCTATCTTGGTTGCATTCATCTCATGTGGTTCTTCCTCCTTGAAAAACCTTGTTTCTGGATGCTTAATAGAAGCTCGATAGCAACTCGATAGACACTCGACAGCAGCTCGATACAAGCCTCTTCTATCGAGGATTTCTAGGTTTTTCTCAATACCTCTCGATAGATAGCTCGATCCATTGAGCCTTTTTCCTAAAGTCTTTGTCTGGTCGATAGAAGCTCGAAATCTCCTCGATCTATCAAAGCGGTTTTGCCTTCGATACCTCTCGATCTATCGAGATTTTGTTCTTGACACCTCCTTGATACATTCTCGATCTATCGAGATACCTGTTTCTATTTATACTTGAGGTTAAACCCGGTTCACTCCTTACTCAAATATTTCAATCTTTCTCTCTTCTCTCTCGATCCAAACCCTTCCTTTTCATCACAACTTCTCTCTTCAAGATTTCGGCCTAATCCAAGCTCCAATTTGTTGGTAAAAGGTCTAAATCCCTTATTTTTCTTCATTCTTCATGCAATTCATGCATTTTAGACCTAGGATTTTGTTGGGATCTTTTGGGTTTTTGTGGTTCTGCTAAAATTTTTGGGTTGGGTCTTGTGAAATTGTTATCATATATGATCATGCATTGCATTCTCTTTCATTAAAATCACATTTTTCATGCATTCTAGAATTGTGTGATTGATTAATCAATGTGAGTGCTATAGTTTGGATTGGGTTTTTGCCCATGATGCAAATTGTTTTGCATATCACATGCTCATGCATTTCCATGCATTGCACTTCTCTTTCTCTCTTTCCTAAGCATCTTCTCTACTGTGTTGTTTTTCTTCTTTTTCTTCTCTTTTAGTTTTCTAACTATGGCACCTAAGAAATTTGCACCTTTGAAGAACCCGATCTCTCATCGTGGTTCTTCATCTTCTTCTTCTCTTCCTTCTGTTACTGATAGAGTTTGGTTCTGTGATGTGGACTCCTAAAAGGATTTCGTTGAGAACTTCTGTGACCGGGCAACATTCGAAACGCTAAGTCATTCTGTCTGATTTTCCAGACACTCCTCTTCCCGGTGCATTTAGCTTTCGGGGTTGGGAATCTCTTTATGAGAAACCTTTGAGGTGTCCCGGCGTGTTTATTTATAAGCTATACTCCAACATACATGCCATCAATACCTCTGTTCCTTAGTTTACCACGGTATTCAGAAGCACACATATTGTAGTTACTTCGGAGTTCCTTTTCGGTATACTACATGTCCTTAGGGTAGCTCATCCAGACTATCCTAGTCACCCTCGTCTATGTACTATCTCTCGTGACAAGCTGGCCTCACTATTCTGTGAGAACGCCATGGTGTGGGGAGATACTCTTAATTTCTCCACAACCGAGTTTGCTAAGGGTCCAAGGATTCTTAATATGGTGATGACCTTTGTTCTTATACCATGGTCACATTATAACACTATCACTAAGCCTCATGCTCGTTTTCTTCTTTCTCTCTTGGAGAATCTCTCTATAAATTTTCCTTCACATATGATAGTATATATGATAGATATTTATCGAGACACTGCCACACTTGATAAGCTTATCTTTCCTTTAGCTATCACACGTATTCTCACACACTTGCACGTCCCTATTCCTTCTTTTCCTCTCTTTTACTCCATAGGTGCTATTAGTAAGGAATCTATACTGAGGAGTGATGTACAGCTGGCTACTAAGTGGCCTCATGTGGAGCCTACTCCAGCCCAGCAGGAGGACGCTGCTTTTCGTGCTATGGAGGATGCTGCCTATGCCTTTCGACCTTCTTCATCTTATGCTCCTTCTTCCTCTTTTGGAGTAGAGGCATCTCTTGCTGCCATTCTAGATTAGCTTCAACACATGCGTGCTGATTTTGGTAGTTGTTTTGACCATATTTTTTATGAGATGTGTCAGATGAACACTAGAATTGGTCGCATCGCTCGTCGACAGTCTTGTTTTGGCGATTTTGCTCATTCTCCCTCTCCCGAGCCTGCTAAGGACTCTTCTGATGATGGATATGATGATGATGATGCTTTTGGCTCTTTTAGCGATGATGAGATGATTGTTTCTTTAGTGATTCACCTTTTATCAATTGTGACAAAAAAGGGAAGTATCATTCTAGATTAGCTTCAACACATGTGTGCTGAGGTAGTTGTTTTGACTATATTTTTGGTGAGATGTGTCAAATGAACACTAGAATTGGTCGCATCGCTCGTCGACAGTCTTGTTTTAGCGATTTTGCTCATTCTCCCTCTCCCGAGCCTGCTAAGGACTCTTCTGATGATGGATATGATGATGATGATGCTTTTGGCTTTTTTAGCGATGATGAGATGACTGTTTCTTCAGTGATTCACCTTTTATCACTCATGACAAAAAAGGGAAGTAGTTTTGGTTATGAGAGAGTAGTCATGTTGTTAGGGGAAGAGCTAGCATAGAGTTACACTAGTTAGGGGGAGAGTGTTTTGAGAGATGTAGTGAGGTTTTGTTGTATCTTTTTCATTACATGTACCATGGTCTTGTGACCTTTACATACATTGTTGTACTTCTTCTCTCTCTATATATGATGATGTATGTTGTTTCACCTTTATCTCATATATGTTGTTTCTTTTCTCTCTTTATACACATAATACAACTTGTCTATATTTCACACTCGATGCCTTGATGGATCTTGCTTTAGTGTTTCAGTTAAGACAGGTTGCAAGTCTTTCATGCCATGATCTCTTTTCTTGCAAAGTTTTTCAAGAGCTCATTGTATTAGTTAGGCTTATTTAGTTCTTTGTGTAATAGTTTTGGAGATTGTTGTTTTATACTTCTCTCATAATTATGCTTGTGGTTTTGTCACGGATTACCTAAGGGGAAGATTGTTAGGGTCATATTTTCTATGTAATTGACTAATCCTTCGACAAAACATTCTTTACTTGTAAATTGGGTAGATCTAAGTTAGGTTTGATATATATCAAGTAGTTGTATTAAAGACATGAAGATTGATCTAAGAAACAAGTGAAGAAAAGCTATTTTACTGAAACTTGACAGATAGCTCGACAAAAAGCTGCTACTGAGATTTATTAGGCAACTCGACACAAGCTCGATCTATCGAGTTTTACGAATTCAGAATTTCCAGATTTGAATTTTGGCCCATGTTGATGTATTTGTTTAGGGTTTCTTTTCTCACAACCTTAAACATATATAAGGCTTATTTTAAGAGCCATCACACACGAATACAGTGACCAGGAATTTAATTTTCTCTGTGAGAAACTATTGCGTTTGTACGCTATAGAGTTTTGTAACCAAGTGCTTCCTGATCTTTATCATCTATGAAGTGCAGGATTTTGCAGCTAACAACAATCATTCAAGTTGTTGAAGTTAGTCACGTACTGGAATCTATGCAAAGGAGTTAATCACAGATTGGAGATTTGTGCATCAAATGAAAAAATGCTACTACAAGATCAAGTCCAATTGGGTATGTTGGAAAATCACATGTTTGTATCGCATACAAAACATACACAGCGGAAAATTAACGGATCTACTTCATTCGCAATTAACAACATGCACTATGTAAGTTTCAGAATATAGAACAAGAGAGTGTATCTTGATGCAGTGAAATTCAAAACCATGACTTGAGAATACCTTTAATCTTCATCTCAATTCCACATGGTGCCCAAAAAGTGTGGTTTCTCAGTCAGTCTTTTTGTACATAGATTCTCAAATAAAAATCCTTCTTCTTCTCCTTGTGGAGAAAAATTGATTTCTTTTCTTTTCATCATACATATACCCTAACTACCTTGGTAGTTTCTTTATTTAATAACTCTTCTTAAATAAAACTGATTATCTAATTGGGTTAGCTTTTTGGGCTAACCCAATTGGGTTTTAGTTTGTGACTTGAGATGGGATTAAAGGGAACAAATAAGACTTTAACTCCAATAGGTTTTAGGCTTTTCTGTCAACTCTTGACAAGTCCAAAGTTACTATTAATTATATTCAATACCACTATAAGAATATAATTTCACTCTAGGCCTTATTAATAAATTATATCTGAAAACTTTATTATACATGCAACCCCTTCACTAAAATATTCGTAGTAATACAAAGTCATGAATGTAGAGTACCACTTTGAAGATTACTACATCTTAATCCTTGAGTACTCGGTTTAATCCTTTATGTTATTCATTATATATTTATAAAATTCAATTTCATAAATATATACTTTAGTAACTCTTTACTAAAGTGGTTGGGCCCAACACTCTGAATAACCAAACCCATTAAACTTATCTCAAGGGAATATTTTATATCTCCGTTAAGAAATTATGAATTCTATATTGAGAATATATGTTCCATCAACACTAAATGCAGCTGCCCAACATACTGAGGTTTTGATCGTGTTTTACAGATCTCACTCCTGATATACCAAAGCAACCTACATCTTATGATCAGGTCCATTATTCTCTCAGGATTTAGAGTTGATGTAAATAGCAGTCGTGAAATTTATTATTCATTTGACAGTCGTTAGGAGAATAATAAATCTCATAGCGGTCTAGTTCAATATGTCTTAACTCTTAAAATGTATCAAAATATCAATTAGAAGTCTCCACTTCCATGATCAAGATAAATTATCTTAATTGATATGTTATAGTATTCGCAGATGAAACACCAAATTTCATCACCGACTATGAATTACATTTTGAGTTTATAAGGAACTTGTGATTTATATCTTCTGTGACTAAATCACATAAATCACATACAATGCATCTTATGGACTATGATAATGTCCCATTATTTCATTTATAAATAGTCTCATATAATTAAACAATTTAATTATTTATGACATGCTAATAAATTGGATTTTAGGGCATAAACTCCAACAGTGTATTGGAGCGAATGTTCAACTATAGGTTGGTATTTTGGGATAGGACAGGGTAGTGGTAAAATTTCTTATACTTGTAACCACTTGATTATTGATTAGTGGATTCTTAGGAGTGGTGACCTTAAATTCACCTAGTGAGGTTTTTGCCTTGCAAAATATTTTCTCCATTTGTCAACAAATTACCGTGTCAATTTAATTTCTGCTGCATTTAGTTTATTTAGTGATTTGTTGGTGCCTCCACAATTTGCATGTAATTTGACTCAATTAATCAACTTGGATAATTGAATTAATTAACCGGGGTCAAACTATCTTAACTTAACAAAATGAACAATTAAGGTAGAACTTAGCAAGAGCCTAGAGGAACCTTATCATGACATTTAGGTTTAATTACACTTTCATTACACTTAATGATAACATGCCTATCTATGAATTATCAGTCTACACACACACACACACACACACACACACACACACACACATATATTCCATAACCAAATAAGGGATTATGTTCTCAGTGATAATCTTGACCCTTGATCTATTCCTTCACCAACTGTAAACAAGGGAACAAAAATCAACTATGTAATAGAATATGTAGAAAATTTCTATATGGGTTCACGATTTAACTGTAATTGAAACAAAAGCACCAAAATTCTTCAAATTTTCTTGACAAAAGAAGAAGGGAATATGAATTTACACATATGTTGCATAATATTTACACGAGAGTATACTTATCAAAAAATATTTACATTGAATACAGATGAGAGGATTTCACTTTAAATCATTTCAAAAACACAAATCCAACTGATTCCTGAGTTCCCACCAAAGCTGGTGAAGTAAAAGGTGAGGAATATCTAGAAACAGTTAAGACCAAGGACTGATATCCATAAAATGCAAAAGAACATAATAATGTTTGTTTATTAGCTGAGCGGCATGCAAAGTTGGGAAACTCAAAGGGACTATAGCTAAGCAAAATTGATGGGAAATTAAAGATTGTGACAAATTAGAGTGAGAAAGTGAAACTGGATGTAAATCATACCATAAGGTAGCGATGGAACCGAAGAAGAGCATCTAGCACCAACCCACATATGAATAGGCGAGACAAGCACCTTGAAAACACAAACAAATAACAAAAAAGAGCTCATTCAGACATTTTCACAAACACATCATATGCACTCATTAACGCACCAACCTAACTTTTCAAGTTGACAACCACTTGCAGTTGCAGCAGCCTTGATTTATGCTTTGCTCTTGACTTTCCCTTCTCCCTCGTCTCTTTCCTCCAAGTTCTTGTCAAGAAAAAAAACTTATAATGATAAGTGATATGGAAGTAGCTATCTCTCTGTGTGGGATTGGGAGAGTGGTCGAAGCAATTTTCTTCTCTTGCAGTAGTGAGAGTAGTTGCACTAACTTAAAGTCTATTAAGTAATTTTAGTATTAGATGGCAGTAAAGACATGGCTCTTCATTTTTTTATTAGAAAAAAATTAAAAATTATTCATATTTTTTATATTGTATCCTATTTTTTCTTTGTATTTATATATACAAAATGACCAATTGAAATATACACAAATTTTAGTATTTTTTTTTCAAGAATCCAAATTCTAGTATAAAATAGTGTTTTAATTTTGAAAATAGGTTTCTCAATTTTTTTTTTTTTTTTTGAAAACTTACAAGTTACAACTTGTTTGGAAGAAGGGAAGTAACAAGAATAATTTTTTTTTTATTTTAAATATTCTATTTTTTCCCTTATTTAGAAGTTTTAATGTCTTGCTTGGAAGTTTAAGTGGGAGGGACTATAATGGGTAGAGCTTAAGAGGGAAAACTCATTCTTCTCTATTCCCTCAAAATCTCAAAATCTTAAATTTTCATCTATAACTAATAGTTGAAACGTTTAACTTTTTGTTGACCATTTCTCATTGCGCCACTTAGCTACATAAATTTATGCCGCGTCTACTTTTAAAAATACCAAACAGTTGTGTCTTTTCATTTTGTTGGTTCAGTTTTAGTAACCGCATAAGAGATATATATATATATATATATTAAAACAAAAAATTGTCGTAGAGAATAATACATAATAAAGGCCTAAGGAGAGAAAAAAAAAGGTGAGAAATTTGAGGGCACTACCACTGTCAAGAAAGTATTCCTATTCAAGCCAGCACCCCACAATTGGAACTAATAAATTTATTTTAAATAGACAAATTTAGAATTGGTTATTTTGGTTAGATTAATCTAATGGTGTCTGTGATGATTTTAGATTTTTGGTATCTCTCTTCTTTTCTTTTCATTTTTTCCTTTGCTTTCACGTTGCCTCTTCTTCTTCATTTTCACCGACATCCATTGGCGTGCTTTGCACTACATCTTCTTCTTTACTTTCTCCCTGCCTCACTCTCCCCCTTACTGTTTTTCTCTCCTTTTCATGTGAAAGTTGAAACTAGACTCCTCAGTAAAAGAAGTGTAGCATTCAAATTTACTTTTGAGAAATGTGCAGCATAGAAAGAGGATAAGACTTCTATTTTGATTAAAAGATAAACATAAAATGAAATATGATAAGACAAAAAAAGAAGAAATACATGGATGAGATAAACTAAAACAAAGAAAAAAAAAATTAAAATTAAAATAATAGTGAATGCGTGGAGGACAATAAAAAAAAAAGTTCTTTTAAGATTAGACCATTAGAAGATACGAGAAGTTGAAATTTGGCAAGAATAAAATATTTATATAAGATGAATATGTTAAAACAAAAAACTATTATCGAAAAGTAAAGCATCAATAAGACGTAGGGAAGAGAATGAGAAATTTGTGAAGAAAAGCATCTGTAAAACGTTTAAAGAAAGATGAAAGAGAAGAAGTTACCAAATGAATATGACCACTATTTATACTCAAATTATTATAACCTCACAATAGACATCTTTTCATTCAATACGCAACTTTTCGGTCAATATGAACATTTTCATTCAATAAGCACATTTTTTATCAATAGACACATTTTTAATCAATAGATACATTTTTGTTCAATAGGCATCTTTTCGGTTAATAAGCACATTTTCATTCAATATGTGCTTTTAATATATATCCAATATGAAGAGTTATAACTTTTCAATAAATACCTTTTGATATATCTAATATGAAGGATTATCATCTTTCAATAGGCACATTTTGGTATCTATTACTATTATTTAAGAGGCTTTCCGTGTTTGGATTCTTCATTTTTTAGTTCAAAAATACTCCCACACCCCTATGTTTAAATAGAGACAAAACTAAAGGACAAATTAAACTTGTAAAGACTCAATTTGTATTGGACCCTAAACAATAAAATTTGTAGAGTTTGGGTAGAAGGACTAGGCACCAGCAAGGCAAGCAGGGGATGATATGAAATTCATAGGAATAATAACAAAGGAATTTGACTAAGTGTTTTAGGGGATAATCACTATGAATTCGGTTAAGTGTTTGTAAGGATTTTTATAATGATTTTGGCTAAGTGTTTGTGAAGATCTTTATAATGATTTTGGCTAAGTGTTTGTGAAGCATGATCATCCTCGGCTCAGTCCGAGGATCTCTTTTCTTAGAACTGACAAACACAAGGGCTGTTCCTCGACGCCCTAAAAGATCCTCCCCTATTTCTGGGGGTTCTATCTGTTATATATTCTCGTTTAGTTAATCCTCTGCCGTCCACTTGTCGGTTATCCGAACTCTGTGTCTAAGGGTTTGCCCCATCATCTGCCTTTGCAGGCTTTCTGTTAGTTCCCAGCCGCCTTTGCAGACTTTTTGTTAGTTGAAGTGACCAAGGCATTCTGGTTTGCTGGTCACTTCACCATTAAAGCGGTCAGAGTGCTAGCGGTGTACGTTTAATGGGTGAGTGACAGCTTCCCATCATAAACGTCGATCCGCCGAGGACGTGAGTATCCTCGGCGAGGTCCCCTGATGGTTTGGGCTTCGTACGCTCATTCTCAGGCTCTGCTTTTTCTCGGCGCGGACCTTGGGCCCAATATGGGACGGGCCGGGGTTGTTAAGTATTTGAGGCTCCACAAAACTAAAGATGCAACATTTTGTTTCTTATTCCTTCTCACAAAAAACTAATAAATAAAACAATGTTGCTTTCTTCTACCTTACTAATAAAACTTTGTGCTATTTCTTTCAATATTTTTTTTTTAAATTTCATGCATTTTTGCTTATTACTCTAACTATAAAAAAAAAAAAGATTTTTTTTCCCCTAACACTCATCCAGTTTCTCTTCCCGTGTATCGCATGGGTTAGCGACTAATTTTCTTTAAAATTGGGAGAAATTGGAGGGAATGAAATTAGATTTAATGAATTTTATTACTAAAACTCCCAAAATACTCCTATATATTCGACCTTTTATTTTAAAATAGGACTCTAATAGTAATAGAGTCATAAAATGATATTATTCCTTTAACTTTATGTTACTCCTAAATAAGGTTACTTACCTTCCATTCCTTTCCATTCTTTTATTTTAAAACATCCAAATAAGATTATCTAATTTTATTTCCATTTCTTTCTTTTCCATTTGTGGGGCCTCAAATACTTAACAACCCCGGCTCGTCCCATATCGGGCCTAAGATCCGCGCCGAGGAGAAGCAGAGCCTGAGGATGAGCGTACGAAGCCCAAACCATCAGGGGACCTCGCCGAGGATACTCACGTCCTCGACGGACCGACGTTTATGGTGAGAAGCTGTCACTCACCCATTAAACGTACACCGCCAGCACTCTGGCCACTTTAATGGTGAAGTGACCAGCAAACCCAGATGTTTTGGTCACTTCAACTAACAAAAAGTCTGCAAAGGTGGCTAGGAACTAACAGAAAGCCTGCAAAGGTAGATGATGGGACAAACCCTTAGACACAGAGTTCGGATAACCGAGAAGTGGACGGCAGAGGATTAACTAAACGAGAATATATAACAGATAGAACCCCTAGAAATAGGGGAGGATCTTTTAGGGCGTCGAGGAACAGCCCTTGTGTTTGTCAGTTCTAAGAAAAGAGATTCTCGGACTGAGCCGAGGATGATCATGCTTCACAAACACTTAGCCAAAATCATTATAAAGATCTTCACAAATACTTAGCCAAAATCATTATAAAGATCCTTACAAACACTTAACCGAATTCATGGTGATTATCCCCTAAAACACTTAGTCAAATTCCTTTGTTATTATTCCTATGAATTTCATATTATCTCCTGCTTGCTTTGCTGGTGCCTAGCCCTTTTACCCACACTCTACAAATTTTATTGTTTAGGGTCCAATACAAATTGAGTCCTTACACCATTCATTTTCTTTACTTAAATACATTTCATTCCATTCCTTTATGATTATTCCATTTCATTTCTTTGTGAACCCCTAAACGTAGGCTTCAACTTAAAGAGAGTTAGGGAGAATCCTTTCATAATTATAAACTTCTATAAAATTAAGACGTACAAACAAACATGTAAGTAAGAAAACATAAAAAAGAATGAGAACTAAAAAAATTACCTCTGCTAATGCCTTAAAGAGAGAGAGGGAGGGGGGGGGGGGGGAGAGGAAATTTATTTAAGTGTTTTTTTTAATAGAAAAATGGAACTCTTATTAATTCAAACAAAATAAAATTACATCATTTGAGAAAATATGTTTTAAGAAATAAGGGTTCTCCTCAATCAAAGCAATAGAGTGCTCAACACTTTGGGCATGTTTTGTTAACAAGGAGGCTAGTTGGTCACCATTCCTCCTTGTGTGTGACACTTGAAAAGTGCGGAGCTCGTGTGAAATGGAGGATATACCATAAACAATCGAGGCTATTGAAGATGGTAGATGTGATTTTCCTACAATACAGATTGCAACCACAAGAGAATTACCCTCAAGGATAATTTCTTGAAAACCAATGTCTTGAGCAAACAACAAACACTCTTCAAAAGTTTTAGCTTCAACCTCCCAGGGACCTAATGGTTGTAACTTTCTTGCTTATTGCAGCAATCACCATCATGTGACAATCATGAACTATAACCCCAATCCTAATCTAGTGTTATGGCTGAAAAATTGGTTGTCAAAATTTTTTTACGGTGGGCCAAGTTGGGTGTGGATTAGCAAATTCACAAATTTGCCTAACTCGACCTGACTTATTTATATTTAATATATATTTAAAAAATATTAAATAATTTTATTTTTGACTTTTTTATTTTTATTTATTTATTCTTATAAATTGAGTTGGGATAGAACTACATGATATCTTACTAACTTTGAAGCACTAATAAAATAGTACGCGTTGGTTTAGTGCTATGCTCAAGTCTATTAAGTTATAAATTTGCTTTTATTTGTATCGATGTTGTTCTAATGCTCAATTTAAAAAAAAAAAAATTGTCCAACTCATGGGTCTAGCCCAACCCCGATGAGTTGGGTTGGGCTAGGTTGAATTTTTTTCAACTCAACCATGGTGGGAAGGATTGCAAAAACCCTTTAACTTGATCCATGCACACTCCTAATGGCAGTTGGCATATTGTTAATGATAGGTAAAAAAAAGTAACATTAAAAGTAAGCCAAAATAAAAAAAAATCAGTACAAGCATGTGTCAAAAAATTGTCAACTGTTTTTTTTGTGTGTAATGTATGTATATCAGCATCTTATGATTGGGTTGCTCGGGACTTATTTGATATTTCCCCTCAATTTAAAAGCCCTTTTTCTGGATCTTGCATTTGGCCCAAATCATCTACAATTGTATACACTCACTCCCAGTCCCAGACCCAATAAGGTCTGGTAAACCTTGTTGGAACTTGCGAATTGGGCCAAGTGTTTGTTTTCCCTCATTTCCATTGCTGCAACGAGTTAAAAATCAGATCGACGTTCAAATGTTGTACAATGACAATGTGGCCCATAACAGTCGAGCATTTCCATTTTTAGCGCTCTGTGGCTTGTTGAAGAAGCGTTTGAAGAAAGTGGAAGAGAGAGATGGAGAAGGAGAAGAGCGAAAAAAGCATCTGTTCAGGCGATATTGATCACACTGAAACGACTCGCCCATGGCAGTCTTTTCATACTGTTTACACCAACGCAAAAGCAGGTAACCCTTTCTTTCACACCCAACCCATCATAATCATTGCAATTCTTTATACACAATTGAACTTAAAAATAATAATTTCCTTCTATTAAATTTGTTAACCATTTTTAAGGCTAGTTTGGTCATTTACTTGATTATCCTACATAGATAAAAGTTTGAACTTTTGATTCTCGTATTCACACAAACTGAAACCTTTCTTTATGGGTTTAATTATTTCATATATATGTATGTATGTTTGTGTTGAAATAGGTGGTATTTGTAGAAAATGATGAATTTAACCGTTTAATCTAACATGGGTTTATCTATTTATTTATTTATTTATTTATAATATTTTTTATTAGGAGTAAGGTGGAGACAGGATTTGAACCTAGAACCTTATGCTCCGATACCATGATAAATTTAATCATTTAGCGTCCGTTTGGGAATTGTTTATTTCTGGTAGCTTATTTGTGTAATTTGAGACAAAAAGCTCAAAGTGAGATTATTTGAAATAAAGTGAAGACAAAAAGCAAAAAGCTTTTTGGTAATCGGCAAATGCACACTTAATCTAACATATTGTGTTATTTGTGGGATTCTAGGTATGGATGGAGTGGACAAGGAGAAAGTGCAAAGAATAGTGTATGACATGAGCAAAGGCTCTAAGTATTTCGAGAATGAGGAACGGAAGGAGGCCTTTATGAGGCAGAAAATTGACAACATGCGTGCTCAGTGCGCAAAGCTCACGCCAACTGATATATCTCAGTATCAGAAGGTATGTAGCATGTGAAGTGGAGAATGCTTGTAAAAGGAAATGGGGAGAATCTATTTTAGATATACTGACTACTTAGATATGAGCTCACTTTTTTCATGTGTATTAATAATGTATGAAATCTATTGAAAATTGGAGAAAATTTTATATTATTTTGCTGCAATGTTATTGTACAAGAATTATAATTGTTATGAGTGCTGACTTTATGGGTGCAAAGTTACAAACTGGAACTCTTCCTTCGTGTTCTCTGATACAGTGTAGAGTGCAAAAATCATTCCAAGTGTTTACTTTTTATTTTATTTTTTTTATTTTGTTAATTTTATTTTTTTAATTTTATTTTATATGTTAGCTGTCTGTGTGAGATACTCCTATTGAAGAAGCACGTGGTATTTTGGTTTATGATTTATCCTATTCACAGGTGGCAGATAGAAGAATATTAGAACTAGAAACTAAACATGACTTGTCAAGGATTTGGCTGCACGTAGATATGGATGCTTTTTATGCAGCTGTTGAAACATTAAGTAACCCATCCTTGAAGGGCAAGCCAATGGCTGTTGGTGGCATGTCTATGATTTCTACGGCTAATTATGAGGTTGGGAATGCATAATGTAATCTTTCAATTTTTGATTGGTGTATGTTATTTTGGACATTTCCAATCATGGGACTGATTTGCCAATTCCATTTCAAAAACTCCCTTCTAAAATTTTTGATTACCTTTAACTTCACTTGGTTCCTTAATTTCTATTTGAAACCTGATGTGTTCACTCTGCAGGCACGGAGATTCGGAGTTCGTGCTGCAATGCCTGGTTTCATTGCACGTAAACTATGTCCTGAGTTAATTTTTGTTCCCGTAGATTTTAAGAAATATACTTATTACAGTGATTTAACTAGAAAAGGTTAGATGTCCAAATCTTGAGACAGATTCTTTGTTAGAGCTTTTTTGTTAATCTCTGATCATTGCTTTGCTTGTAATTTTGTTCTTAGTTTTCCAGAAGTATGATCCCAATTTTATGGCTGCTAGTTTGGATGAAGCATACCTTGATATAACTGATGTCTGCAAAGAAAGGAGCATGACCAGCGGAGAAGTAAGTTACCACATATAATAAATTTATGCCTACACATGCCACATTTGGTATTTTTACATGGGTTCATTGCATCAAGTGGCTTTTAATGTTAAACTGCTTTTGCTGGTATTGTCTTTGTGAAGATTGCTAAAGAGCTTAGAACCACTGTTTTTGAGGAGACTGGTCTTACATGTAGTGCTGGAGTGGGATCAAACCGCTTACTTGCTAAGGTTCTACACTCTATTCTCTTGATATTGTCTTCATATCTATTCTGCATCTTCTCAACACCATAATTTAATTTGAGGCATGTAACTAATAAACATAATGGGTGTATCCATTCTGTATTGTTTAGAGAACTTCACATTTTCTGTAAGAAGCCATGTCATCCATGTCATTTTAGTTCATGGGAAGACAAGTTGCAAGGAATAGATGTGTTGATATCTTGCTTGAAAAAGTTATATCTACTAGAAATAAGTCTGCTTATGAATCCTTCTCCTCCTTTTCCTTTTTTTTTTTCCACCATAGTTTGGTTTTTTCCCATATCCTCACTTTTATCCCCCTCTAATTTTGTCTACCCCATCCCCACCACCTCCACCACCTCAGGTGTCTAACCTTTCTTTGCCTAGACTGCCTAACCATGTACCCGTCCCACACACCACACCAAATATACCTACCGTAGAAACCTCACAAAAGATCTCTCCTACATCTCGATCTTCATGTCAAGGGGGCAGTAATAGGTCTTTTTGCATTGATGCAAAATTATTTTCTTTTTCTTTTGATGGGGGGCAGTCTGATTCATATGCCTTGCATGAGACGCGCCGGAATGTTTAGAGCTCTATTTGGGTTGGACGTAGAGGCATGGAATTGATTCTTAATTGTTTTGCCGATATACATGATTGGGTGCCAGGACATGATGTCCATTGTAAGAGACTCAGGAGGATGGGAAGTTGATAGAGTTTTGTAGTAGATCAAATAAGGTTGGTCTCTTCGTTGCTATATCGATATTTTATGGCGGGGCTCGGATAGGTTGCGTTATGATACCAGCAAGTCTCAATCGTGCTGGTTGGTCTTTGATCCATAAAGAACTAAGAAATTTTTTATTTGGTGCAAAACCTGCAACTATGGTTGGGGCACTTTCCAAGAATTTTGGTGGTGATGGTCAAGTAGCTGGTGGTTGCTGGAGTGGGAAAAATTTACCTGTTTATGGTAACCAGCAGAAGTCAAGGTTTTTTGAAAATATGGGAGCCATTTTTGGAAGTAACGTGATTCATGGAGATACTACAGTAAATGTTTCAGTTATAAGTGGCAGACCCACACGAGTATTTAATTTTAAGTTGACCCCTGCAAAATTGGCTTTGAGAATCTACGAGCATGAGGGTGGGAGACGTGTGGTGTCTTGTTTGGAAAATAAGGCCCTTAGTTGGAGAAATTATAAGATACACACGGTAGACAAGTGATGTGGTCCACCATTCCACTAGAAAACTTTCATTTGTTTAAAATTGTTAGTTAGATAATTTTTTTAAATAGAAATTAATTACTGACTCAGCAATTTTAAACAAGTGAAAGTTTTTTAGTAGAATGGTAGACAAGTAATGTAGTCCACCAGAGGACTCTATAATTTCTTCCTTTGTTGGCCCAATGTTTTAAGTGGTGGGCCAGAATTCTTTAAACCAATAGGTAGGCATGCAAAAGCCCAACCTGTGGCTTTAGCTAGCCTAAAAGGCAAGGGCCACTTAGACTTGCCCAACTTGATACTTCTAAGTGTTGAGAATACACTTTCTACGTATACGAAGGTGTTAGGCGAGTGTTCGAGAGATAGTGGATTGCCAGCAAGTGGTGAATCCGAGGCATTGGTGAGTGAGGTAGCACCAGATCAAGGTGGAAGCTCCTCTGCCTTCACCGATTCACAATCTATCAAGATGGAGGCAGGTCTCCCCGATGGAGCGGTGAAAGTGTTGGAGGTTAGCTATTCTGGGCTCACTAGCGAGGTGGTGGATAGTATGGGTATGGGGGCCGATAAATTGGCTCCGATGACTGTGGGCTTGGTCCAGCGGTAGCGAAGGAGATGCCAATTGAGCCTAAGGCTGTCGATTCTCTTCGTTTGAGTCAGTGGGTTGATCAGAATCAGTTTTTTCCTCTTTCGAGTATGGGTAATGAGACGGGTTTTTGTTTTGGAGAGAGGGATGCTTTCACGGAAGTATCAAGTGAAGGCGGAGATCAATGGTGCAATCCCCAAGCTGATTTTGTGTCGCTGAGGTCCTCGGATGGGGCTGAGTTGCTACAGGATGGTTTGGAGCCTCTGCTTCTACGGTGGAAACACAGTGGTGTCAATTCTAGTGGTTTCTTTCATGGGGAGGAAGAGAGCTATTCTTTGGATTGTCCACCATTATCTAGGTGGGATCCTAACGAGTAGAGTGAGTTGGTGGTGACCCTAGAAGTCGAAGAGGGTGAGATTTTGGGGTTAGAGGTGATAAATTCCAAATGGGTGGTGAGCTTGATGAAAAGTTTCTGCAAAATTGTGGGTTTTTCTATTGTAAAACATGAAGCTCAATGTTTGGCTTTGTTTCATCTTCTGGAACAAGATTGTGTTGATGTGGATAATTCTGGGTCTTCTAAGGGACTAGAAAACTCAAGGCCAAAAGGGCTCAGAGAACTTAGAGGTCTAATTTCTACAGTTAACCATGATGGGGTCTCTTCTAAAGGGAGGAACCGAGGTTCTTCAGCTAGTTTAGGGGCGATCACTAGTTTTAAATGAGTTTACGACTTTTATCCTGGAATGTTAGGGAATTAAATAATCCTCAAAAGCGAGAGGTATGTATGAATCTTTTTAAGGAGTGGAAGTGTGATATTGTTTGCTTCCAAGAAACCAAATTGGCTTCTTTAAACTCTTCTGTAGTTTGGAGTCTTTGGGGTAGTTAGTTCCTTGACTGGGCTGTTTTGGATCCAGTTAACACTGCTGGGGGAGGTTCTACTAGTATGGGACAAAATGGTATATGAAAAAATTGATGTTTCTATAGGTCAGTTTTCTGTTAATTTTTTACTAAAGGGAGTTGTGGATGATTTTGTATGGGCATGTACAGGATTTTATGGTTCTAATGATGATAACCAATGGGGTGCTTTGTGGGAGGAGCTTGCAAGGGTGCACTCTAGGTGGAATACGACATGGTGTTTAATTGGGGATTTTAATATTATTCGATATCCAAGTGAGAGATTTGGTTGCAAGTCTTTTTGCCCGGCTATGTTTGCATTCTAGGATTTCATTGAGGTTAACTATCTTGTTGATTTACCCCTTGAAGGGGCTTCTTTCACCTGGTTTAGAGATTCAGGGACAGATTATATATCAAGAATTGATAGGACATTGGCATTGGTGGGTTGGGTGGATCATTTCGGGAATGTGTCTCAAAGGGTACTTCCTCGGGTAGTTTCAGATCATTTTCCACTCCTAGTGGAAGCTGGTGGATTCTATAAAGGTCGTAGTGCCTTTAAGTTTGAGAATATGTGGTTGAAAGATGAGGGTTTTGTGGAGAGAGTTCGGCAATGGTGGAATGGGTATTGTTTTTTGGGTTCTCCTAGCTTTATTCTAGCTTGAAACATAAAAGCTCTTAAGGATGATTTGAAGAAGCGAAATAAGGAGGAGTTTGGTGATTTGGCATTTAGGAAGAAAAGCCTTTTGTCTGAGCTTTTGGGTTTGGATGCTAGAGAAGACTTGTTGGGTCTTTGACATGAGGAACAAACTCATCGTACTCAAATTAAAGTTGATATTGCTCATTTAGCTTCTTTAGAGGAGATTTCTTGGAGGCAAAAGTCTCAGGTTTTGTTTGTGAAGGAGGGTGACAATAATACTCATTTCTTTCACTGGATAGCGAACTCCCATAGAAGAACTAATCACATTAGAGGTATAGAGGTGGATGGTGCCCTTTATGAGGATGAGGTGGATGCATGTTCTCAAGTGGTTCAATTTTATCAAGGTTTGTACGCGGAGTCTGATACATGGCGCCCTACCATGGATGGTCTAGAGTTTGCCAGCATTGAAGAAGATGTGCGACTTTCTCTTGAAAGGGATTTTTTTGAGGAGGTGGTACAGGTCCTCCAAGAGATGGAGGGTGACAAAGCTCCTGGTCCTGACGACTTCACTATGGCTTTTTTTCAAAAATGCTGGAGTATTGTGAAAAATGATGTTATGGCCTTTTTTGATCACTTTCATAGGAGTTCAGAGTTTGAACAGTCTTTGAATGCTTCTTACTTATCTTTAATTCCTAAGAAAAACAATGCATTGAATATTAAAGAATTTTTTTTTTGATAGATAACGAAAATTTTATTAGAAAAAAAGCCAACCCGAGTACATTGGGGATGTACTGTGGGGGCAAAAATCAAGAATCAAAATTACAATGATCAAATAAAACAGGAATGGAAGAACAAGTAAAATGCGATAAAGCCACACTCCAAGCAAGGAGAGTGTGACAGAAAAAAGATTTAATCTCTAGCAAGGACCGTTCACATCCCTCAAAACATCTAGCATTCTTTTCACTCCAAATGCACCACATCAAACAATGTGGCACTAGTCTCCAAAGGCCTATATTGCGATGATGCCCGAACTTACCTTGCCAAGATTCAAACACCTCAATTACCTTATGTGGCATAACCTAGTGAATTCTAAACAAACAAAACACCAAAGACCACAACTCAAAAGCTATGGGGCAATGAAGAAGAAGATGATCCACCGACTCCCCACACCTCTTACACATAGCATCAATCAAGAACAATAATACGCCTTCTGCGAAGGTTATTTGTTGTAAGAATTTTACTTAAGGAAGCAGACCATGAGAAAAAAGGTACCCTTGGAGGAACCTTCGATTGCCACACCATTCTCCAAGGGAAAGAAGTAAGATTAGGAGGGTAGAAAGAAAGATAAAATCCTCTAACCTCAAAACCTTTACTCCTAGCTGGTTTTCAACAAACGTTGTCAGGACCAACCCTCCTCACAGTTGTAGAGTAGACAATGCCCATAAACCGATCAAAAGATTCTTGCTCCCAATCTTGAGGTGGACGACGAAATCTAACATCCCAATGAATCCTCCCACCAGACCAACCCATCACCTCTGTCACCGAAGCATCTCTTGCCCTACTAAGACAGTAAAGTTCTGGAAAAGCCTCTTTGAGGGTACAATCTCCACACCACACATGCTTCCAAAACTTCACTCTAGTACCGCCCCCCACCTCAAACCGTAGGAGTTTAGAAAAGATCAACCAGCCACTTCTAATATACCTCCAAAGGCTAACACCATACGCACTTGTCACCTTTTCTGTGCACCAACCACTCCAAACATTCCCATATTTCGCCTCTATAACCTTCCTCCATAAAGCATCTGTCTCTATACCATACCTCCATAACCACTTGCCTAACAAAGCAGAGTTAAAATTTCTCAAATGTCTTATACCTAGCTCCCCAACCTGCACAGGCCTACAAACCTTAGCCCATTTCACCAGGTGTAATTTAGAATCTCCACTAATACCACTCCAAAGAAAATCTCTTTGTAGTTTCTCTATGCGATTGGCCACCTTCTCAGGAATTGGAAGAATGGAAAGAAAATAAGTAGGTAAAGAGGATAGAGTACTTTTAATAAGAGTTACCCTACCCCCTTTAGATAAATAAAGCCTCTTCCAACCTGCTAGTCTCCGCTTCATCTTCTCTAAAATAGGGTTCCATACTGAGAGCTCCTTGAATTTTGCACCTAAAGGAAGGCCTAGATATTTCAAAGGAAGGGAAGAATGCCTACACCCTAATAATCCCACCAGATCATCCAGATTGTGCACGTCTCCAATTGGAACCAGCTCTGATTTTCCCAAATTAATTCTTAAACCTGAAACCTCCTCAAATCTAGTCAGAATCTCCCTTAAAGTAACTAACTGATTAGGGTCAGCATCACAGAAAATAAGGGTGTCATCTGCGAATAAGAGGTGAGTCACCATCATCGAAATACCAGCCGTATTGCCTACATAAAATTCCGACAACTGTCCAGTATTTGCAGCCACATCTAACATACGGCACAAAGCCTCCATGACAACATCAAATAGCAACGAGGATAAAAGATCCTCTTGCCGGATCCCCTTGCTGAATCCCCCTAGAGCTGCCAAAGAAATCCAAAGGACTACCATTGAGCAGAATGGAAAATTTCACTGTAGAAATGCAACACATTATCCATTTTCTCCACTTCTCTGAAAACCCAACGCTGGAGCATATACATTAGAAAACCCTAATTCACATGGTCATACGCATTCTCCACATCCAACTTACACAACACCTCTGGAATCCCTGTCTTTAGTCTACTATCAATACATTCAGCAGCAATAAGGACGGAATCCAAAATTTGTCAACCTTTCACGAAAGCATTCTGCGAATCTGAAATAAGCCCATGTGCAACCCTTCGAAACTGATTAGCCAACACCTTTGAAATAATCTTGTAAATCCCACCAACTAAACTAATTGGCCGGAAATCCTTAACCTCCATAGCATCAACCTTTTTAGGAATAAGGGCAAGAAATGAAGCATTAAGACTCTTTTCAAACACTGCTTGAGTATGGAAATTCTGAAACACATCCATAATCTCTTTCTTCAAAACACTCCAGCAAGACTGGAAGAACGCCAAGGAAAAACCATCCTGACCAAGAGCCTTATCACCATTGAACCCATTAATCACTCCAAACACCTCATCCTCATCAAAAGGCCTATCTAATCAAAGAGCATCTTCCTCCGAGATTCTAGAGAATTCCACATCATCTAGGACAGGTCTATGGGTCACATTTTCAGAATAAAGCTGCCTATAAAAACGAGAGATATACTCTACTATGACCTCCGGATCTGAAGACAATTCTCTATCTACCATAAGCCTATCAATGGAGTTAAATCTCTTGTGAGAATTGGCTATACGATGAAAGAACTTAGTATTCCTGTCTCCTTCTCTAATACAAAGAACTCTAGATTTCTGTCTCCAACAAATTTCTTCCAAAAGAGAAGCTTTCTCTAACTCTCCTTGGATCCTTTCCAACTCCAGCTTTTCCTCTTCTATAGACCACGACTATCCTCAATAGTCTCTAGAACACTAAAATCCTTCCACAATTGTTTCCCTTGTTCTTCTACATTACCAAAAACCTCTACATTCCATTTTTTTCAATAAATTTTCAGAAGCTTTAATTTTAGAATATTAAAGATTTTCGTCCTATTAGTTTAGCGGGCAGTGTTTATAAGCTTTTATCTAAGGTGTTAGCAGACAAATTGAGGAAGGTGCTGGATAAACTCATCTCTAAATCACAAAATTCTTTTGTTGGTGGAAGACAGATTTTGGATTAAGTGCTTATTGCTAACGAATGCCTAGATAGTGGACTGAAGTTTCGTACTCCAAGAGTGGTTTGTAAGTTAGGTATTGAAAAAGTTTATGATCATTTGAATTGGGATGTTTTATTTTATCTATTGGAGAGGATGGGTTTTGGGGTTTGATGGAGGAAATGGTTAAAGGCCTGTGTATCTACTGTCCATTTTTCAGTTTTGGTTAATAGATTTCCTGCTGGTTTCTTTGGAAGTTCTTGAGGTAAAGACAAGGTGATCCATTGTCTCCTTTTCTTTTTCTTTTGATCATGTACGTTCTTAGTAGGATTCTGAAGAAAACTGAGGAAGGTGGTCTTCTTCGAGGTTTTCATGTAAGACCTGTTAATTCTACTGGTATTCGTATTTCATATCTGCTTTTTACTGATGATACCTTTCTCTTTTGTGATGCTTTTGCTCTCAATTGGGTTGGCTTTGACTTGTTTTCAAGCCTTTACTGGTTTGAAGGTGATTGTGAGGAAAAGTGAGATTGTCCCTATTGGGGAGGTGAGTAACATTCAATCTTTGGCTAACATTCTTCAATGCAGGGTGGGCAGTGTACCTATGACATATTTGGGTATGTCCCTGGGTACTTCGTATAAGACAACCTCTATTTGGAACCCTATTTTGGAAAGGATGGAGAAGAAGCTGTCGGGCTGGAAGCGTTTTTATTTATCAAAGGGTGGTAGGCTCACCTTGTTGAAAAGTGCCCTCTCAAGTCTTCCAACTTTACTATTCCTAAAGCCGTGGCTATTAGATTAGAACGCTTTCAGAGGAATTTTTTGTGGGGTTCCTCTAAGGACCCCTTAGAGGCATGAGAGAAGGTATGTTTCTCACTTGAGCAGTGTGGTTTGGGGGCAAAATTTGCTCAACAGTACATTTTTTGGAAAAAATTCGGTGGCTAGCATGCGTTTGAAGTTATTTAGTAAGTTGGACTGTTTTTTGAAAATCGAGTATGTGAAACTCGAGTTCCAACCCAAAATCGAGTTTCTCAAACTTGATTTATGCCTGACCTAGATTTAAAAAAAAAAAAAAATAAAGGTGGAACTCGAGTTCCATTTTAAAAAAATAACAGAACTCGTGTTTCCTACACTTGAGTTCCATTTGGGTTATTTTTTTTTAAAGCATGGAACTTGAGTTTAAGCTCGAGTTCCACCTTTTTTTATCATTATTTTTTTATTTTTAAATCAAGGTCAGGCGTAAATCGAGTTTGAGAAACTCGATTTTGGGTTGGAACTCGAGTTTCACAAACTCGATTTTCAAAAAACAGTCTAACTTACTAAATAACTTTTTATGTGTGCTGTCTATCTAATATTTTTCTGAAAAAATGCAGTTGAGCAAATTTTGCTGTGGTTTGGGAATTCAAAAATTGGTGCTTTTTAATTAGGCTTTGTTAGGGAAATAGCTTTGGAGATATGGCCATGAACCTACTTATCTTTGGCGGAGGTTATTGCCATGAAATATGGGGAGGGAAAAGGGGGCGGAGAACTAGAGTTTGTAGGAGGGCTTATGGGTGTGGGTTATGGCGAAGTATTAGTGAAGGGTGGGAGAGCTTTTCTAAGCATTTCACTTTTGTGGTGAGAGATGGTTCTTGTATTCTTTTTTGGCATGATAAGTGGATTGGGGATAACTCTTTAAAAACTCTCTATCCTCAGTTATTTTTGTGTTCAGCTAATAAGGAAGCTTCTATTTCTGATGTTTTGAGTCCTTAAGTGGGTGGAAATGACAAAGTGTGTAACTTAAGATTTTATAGGGAATTCAACGACTGGGAGTTAGTAGCTTCTTACTCCTTTCTTCATTTGATCCAATCTTGAGTTCCTAAGGGTGGTGGAGGTCACAGTCTTTGTTGGATCCTCAATGGAAGTGGGAAGTTTGACACTCAGTCTTTTTATCATAAGATTCGAAATGTTACTCATTCTAATTTCCCTTGGAAGGGCATTTGGAAAGTAAATGTTCCTAAAAGGGTGGCATTTTTTATGTGGACAGTAGCCCATGGCCAGATTCTCACTTTGGATAATCTTATACTCTGTGGTCACCCCTTGGCAAATCGTTGTTGTATGTGCTGTTGTAATGAGGAATCTGTGGATCATCTTCTTATTTTTTGTCCATTAGCTCATTTTATGTGGATGCATATGATTCAGTTGTTTGGGATTGATTGGGTCATGCCAGGTTCGGTTGCAGACATACTTTGTTGTTGGCGCTATTGCCTTGGGAAATATAATTCCGATATTTGGAATTTGGTACTAGGTTGTTTGATGTGGACTATTTGGATTGAACGTAATTGGCGTTCTTTTGAGGATATCGAGAAATCAATCGCCCAATTGTTAGATTTGTGCCAGCAAACTCTCTTCCATTGGTCTCGGTGTGAGGGTCTTTTGGATTGTTCTACTAAATTTGATATTCTTTTCTCTCTTAGAATAGGATTTTGATTCCTTTATTTCTTTTTGTTGCTATGTTGTTCTTTGTTTACTACAGTGAATTCTATGCATCTTTTATTATTTTCTATTAATAATATTACTTTTTTATCTATCAAAAAAAAAGAAAAAAAAAAAGAAAAAAAGAAAAAAGCAGCCAATATGGGAAAGGCAAGATAAAAAAAAAAAAAAAGAAGAGAATATACAAAATTTTTAGGAACAGCCCAAAATTAGATATATTTTTTTGATAAGTAATAAGTTTATTGATATCAAAAAAGGAACATCCTAGTACACATAGAGTGTACAAGGGGTTAAACAATTCAAGAACAAAAATTACAAGAATCTAGGAAATCAAGAAAAGAAAAAAAAATGATTGGTTTCGCAAAGCAGCCGACTAATTCATTAAAGTTCTAAAGAAAAATAAATTCAGGTCTGGTATGGATATCTTATTATCTTCAAAGCATTTACTATTTCTCTCCCTCCAAAGACACCACCTTATGCAATAGGGAACAATCAACCATATATACCAATTTTGATGATGACCAAATCTGCTTTGCCAACATGCTAGAAGCCCCACTACAGATTGCGGTATAACCCAGCTTACTCCAAACAAACCAAACACCATAGACCACATATCCATAGCAACCGGACAATGAAGAAAAAGATGATCAACCGATTCACTATTACACTTGCACATGTAGCACCAATCGAATATCCAAACCTTCACTTTTTGTAAATTGTCAATCATTAAGCATTTTCCTAAAGCAGTAGTCTAAACAAATAAAGCTATTCGAGAAGGAATCTTTTATTTCTAAATACTTTTCCAAGGAAAACAATAGTCATTGGAGCCCACTAAAAGACTATAATAATCCTTAACCATGAAACTCTTCTCTCTATCAAGTTTCCAACACATCTTATCCTCGCCAAACCACTTCATTGAAGCACCATATATGTAATCCATGAAACCCGACAGTGCCTCTAATTCTCGAGTATGCACACCCCTGAAGAAACTTAAATCCCAAAAGAGGACTCCGTTAGCAAACTTCATAAGCTTAGCCACACTAGCCTCCTTATCTTAGCAAAATCTAAACAATTTAAGATAGCTGATTGCAAGAGATGTCTCACCACACCAATGGCCTTGCCAAAACTTCATCCTAGACCCATCCCCAATGTCATATAGAATGTGACGAGAAAAAGAAGGCCATCCCCGACTAATATATTTCCACAAGCCAACACTATATGGACCATTAACAGACCTAGTTCACCAGCCACCCCATCCACAGCCACATTTCACCTCTATCACTTGCCTCCAAAGGGCAGCCTTCTTCATCCCAAATCTCCATAGCCACTTCTAAGCAAAGCTTCATTAAAAAGTTTTACCTTCCTTATCCCCAAGCCACCCGAAGAAATGGGAGTACAAATAGTAGCCCATTTAATCAAATGAAATTTTGGTTTGTCACCAATGCCATCCCATAAGAAATTCTGCTGAAATTTCTCAATTCGGTTAGCCACAACAGCAGGTATAGGAAATAAAGATAGAAAATAAGTGGGTAAATTAGATAGTGCTTTTAATTAAAGTGACTCTACCTCCCTTGGATAAATACAAACGTTTTCATTTCGCTAATCTCCATTCTATCTTCTCCAGAATTGAGTTTCATATTATTGTCTTATTCTTAAATTTAGCTCCCAAAGGAAGACCCAAATATTTCATTGGAAGAGCACCTTGCTTACAGCCAAGGACATTTAACAGTAAGTCAAAATTATGCACCACACCAACAGGAACTAACTTTGATTTGCCCAAATTTATCTTTAGACCAGAGACCACCTCAAACCAATAAGGATCATGCAGAGGAACAAAATCTGATCCAAATTAGCTTCACAAAAAATTAGAGTGTCGTCCTCAAAGAGAATATGAAACACCACCAAGGATCTTCCCTATTAATTACCCACACCAAAGCTTGACATGTGACCATCATGGACAGTTTTGTCTCAACCCCTTGGAACTCTCAACCCACCCACAAGGAGAGCCATTAAGCAGAATAAAGAAGCGAATTGTAGATATACAAAAGAAAATCCACCACCTCCATTTAGCAGAGAACCCACCCCGTTCTAGTAACTGCGTAAGAAATCCCCAGTTTATATGATCAAAAGCCTTCTCAATATCTAGAGTCTGTTTGGATAAAACTTATTTTGTTGAAATTGAAAACTGAAAACATTGTAGCAAGATAATTTTTAAATGTGTGAATAGTGCCATGAGACCCATTTTTAATGAAAAAGTTGCTGAAAGTGAAGTTTGTGGGTCTCGTGAACAGTACACGGGACCCACTGATGTGCTAAAAAAGGCTGAAAAGTCAAAATTTTCAGCTATTGTTCATGCACTGTGCATGAATAGTAGCCTTTGTCTCCTGAAACGGGCGTGCCAAAAAAAAAAGAAAAAAAAAAGAAAGGAAAACGCAAAAGAGGAAAACGCAGACGTTGAAATAATTGTATCCAAACGGATACCTAGTTTGCAAAGTAGCCCTGACAAACCAGTTTTCAATTTTTTATCAAGACATTCATTAGCAATAAATACAGGGTCAAAAATCTGTCTGTTCCTCACAAAAGCATTTTGTGAAACTGAAATTATATCTTCCATGATCGTGCGAAGTCTGGTGGCTAAGACCTTAGTAATGATTTTATAAACCCCCCCAACAAGACTAATGGGGCGAAAATCCTTGACTTCAATTGTTGCATTTTTTTTTAGGAATGAGAGTGATGAATGTTGCATTTAAACTTTTCTCAAACTGACCTTTGGCAAAAAAATGATGAAACACAACCATAAGATCAAGTTTGAAAATCTCCCAGCAAGCTTGGAAGAAAGCCATTGGAAACCCAACCATTAAAATTTTGTATGACATCAAAAATTTCTGCCTCCTTAAAGGGTCAATCTAGCTAGTTTGCATTATCGCCGGATATCATTGGAAATACCAAGACTTCTGGAAATGGCCGATCAACTTGCTGCTCAGAGTATAAATTTATGAAGAATTGGGTAATACAATCAGCAATCATACCTTGATTGGAAGACAAGTTGCCATCAACCATAAGGCTTTCAATACCGTTATTTCTTCTATTGGAATTAGCCATTCTGTGAAAAAATTTGGTGTTGGCGTCTCCCTCCCTCAAGTGCAGCACCTTAGACTTCTGCCTCCAACTAATCTCTTCTAAAAGAGTGAGCTTTTCAATATCGGTTCAGAGATTAACTTGTTCTAACTTTTCCTTAGCTGTTAAAGGATGAGTCTCCTCTCTAACATCCAAATCATTCAATTTGTTCCAGAGTTGCTGTTTCTTAAAAGTGACATTGCCAAACTCCGATTCGTTCCACTTTCTTAGATCCAACTTCAAAGCTGCCAACTTCTTAGCTAGTATAAAACTAGTTCCTTAGAACAAATAAGATGCCCACCAAGCCTTCACTTTATCAACAAAATTCTCCACCCTCATTTGCATATTTTCAATACGAAAAGGAGTTCTACCTCTCTCCGAAGCGCCCCCCACCCCCCCCAAAAAAAAAAAAAAAAAAAAAAAAGAATTGGGAAGTGGTCTGGAAGTACTCCGAGCAGCCTTTTTTGGGAAAACAGAGTGAAGTGATCTGCCAAGAGTGGAGAGAAAAGAAACTGATCTATTTAAAATGAGGTTTTAATCAATCATCATTGGTAAAACAGGGTGCAGTCAAATTTCTAGATTTGTGTTATCTTTTAGCTGTACTTTAACTTTCCATGGCATTAATACAATCAAACCAAAGTGATTAAGGTCCTTTATGTTTGTAAAGTTTGAAACTCTTCATATTCCTGTTTTCTCAGGTTTGCTCAGATATAAACAAGCCAAATGGACAATTTGTCTTACCAAATGATCGGATGGCTGTCATGACATTTATATCCTCACTTCCCATACGGAAGGTATATTTAATTATTTGTTAATTATGATCTGCTGCAGTCAACTTAACATGGTTTTTTAATAAATAAAGATAGCTTGCAGAATGAGAACTTGGGCTCTTTTGTAAATGTTTTTGATGAAGTCCTCAATTTGATTTACATTTCTTATCATACACACAACTTTCTTTACAGATTGGGGGCATCGGTAAGGTCACTGAACATATTTTAAGGGATGTTTTAGGAATAAATACATGCGAGGATATGCTTCAAAAAGGTGGTCTCCTCTGTGCACTGTTTTCTCGTTCTACAGCAGGTTAGAGCAGTGGTCAGTTCTTTCTACCATGGTTTTATTGTCAACTGAAACACATAGCTTTTATGTGCGCCTGCTATATTGTCATATAAACTCAGAAATTATACTATTTACATTTTATCTTTTCTTGCATTTTATATGATTGCAGCTCCTTT
Organism: Quercus glauca; assembly: GCA_023736055.1. Taxonomy (NCBI): domain Eukaryota; kingdom Viridiplantae; phylum Streptophyta; class Magnoliopsida; order Fagales; family Fagaceae; genus Quercus; species Quercus glauca. The sequence goes on from CM043325.1 coordinate 37,883,635, forward strand.
TTTCTCCCCTTTGCTGGTGTTTATATTCTTGTATTTTCTTCTTCTATTCCTTTTACCCTTTGGGAAAAACCCCTGGTGCGGGGGTGGGGGGGTGTTGTTAGGGGAAGGGGATCAGTCAACAGTGGTCGGTCAGAGCAGTAGTTATTCAGTTTAGGATGTCCTTATTTTCTTAATCCTGTACATGTTCTTGCCTTATCTAGTTCTCTTATTAGATTTTGACTCACACTGTCACACGCCATTGGTATTTTTCTTTTTCTTTTTGAAAGATTTTTATTGTTTATTAGTATATCACCACAATGATTATATCGTATATTCATTGCAGATTTTTTCCTCTCTGTGGGACTGGGGCTTGGGCAAACTGAGATTCCTCAAGTCAGGTCACGGAAAAGTATCAGTAATGAGAGAACATTTTCATCCACAGAGAATGAGGCATCATTTTATCAGAAATTAGGTAAGTGGTCCCTTTTTTGCCCTTTTGCTTAACAAATGTGTTATATATTGCTTTGTAATAGCAGTTAAGTACCCAACTGGGCTTAGTTTGGGGTGAAATGTCTCACTCTAGAACTCTGCCCAGCCAATTTTATAAGCCAGATAAACACGTCTTAAATATTTAGACCAATCCTCAAGACTTCAAATAATAAGATGTGGCTGAGTTCAATTCACCCAAGATTCATTTATTGTTCCAACTACTTAGGTTTTGCTTAAACCTTTAGTCAAAGCCTAGTGAATAAAATGCTGACTGGCATTTGAAGTTGTTTTTAAAGCTTCTAAAATTCTTACAATTTTATGTGTACGTATATCAATTCTGTGGATTTTATGGCTAATATGGATGACATTCTTGGTCAAAAGGATATGTAGAAAATGAATTATATTTTTTTATTAAGTAAGCCTTGTTACGGTTATGTTTGCAGCTGATCTTGCAGAGATGCTATCTGTGGACATGCAGAAAGAAGGTCTTTCTGGGCGAACATTGACTCTAAAATTGAAAACAACTACTTTTGAGGTGCTTTTTGTTGCTCCATTTTGGTTTTCTGTATAAATAGAGTCAATACCAACTCATAAGAGATTTATTCATGTACAACCCATATCTGGTGTATGTAACCCCAAGGTCTCATAAATTCCATGAGGTTTGGGTTCAAAACCTCTAGTCAGCATCTTGGGATCACTCCCATGAGATTCCTTGGAGATTAATGCGTGTGGGACAAGGGGATTACACTCACTCGGGAGTTGGGTCTCTAGACACCCTTGTTTAAATTTTTTTTTTTTTTTAAATTTGTGTTGTACTTTAATAGTAGTTATTTTTAATTTTGAGAAAAAAAAAAGAGGGGGGGGGGGGGGGGATGCATTTTATTCCCACCTTGTCTTTTACGCTCCATTTGAAATATTTTACATTGAAAGCATTTTATTGAAAAGGTCTTCATTTTACAATGTTTTGTTGTGTACCTAAAAATGCTCAAGAAATCATTTTCAAGTGTTTGTTTCATAGTAAAATGATAAAACTCTCCTAAATCTCACAACCCATCAAATCCAAACAACCACCACCACTCCACCCACCACCCAAATCCAGGCAACCACCACCAGTTCGGCATAAACCCACCCACCTCCACTCTAACCACCCAAATCCACAGATCAGAGGGAAATAAAAAACAGTCAGCCCTTCACCGCAACCCACAAACCCAGCCACCACCATGATTCACAAATCATTCCGAAAACCCAAATCAGGGGGGAAAAACCAGTTTCAATTCTAGATCTGAAAACCCATGGGGTGGCGAGATTGGTGCAGATCGAGATCAGAGTGGTGGCAAGATGGGAGTAGTGCAAATCAAAGCTTCTCCACTGCAATTGCGAGCCCACCTCTTCGTTGACCTCCTTCGTGAGAAAGAAAGAGAGAAAGGAGGGGTGGGTATGTGAGAGAGAGTGGCAGAGGAGGGGGGGTCTGCAAGAGAGAGTGGAAGAGAAGGGGCGGGGGCTCTTTTCCATTTTGTAAAATGTTTTACTGATTTTTTGGCCATAAAACATTTTACAAACCAGAAAATGTTTTACAAGTTTGAGTACATTTTACAATGAAACAAACACTAAAACACTGAAAATATTTTACAACGAAATAAATGGAACGTTAGTCATCACTAATGTGTATTTTTCAATTTTTTTGTGCTTAAAATTATACGGACTATGTGACAAACAGGTTAGGACCAGAGCTGTGACTTTGCAAAAGTATATTTGCTCAAGTGAGGATATTTTGAAATATGCATCAAAGCTGCTAAAGGCTGAACTTCCAGTCTCTTTAAGACTGATAGGTACCACTCAATTTGTGCTTAATTTTCTTCTTTATGAAAATAGCTCAATATTTATTAAATTTTCCATGGAGAAGGGTCCATGTTAAAATTTAATCTTGCACCTTGTGTACCTTTGTGTATGACATTGCAGTTATATATGCTTATTTCAGGCTTGCGATTGTCCCAGTTCAATGCAGACAAGGCTGTTACTCCTGCTGATCCTACACAAAAAACTCTCACCAATTTTTTGATATCTGGAGATGCGTCTAGGGAAAGTATGCTTGATAGTAGTTCCATGGGCTCAATTGTTAATGATCACCACTTCATGAATGATACAGAAACTGGTTTTTCTATGGGTAGCCATGAGGCCTGTAGTTATGGTGGTAGGGATTTATTGGACAGAAGCCACTTTCCAGATCTGGAAGATAATAATTGTGTTATTGGCAACAATGATGGAGAATTGCAGAAATTTCATGAGCCTTTGAATGATGAAAATGGAAACAAGGTATGTGAGAATTTAAAAGACTAATTCATAATCTTGACTCAGACCAGAATGTAAAGGTATGTGAGAATTTAAAAGACTAATTCATAATCTTGACTCAGACCAGAATGTAATTTTTTTAATTTCCTAGGGGTGAATCTCGCTAATAACGCCGTCCATAGAATTCAAAGAACCCAAGGGGCGAATCCACCATGTGCAGGCTCAGTTCCCATCATTTCCAACCAACAACAACTAAGAATTTAAAGTGTCAACCTTAAATAATGGGATGGTGGACAGCAGTTTTTAAGTCCTAACATTGCAGGTTGCTTGAGTTAAATTACCAAGAAAAAAATAAAAGGTGTCAACTAATTCTAAAAGCTAGAGTGTTATAGAAGAAAACCAAAGTCCAAGGAGAGATTGCACGAAGCAGCCCCTTAGCTCAACTCCAGAAAGCTCTTTCCTTTAAAATATTCTGAGTCTGCTCCATCCATAAGCACCACAACAAACATATTGGAGCCATTCCCTTGTTATAGAATCTGAGTTACCAATTCTGGAAGAACCTTACCAAATGATGAGAACAAAAGGCACCAATGCAATAACAAATGCTTGCTGATTCTCTGATCTGGTAACATAGCCAACAGTTCAAAAGGAGCTAATTTTTCTAATAAGATTACATAAGGTTAAAATCTCCTGATATATAGTTGTCTATGGTCCATCAGTGCTGGAGAGTAGTAGAAACAGATGTTTTGGCAGTCTTTGAAGAGTTCCATCAACATTGTAAGTTTGAGAAATCTCTTAATGCTACCTTTATAGCTTTGATACCTAAGAAGAATGATGCCTCTAACATCCGTGATTTCAGACCCATTAGCTTGGTGGGGAGTTTATATAAAATCTTGGCCAAGGTTTTGGCAAATAGATTGAAAATGGTGTTAGATCAATTGATTTCGGAATCTCAGAATAGTTTTGTGGGAGGTAGGCAGATTTTGGATTCAGTTCTCATTGCCAATGAATGTGTTGATAGCAGAATGAAGAGTAAGATTCCAGGGGTGATTTCTAAGTTAGACATTGAGAAAGCTTATGACAATGTGAATTGGGAGGCTCTTCTGAAGTTGTTGAAGAAAATGGGCTTTGGGGAGAAATAGTGTAGCTGGATTCGAACCTGTATTTCTACAGTGCAGTTTTCTGTGTTAGTCAATGGGTCTCCTGCGGACTTCTTTGGTAGCTCTAGAGGTTTGAGACAAGGAGACCCGTTGTTTCCCTTGTTATTTTTAGTTATTATGGAGGTGTTTAGTAGGATGGTGAAGAGAATGGAGGAGGCAGGTTTACTTAGTGGTTTTAGGGCAGATGGTAGGTGGGGTAGAGGGGTTGGTGTATCGCATTTGCTGTTTGCGGATGATACCATTTTGTTCTGTGATACAGAGGTGGAGCAAATCCTTCATGTTCGTCTGCTGCTTCTTTGTTTTCTGACTGGTTTGAAGGTTAATATAGCTAAAAGTGAGATGGTTCCTATAGGGGAGGTAAACAATTTGCAGGCTCTGGCAGAGATTTTGGGGTGCAGGGTTGGGGCCTTGCCTATGACGTATCTTGGTATGCCGTTGGGGGCATCCTATAAGTTCCCTTCTATTTGGAACCCTATTTTGGAGAAAATTGATCGGAAGTTGGCAGGGTGGAAGAAGTTGTATTTATCAAAGGAAGGTAGGCTAACTTTGCTTAAAAGTACGCTATCTAGTCTCCTCACATATTTTTTATCTTTGTTCACCATTCCTACTCATGTGGCTAACAAAATTGAGAAGCTTCAAAGGGACTTCTTGTGGGGTGACTCTAAGATACATTTATTGGGTTGGGATAAGGTGTGTTTGCCTATTGCTAACGGAGGTTTGGGTATCAGGAAATTGACCACTTTCAATAAAGCCTTACTAGGAAAGTGGCTTTGGCGTTTTGGGATCGACGAGGATAGGCTTTGGAGGAGGGTGATAGCTTTGAAGTTTGGGGAAGATTGGGGGGGGGTGGACCTCTAAGTTGGTTAGGGGTGTTCATGGGTATGGTTTGTGGAGAAGTATCCGGATGGGTTGGGAGGTTTTTAGCAATAATGTCCTGTATAAGGTTGGGGTGGGGGATAGAGTGAAATTTTGGGCAGATAGGTGGTACGGAGATCTTCCTCTTCATTTGGCTTTTCCAGTCTTGTACAATTTTGCTGCTAACAAAGAGGCCTCCGTTGAATCTTCTTTGTCAGGTCAAGGAGCAGGGGTTAGGAGAACTTGGGATGTTCACTTCATTCGGGGTCCTAATGATTGGGAGACAGATGCGGTGGCTGATTTCTTTCGCTTATTGGCTTCCAATCTTCCTTCCATGACTAATGGTGACTGTTTGAGATGGAGGCTGACAAAAAACGGAAATTTTACTATTCGCTCCTTTTATCATAAGTTACATGGCTCCTCTGCTGCTGCTTTTCCTTGGAAAGGTATTTGGAAGGTGAAAGCTCCCCGGCGTGTCTCTTTCTTTGTTTGGACAGCTGCTTGGGATAGAATCCTCACGGGAGATATCCTGAGATGTAGGGGTTTCGATTTCGTTGACTGGTACATTATGTGTCGGTGCTGTAGCAAGTCAGTGGATCATTTGTTGTTACATTTTCGAAAGGCCTATCATCTATGGTGTTTTGTCTTTAGGATTTTTGGGATTTCGTGGGTCCCCTCATGTACGGTGCAAGATTTTCTTTTTAGTTGGTGGAATTGGTTAGGGAAGCATGTATCTTTCATTTGGAACCTTGTTCCATTGTGTTTAATGTGGTGTATTTGGAGGGAGCGCAATCGGCGAACGTTTGAGGATTTGGATAGATCTGAAAACCAACTGCTTGCTCTCTTTTCTGGTTCTCTTTTTGATTGGGCTAGGGCTTGGGGACTCACATCTAGTGACTCTATTCCTCTTTTCCTTAGCTCCCTTACTCTTTGTATTTAATGCCTTTTTTTGTTTCTGCATTCTCTTTTCTTGTATTTCTGTCCTGCTGATGCACCTTTGCATCTAGCAGTTTTTTAATATACTATTTCTTACCTATCAAAAAAAAAATATAGTTGTCTATGGTGAAGAAGCCAGCTTTCAAAATAGCCCAAATCTCTTTCCGAGGAAAAGATTATTGCTAGAACCCTGGCTATAATTTGAATTTTGATTGATAACGTAAATTCAAATGATTTCTTAGTTACTCTTATGTGTAATTTCTGTTGAGATCTATATTTAAATGCTTTCTATTTTATTCTTGAGTTGTCGCTTTACTCGAGTTTTTTCTTGTTCTCCGTTTTTGGATTTTGCTATTTGTCTAGGTCAATACCCCAGAACGAAAATCTTATCAAAATGCAGTGTCTGAGTTGAAAGCAGATTCTTCTTCTGTGCCATTTGCATTTCGTAGCCTAGATGAAGAGAACAAGAGGGCTAACTTGCCGGATGATGATACAGTCTCTTCATCCAATCAGGGAGAGCTACTTCTGTGGGTAAATGATTACAAGTGTTCACTATGTGGGATTGAATTACCACCTTGTTTTGTTGAGGAAAGGCAAGAGCACTTTGATTTTCATCTTGCTGAGAGACTTCAGAAAGAGGAATCTCGCTGTGACACAAGAATGCTGAGGCACAGGTATTTTGAATTTTAGTTGTTATGCTGGTTATATGGTCCTTGCTTGTTTGCCTACTTGAAAGTGATTGATAAGCAGGTTGGGTTTGAGTGGTATGTGGACAGGTTAAATGCTTTGTGATAAAATATTCAACTTAGTTAGATGACTAAAATTAATGATACTAATATTTACCAAAAAAATGATTGCCTAATTAGTTTCCACTAGATAATTTCCCAATTTATTAAATATGCATGCTATATGGCATGATAAACTAGTATCCTTCCTGATAATTGAAAACCTCTTCCATCTGTGTAACACTGTAACTTGCCTTACATCCATATGTGCAAATTATGGAGATAAGCAAAAGGGGGAGTTGAATAAGGTGTGAAATTGAAGATTACGGCTAGAGTTATGGCATTTGATTTGTAAATGTACAAACTAATTTTTTCTCATAAATGTCATTACTCTCACAATTTATAGTTGGACATTAAGCTGATTTTTTTAACAAAGTCACAACACACCCCCCCCCCCCCCCTTTCTCTCTCTGCTTGGGACATTGATTTGTGCCTTCCAGTGCTGATAAGATCTTCATGCAAGATGCAACATCTTTTTTTGTTTTTCTGAGTGTCAACTCTCAGTTTTGCAACTTGATATTGTTAGCAAATAATTTGTTCCTAGAGGTAATGAGTCACCATTGTTAATTACATCTCTATGATAAATTTATAGGATTGCTTTTTTCATCTTCAGTCTACATATAACAAATATTTGATTTGACAATTGACAAGTTTGAAACCTCATCAGGCTTTCCCCAAAGGATAACATCGCGAGCCAAAGAAAACGAAAAAAGCAGAGGGCTGCTCCAAAAGATGGGGGACATATTCCAATAGATCTATTCTTTGTTAAGAGTAGTCAGAATTTTTAGCATTGTAATCTATATGTTGTCCGTATATAGTTTTCTATGCTATAGCGAAAATCCAGTGTATTAGTGATTAATTCTTCTATTCATTTATTGAAACATGTGCAATATACTTATTTCAGCCGTGTCACAATATGTACAGATTTCAGCTCTGATAATAAAAATCTCTGATCTTCCATACATCTTTCAGTCTTGTAAACACATCTTTTTTTCCCCCTTTATAGTATGTAAGGAGATAACTTAATGAAACTCTATATATTCACTCGTCTCCCTAAAATTTTAGTTTCCCATTTGTTTTAATGGAAATAAATAATTTAAATTCTCTTTTCTTTCCTAACCCCACTTTGCCCAACTTTGCAAAATAGTTTTAGTTAAATATTTTTGTCTTCAAGAAATTTTATAAATAATTTATCTTGTTAATTTGCAGTTTTACACAACAGTTTTTATGTCAAAGGTTACAAGAAATATTGAATAATATATATATATTTATATATATATTTTTAAAAACCTTTAAACAAAAAATGAGAAATAAATTTATGATCTTTAATTATAGAAATAAATAAAAAATTTATGATCTACATTATTTTTACATATTATAACATATATGCTTATTTCCGCCTTTTTATTCTAGGTTTAAAAAAAAAAACAAAAACAAAAACAAACCAACCAACCAGCCAATAACAGCAACAAAAAATCCTATGTTATGGACTTATGGGCCTTCAAAGGTTTGGCATTTGAATAGTAATTATTGTAACAACAATGTCGCCTTCTTAGGTGACTATTACTTTATTAACAAGTTTTGGTAAGTGACACTACCTTTGTAGAGAAAATGTTGTTGCAATGGATTTTTGAGGACAGGGCCGGCCCTAGGCCTAGGCCACTTAGGCAATTGCCTAGGCCCCCTATTAGAGAAAGATTCCAAATTTTGGGGCAAAAATTAATATATCTTTTTGAAAAAAATATTTTTTTTGGAGATCTAGGGAAATAATAGTTTTACATTTTTTTTTTCTATTTTTAAGAAGTCCCAAAGAATTGAGTAATGTTAGAGATAACACAACTTTAAATAAATGAGTCTTACAAATATATATGTCAGTAATCACAAGAAATAATTTAGATAGAAAAATGCTAGAAATACTATAAGTTTTAGTTCGAAGCCTTACAAATTGATGTGACATATAATATGATTTCTGTACATCAACAACCTATTAAATGCATTTTTGAATTGCTTTTTGTGATTGGTGATACATCATTGTAATCCTCTTGTAAAATTTATCATATTCCTAACATCATTTAAATATTTGTTTATTATCTTCTTGAAGTGTCACTAATCTCATCATTGCTATATCGTTTGTAAGTGTTTTTGTAGTAAAATTTGTTATACCTTTAGCATTTTTCAAAAAAGAAAAAGAAAAAAGAAAGCATATTACAAAATAAAAAGAATAGATTTTTGTTATAAAAAAAATTATGATATTAAATACTAGTTAAATATTACTTAAGTGATGACAAAAAGAGCCCATTTAAATATATCGTCTTAGACCTCCAAATTTGTTGGCCGCCTCTGTTTGAGGAGTTTATTCCTTTAATTGATTTTGGTCAAATGTGAAACCCAAACCACATGGAAGAATGCATTGCCGTTAGTTGTTGTTGGAGTAATACATCATTTACATGATATTTTGGTGTTCACTTTTGAAAATTGAGTGAACATTAACCTTTGTAAACTTATTTAGAAGTCGTACATGTGAGTTTGATGTTTTCCTCAAACTTTTTAGTGTTGTTGACTTTTGATATTGTTGCATGCCATGTGTTTGGTGAAATTTCTTTATGGTTTGGAGCTCATTTTGCCTCCATCTGATGGCTTAGAAGCCTTTCAATCCTTTTCTTGAGCATAGAAAGTAGAAACCAAACACGAAAGAACTACATGAGCTTCACAAGTCATACCAATATGATATAATCATACAAGGCAGGATCTCCTCCTTCCTCATGGTCTTGTTCAACCCACGGGGTAAAAATATCCTCGGATCAAAATTGAAGCTGAACACTAAGGACATACTTGCTGGGAATTCAGCATGGTCACATACACACTATAAGGATTAGTACTTAGAACCAAGGTTGTCAAAATCGAGATCTTACGTAGGATTGTGGGAGGTAGGTAGGATTGTGGATCGTAAGATTGGATCGCAGATCGTAAGATCCTACCTATTTTCAGATTTTAAGCAAAAAACCTATTGATAATGACTTTGTATATTTTATAATCATTTAAAATATGAATCCATCCATTAAAAAAAAAAAATTGCATCATAAAATATAATTTGCACACACTACATCGTTCTTATGTCACTCTAACGAAACAAAATATATTTAACTTTTGACATAATGTATCTATAAAGTTCAGTACATGTTTAATTAGCAACTAAGTACCAAAATATTATCTACACATATGGAAAATGTTTTACAAATTCTAAGTTCCAAATTTAAAATAAGTTAGTCTAATTAGCATATAAAAACTAGCTAACTACAAATTTACAATATGTAATCCAAAAGAAAATTCTCAATCTAAGGTAAACTAACTAATTACAAATATGAAATTCAAAAGAAAATTCTTATTCTAAGGTTCTTCTAATCTAATCACTGTTATTGTCATATCTCATTTCATCATCTAAATATTTTAGGTTTTGTTTTTGAAAACGTTAAACTAAAGTACTATAGGTTTTTTTGAGATTTTATGTTGACATGGGGGTAAATTTGGGACTTCAATTCATTATTGGGCTTCTGATAACTTATTGGACATGTGGGTTTAGGTGGATTATCTTACCCAAATGAATCCCATTTAAGAAAAAAAAAAAATCAAGCCAAATGGTAGGATCGGTAGAATCCCATACGATCCTATGATCCTATGTAATCTTACATGATCCTACATACGATCCTACCATTTTGACAACCATGCTTAGAACTAATGCCACCAACCAAACACACTAATTTTCCACCTCAGATTTTTAATGACAGTAGAATTTCTAGTCTGTGCTGTTAGGATTATTGCTCTTAAATCCTATTATATGATACTATGTATATTATTATTTGTGACATTATGTATGACTTAATGTTGTGATTAATAAAGTTGCTTTATTATTATCTAAAATGATGGTAACATGAATATTTGGACATTATCATATAGTCTATGAGATGCATAGTATGTGATTTATGTGAAAAGTCACAGAAGATATAAATCACAAGCTCTTTGTAAACTTAGAATATTAGTTCGTAGTTGGTGATAAATTTGGGAATTTCATCTATGAAAAATATAACATATCAATTAAGATGATTTGTATTGATCATGAAAGTGAAGACTTCTAGTTGATGTGTTGATATGTTTTAAGAGTTAAGACATATTGAACTGGACCGCTGTGAAATCTCACAACTTCTATTTACATGAAATCTTAATCTTGAGAGAATAATGGACCTGATCATGAAGTGTAGGTTGCTTTGATATATCAGGAGTGAGATCTAAAGTAAAGGTCAAAACCTCAGTATGTTGGGTAGCCACATTTAGTGTTGATGGAACATATATTCTCAAGATGAAATTCATAGTCTCTTAACGGAGATACAAAATATTCCATTGAGATAAGTTTAATGGGTTTATTATTCAGAGAGTTAGGTCTAACCACCTTGGTAAGAAATTACTAAAGTATATATTTATGAAATTGGATTTCATAAATATATGATGAATAACTTAAAAAGATTAAATCGGGTATTCAAGGATTAAGATGTAGTAATTTACAAAGTAGCAGTCCACATTCACGACTTTGTATTACTACGAATATTTTATGAAGGGGTTGTATGTACAATAAAGTCTTAGGATATAATTTATTAATAAGGCTTAGAGTGCAATTATATTTATATAGTGGTATTAAATATAATTAATGGTAATTTTGAACTTGTCAAGAGTTGACAAAAAAGCCCAAAACCCATTGGAGCTAGTGTCTTATTTGTTCCCTTTTGGTCCCACTCCAAGCCACACACAAAAGCTCAATTGGAAAGGTCCAAAAGGCTAGCCCAATTAGATAATCAGTTATATGGAGAGAAACATGCAGAATTTTTGTAAGAAAATAAAAGAGTATGTGTGTGAGTGTTAGGCACTCTTTGATTCTCTCTAGAAACATATACATATAACTGATTGAGAGACCACGCTTTTTGGATATCAAGTGGAATTGGAGTGAAGATTAAAAGTATTCCCAAGTACTTTTCATCTTTGGTTTTGAATTTCACCGCATCAAGGTACACTCTCTTGATCTTATATTTAGAATCTTACATAGCATATGTTATCAATTGCGAATGAAGTAGATCCGTTAATTTTTCACTGCATACATTCATATTTCCATAAAATAGTATCAGAGCGGTCTTCATTTTCCAATATGTATAACACGTTTTGTGAGTTTTGGAATTAAAGATAATAGTTTCATGATGTTAGAAGATTATATATGTATTTAATTTTCTACATGGTTGTTGAAACTATGGTTTGATGAAAATTGATATTGATGTTATAATGTTGTTTAAATTTGAATTTAACTATGTTAAATTAAACTTTAAGGCTATAGCATCAATAAAATTCAGTTTTGATATCAAATTCTATCAGTCATGTTTATATGGTGGTTGTTTGTTTATGGAAAACCGTTGAAAACTGTTCAGATCTTTCCTTTAAAAAACTGAAAACACAAGTTTTTCTCGAGTTAGCTTCCCGTGAAGTTACTCGTGAAAAATACCTTTAAAGCACAAAACTTTTTACTGGTAAGTTTTACTTGTGAAACAGTCGCGAGACAGTTGCGAAAGTTTCTGTCTGATTTTCACGGGTAAGCTTTAGTTGCGAATCAGTCGCGAGACGGTCGCGAAAGTTTTTGTCTGAATTTTGTGTTTTCACTATTTTTACCTTAACTCATTTTCGCAGGAAGAGCTTAGTCTCGAGATTCTCGCGAAAATGCCACTGAAGAGAATTTTGAACTTTTTCTACGTGTTTCCAAATGTATAAAATGCAAGGCTGTGTGTGATTAGATTACACATGTTTATAATTAAAAACTTTTAATTTAAAACATATAGTGGAAGAGAGATACAAGGGTTGAATCTCACGGCCTCCATTGTTCGTTTATAGTAGTATGATTAAGCACCTCGCCTAGGCGTATATGCCTTACTCCCTTCGGAGAGTGTTTAATTCATGGAACTACAGATTAAACTTCTTAATGATGGATGATATGTGTTTTTACATTAAGAACGACCACGCTACCGTGGAGTTATTTAATGACTCACATAGAATTCAGTCAATGGTGTACACTAGACTAAGTTTAATGTTAACCTCCCTTTGGAGCTATGTCATTATTGCTTAGAGGCTAAAGGAAAAAGGGCATATTATTAGTGTTTGATAAGAGTTATCATGATAGCACTAATAATGAGAGTAGTTCTCAATCAATCATAGTGTTTATAATTTACTTGCTTCCAAGGAATTTTAAACATGGGATTGGGTTGTCGTTGCATATATTATATTATGGTTTTATTAAGGTTCCATGCTATATATTTATAAGCTAAATTGATAATGTCCAGTTTACTTATTATATTCATGTTTATTATTTTCAGATTTGAACATGGCATTATATAGCCCACTTGTTACTATTCTTAATCAAAACAAACTAACTGGATCTAATTATGTTGACTGGAAAAGGAATTTCGAAATTGTTCTTACAGCTGAAGAGCACAAATATGTGCTTACTTAACCATGTCCTAGCTTTCCTTCATTAGATACTCCTCTTGAGGAAAACCAGCGATATGATCGTTCGCAGAAATCTAATGAGATGGCCAAGTGCTACATCCTAGCATTTATCTCAAATGTTTTACAGCATCAAATGTAGGATGTAGAACTAGTTTCGGACATTATGCTAAGTCTGAAGGAGATGCTTAGTGAGCAAGACCGTTCTGCAAGGCAAGAAATCATGAGGCAAATTTATAATACCAAAATGGCTGAAGGCAGTTCAGTTAGGGAGCATTGTCTTACAATGATCTCTAATCTGAATACATTGGAGGTTTTAGGTGCTGATATTGATAGAGAATCCCAAGTGGATATGATACTTCAGTCACTACCGGAATCATTCAAGGAATTCAGACTCAATTACAATATGAACAAAAAGATTTATTCTTTGTCTGAATTAATGAATGAATTGGTAGCGGCGGAAGGCATTCTTGGTACTTCTAGTGTTGATGCTAATATGACTGAAGTTTCTACTTCTCAACCTAAGTCGAAAGGTAAGGGTAAGAAAAAGAAGAAGAAGGACTTTACCAAGCAAGATGGTAAACAAATTGCCTTAGGGTTGCTGACAAAGGAAAGAAGATCAAAGGAGAGTGTTTCCATTGTGGAGAGAAAGGACATTGGAAGAAGAATTGTCCAAAATTCAAGGCAGCCAATAATAAGGGTATGAAAAGTTCATTCCTCCTTGAAATATGTTTAGTACAAGATCCCTCAAATTCCTGGTGTGTGGATTCAGGTTGTACTAATCATATCTGCAATTCTTTGCAGGGGTTCTAGGAGACCAGAAAGCTTAATGAAGGGAAATTATTTCTTACTTTGGTTGATGGGAGCAAGATTCTGGTTGTGCTGTTGGAGTGTTTAATTTATGCTTTGAGTCTAGGGTTTTAATATTGGAAGGCTGTTTATATGTACCTAATGTTCGTAGGAATCTACAACTTATTTAGGTAAACATGGATATTGTGCTATCCTTAAAGACAATATTGTAATAAAGAAGGGTAAAATGTTTATTTGTTCTGGCAATATTGTTGATGGTCTTTATATTTTAACTCCTGATAAGCATGAATTATATAATTCTGAATTAGATAATAACTCTCATGTAAAATCATTAAAGAGAAAGTTTCCTTCTATTAATGATGCATATCTTTGGTACTTGCATTTGGGTCATATTAATCCAAACAAAATTCAAAGACTGATCAAAGATGGACTCTTATAGTCATTGGACTTTGATGAATTTTCAGTTTTTGAATTTTGTTTTGGAAGGCAAAATGACCAAACGATCTTTTAATGCAAAAGGTAAAAGAGCCCAAGAATTGCTTGAATTAGTTCATATAGATGTATGTGGTCCTATGTCAACCTAAACAAAAGGAGGTTATGAGTACTTCCTCACTTTTACCGATGATTACTCAAGATATGGTTATGTGTACCTAATGAAACGGAAGTCCGAAACTTTTGAAAACTTCAAAGAATTTAGGGCTGAAGTTGAGAATCAATTGGGTAAACTCATAAAGGCCATTCGATTTGATCGTGGTGGCGAATACCTTCTTGGGGATTTCAAGGATTACTTAGCTCAAAATGGGATTATATCCCAATTGACTGCACCTAGAACTCCCTAACAAAATGGTGTAGTGGAAAGAAGGAATAAGACTCTTTTAGAAATGGTTAGGTCCATGATGAGTTACTCAACTTTGGGTTATGCCTTAAATACAGCAATACATCTTTTGAATTTAGTTCCATCAAAATTTGTTTCCAAAACACCCATGAAATTGTGGAATGGGCGTAAGCCTAGTATGAAATATCTCCACATTTGGGGTTGTCAAGCATATATGTTAAAAGGGAAGCCTGATAAATTAGAACCAAAATTAGAAGTGTGTTTGCTTGTAGGTTATCTAAAAGAAACTAGGGGTTATTTATTCTATAGTTATAAAGATAATAAAGTTTTTGTTAGTGGAAATGTTAAGTTCTTGGAAAATGACAATATGAATAATTTTACTCTTAGAAGTAGAGTTATTTTGGCTGAAATGAATGAACCTGTAAATGAACAACCAATGGATGAAATTAGGGATGATGTGGCTGTATTAGATACACCACAAATACTACTAATGAGATGTCTAGTACATAGGTGCCTTGTCGTAGTGGGAGGATTGTTAGGTCACCTATAAGATTTATAGGTCTGGGAGAAACATATGAAGCTATCTCAGAAGAGGCTGAAACTGATCCTTGAACTTATGAATAAGCAATGAATGATATAGATGCACAACATTGGGTCAATGATATGAAATTTGAATTAGATTCAATGTATTCTAATCATGTTTGGGATCTTGTAAAGGCATCTAACGGCATTAAACCTGTTGGTTGCAAATGGGTTTACAAGAGGAAGAGAGGGATAGATGGAAATGTTGAAACCTTTAAAGCAAGGCTAGCGGCGAAAGAGTATATACAAAAAGAAGGTATTGATTATGAAGAAACCTTTTCACCAGTAGCAGTGCTTAAATCTATCAGAATTCTCTTATCCATTGCTGCTTATTATGATTATGAGATTTGGCAAATGGTTATCAAGATTGCTTTTCTAAATGGCAATCTTGAAGAAGAAATCTATATGATGTAACCAGAAGGTTTCATAGCAAAGAACCAAGAGCATATGGTATGCAAGTTAAAAAGGTTCATTTATGGACTTAAGCAAGCATCTAGGTCATGGAACATCAGATTTGATCAAGCAATCAAGTCATTTGGTTTTGAACAAAATCTTGATGAACCATGTGTGTACAAAAGACATCAAGATAAAGTAGTAATGTTCCTAATGCTTTATGTTGATGATATTCTACTCATTGGGAATGATGTAGGGGTAATGTCATCAGTAAAGGTTTGGTTGTCAAGCCAATTTGATACGAAGGACTTGGGTGAGGCTAACTTTATTCTAGGGATCAAGCTATGATGAGATCACAATAATAAGATGTTAGGCTTATCACAAGCTAGATATATAGATAAGGTTCTAGAACGGTTTAGTATGCAAAACTTCAAGAAAGGATTACTTCCTTTCAGACATGGAGTTCCTCTGTCTGATGACTAAAGACCTAAGACTCAAGAGGAAGTAGATGTGATAAGACAAGTTCCTTATGCTTCTACAGTAGGAAGTCTCATGTATGCCATGCTTTGTACTGGACCAGATATTTGTTATTCAGTTGGCATGGTCAGCCGATATCAATCAAATCTAGGACCAAAACATTGGCAAGCAGCAAAGCATATTCTCAAGTATCTACAAAGAACGAGAGATTATATGCTTGTTTATCGGTGAGAGGATTTGATTCCCATTGGCTATACAAATTCAGACTTTCAATCGGATCAAGATTTCAGAAAATCCACTTCAGGATGTGTTTTCATCTTAGAAGGTGGAGCCATAACTTGGAGGAGTGTTAAGCAATCTTGTATTGCAGATTCCACCATGGAAGCTAAGTATGTTGTTGCTTGTGAAGCAACAAAGGAAGCTGTATGGCTCAAGAAATTCATTTCTGATCTTCGTGTAGTGAGAATGGAGCAAGTACCCATCACATTGTTTTGTGACAATAGTGGAACAGTTGCATAATCCAAAGATCCAAGGAATCATAAGAAAGGAAAGTACGTTGAGAGAAAGTACCACATCAGTCGAGACATTGTTGCTCGTGGAGATGTAGTGGTTGCAAAGATTGAAAGTGCAAACAATTTAGCAGATCCCTTTACCAAAGACATTTGGAGGGAATGAGAGTTAGATTAGTGCATAATAGTCTTTAGGGCAAGTGGGAGTTTGTTAGGATTAATGCCCTTAAATTCTATTGTATGATGCTATGTATATTATTATTTATGACATTATATATGACTTAATGTTGTGATTAATAAAGTTACTTTATTATTTTTTAAAATGATAGTAACATGAATATTTGGACATTATCATATAGTCCATGAGATGCATAGTATGTGTTTTATGTGAAAAGTCACAGAAGATATAAATCACAAGCTCTTTGTAAACTCAGAATATTAGTTTGTGGTCGGTGATGAATTTGGACATTTCATCTGCGAAGACTATAACATATCAATTAAGATGATTTGTTTTGATCATGGAAATGAAGACTTCTAATTGATGTGTTGATATGTTTTAAGAGTTAAGACATATTGAACTAGACCGCTGTAAGATTTATTATTCTCTTAACAATTGTCAATTGAATAATAAATCTCACGACTTCTATTTACACGAACTCTTAATCCTGAGATAATAATGGATCTAATCATGAAGTGTAGGTTGTTTTGATATATCAAAAGTGAGATCTATAGTAAATGTCAAAACCTTAGTATGTTGGGTAGCCATATTTAGTGTTGATGAAACATATATTTTCAAGATGGAATTCATAGTCTCTTAACGGAGATGCAAAATATTCTTTTAAGATAAGTTTAATGAGTTTGTTATTCAAAGAGTTAGGCTTAACCACTTTGGTAAGAAATTACTAAAGTATATATTTATGAAATTGGATTTCATAAATATATGATGAATAACTTAAAAGGATTAAACTGAGTATTCAAGGATTAAGATAGTAATTTACAAGGTAGCAGTCCACATTCATGACTTTGTATTACTACGAATATTTTATAAAGGGGTTGTATGTACAATAAAGTTTTTGGGATATAATTTATTAATAAGGCCTAGAGTGCAATTATATTTATATAATGGTATTAAATATAATTAATGGTAACTTTGAACTTGTCAAGAGTTGACAGAAAAGCCCAAAATTCATTGGAGCTAGTGTCTTATTTGTTCCCTTTTGGTCTCACTCCAAGCCACACACTAAAACCCAATTGGAAATGTTCAAAAGGTTAGCCCAATTAGATAATCAGTTATGTGAAGAGAAACATACAAAATTTTTTGTAAGAAAATGAAAGAGTATGTGTGTGAGTGTTAGATACTCTTTGATTCTCTCTAGAAACATGTACATATAACTGATTGAGAGACCATACTTCTTGGACATCAAGTGGAATTGGAGTGAAGATTAAAAGTGTTCCCAAGTACTTTTTATCTTTGTTTTTGAATTTCACTGCATCAAGGTACACTTTCTTGATTTTATATTCTGAAACTTACATAGCATATGTTATCAATTGCGAATAAAGTAGATCCGTTAATTTTCCACTGTGTACATTCATATTTCTATCATGCTTCATAGAATTAGAAGAGATGTTTCTCAATTTGAAATGGATTGAGAGAAATTACCCAACCGGTGAATCACTTCCGAGGTTTGAACCTGGTACACCATTTTACAAGAAGTTCTTCAACATTAGCATCCATTCGAGTCCCAACTCCTCCCTAGACCAACATGTGGGCATAATCTCCAAATCCTGAACCTGTTACTTCATGCACAGCCTTAAATCCAATTCTTGTGTAGAACCTAACAAGCTGCGGGATTGAAAAAGTAAAATCTATTATATTAATAGAAGATTCAGTCTTCTGAGTAACTGTTTAATACATTATTTCAAGGAGAATTTAACTAAAAACACACATTACTGGACGAAGGACAGGTGCCAAAGCTAATTAATAGGTATCTTCTGTGGCCATTTAATGGCTACTAAACATATTTACTTGAACAGTAATGCTAAGACACAATATTTTTCATAACATATTTTGAAATTACAATATATTATTGATTTTCACATAAGATAACTATTAGCATGATTTAATTTTCTATAATTCATAACTTGTCAACTCAGCAATTATGAAAGAAAAAAAAAAGTGTTCCTATAGACACTGTAGACTTATTGTTACTAGAAATGCAAAGGTAACAACCGAGTAACTCTGGCACTGCTTGCATTCGACACATTATACTTTTAAACAAAGGGAGACCACATAAAATGAAAATGTCTACTGGCTGCGAATAGATTAACGTAAGTATAGCTTTTCCACTAGCATTTTTTTTTCCCAATCAAATGGACAATCTAGATTAAGGTGAAGATTATAGGGTAGACAAAAACCTTGGAATGGTAAAGATCAGAGTCATTGATTGCAAGTAACTCGGCTGTTTTGCCACCACCATCATATCCAAATCGAACAGCAACAGCTCCAAGGAACAAACCAATACCAAAGATTGATTTCTCCATTGCCAGTGTCTCTCTCCTCAATCTAATGGAATCCAAGTGAAGAATTGTCCCCTTCAATCAGACCCTTATTAGCCCCTCAGCCTTCCCAAGCTCTTGGCCGTGATTCTGAAAAAGGGTCCTAGAGTTTGGAGCTGGAGGTCAAGGTTTTGGGCTTTTGATGAGTCCAATATCTCTGACATGGTTGGTACAGTGTCTTCAAATTTATCCTTTCTGTGTGCATAGTGGGCGTGCTTATTTGGTGCGAATTCAAATGTATTTTTTTTAAGGATCCGGTTAATGTGTGCCCCATTAATAAATCTATTTTTGCAAAAATTTTATTGGGAATTGAAAAAGTTGTCAAAATTTTTTCAATTTTCAATAAACTTTTTTCTAAAATTGGTTTACTATTGTGTGCCCTTAGGGCACACATTAGTAAAATCTTTTTTTTTTTAATATGGTTTGGGATGGAGAATGGAGTTGTAGGATTAGGGATATTGGGATTATTGAAGGAGAACTGACTTGGGTTCTAAGATTTGGTAAAGGAGATGCGGAACATGGAAGTTTGTCTGTTATTGCCATATCTAATAATATGTGGTAGTATTTGTGGCCAGGGATGGAGCTATTGTTGGACGTGGGCAGTGCCCTCCAGATTTTTAAAAAATTTTTTTTTAGTGTATATATATATATAATATTATTATGGACAAAGTTTAGTTATAAAACTAGTTGTAGTGTTAAACTATAAACTTACTTAATATTTTTTTATTGGAGGTAAATTTTGACAAATCTACCATTGGATAACATCTTCTCTTTATACACATATTAAGTCTTCGTACATCTTCTTCTATAAATTTTTTAAGTTGTAAGTTTTTGTGATTTAAAATTATTCATAAAATATAAGCTTATAGATCATATAGTAAATAATATCCGATTGACACAAAATTTAATATGTGTATTAAGAGTATAAAGAACACACAATTCAACGGTTAGATTTTCAAAATATATTGTAATAATTATTTTATTGAGTGAGTTTGTAGTCTTAAGTTACAACCAATTTTGTAGCTAAACTTTGTCCTATTATTTTTAGCAATTTGTTTCAATAAAATTGCACTTTGCCCCCTCAACAATATTATTGATATTTTTAAAAATTATAAAAAAAATATTAGCCCAACTACAAAAATTAAACCCAAACAACATCCCAAAAAAAAAAAAAAAAAAAAAAAATCAAAGCTGATTCTAACTAGAGATCTAACTGGCCTAGGAGTTGAAGAACACTCAACAACAAGACACACATATAAAAGGGAAAAAGAAGGGTGTGGAGGGGTGAGCTCCCTTAGAAGGAACTGTCCGCTTTGGACCCTTATGGATTTGTCCCACATCGGGGAATTATGACTCCTACCTTCGACTTATAAGCGCTGGGCCTAAGTGAAGGTGTACCATCGTGTGTGTAAGTCGAAGGTGGGAAGTGTAGTTCTCTGATGTGGGACAAATCCGTAAGGGTCTTCACCCAAAGCGGACCGTACCTTCTAAGAGCATCTACAGTAGTGGAGCTAAAAATATAGCTATTTAGCTCCACCAAAAGTTACTTTATCTATTTTACCTACACACATGCTGCAGCAGTGGATCTATTTTAGTTTTCAATACAATAAAATAATATAAACATCACAATAAAATAATACATATTACTATCCAAAAAAAAACACCACAAACGGCACAATCCATAACCACTACCAAAGAACAACCACCCACAACCACTAGCAAGCCAAGACCACCCACAACCACTGTAAAAAATCCAACATATCTGAGCTTGATTTTTAGACCAAGAGTGTTGAGCAACACCTCAGACCACCATTAAACCCACCATCTGAGCTTGATCGAGAGAGAGAAGAAACAAGACCAAGAGGCATAAAACCCACCATCAAACCCAGCCCACTGTCGAACCAGACCAGCCATCCTTGACCTAATAACCCACGCCATTGCCGACCCACTAACCCATGCCATCCACGAAACCCACCGACCCACGCCATCGCTGATCATGCGAAAAGAAGAGAGAAAAGCTAGTAAAGAGATAGAGAAGGAAGAGAGAGGGTTGAGACTCTTGAGTTTGACGAAAAGAAAGAGAAGGAAGAGAGAGAGAGAGAGAGAGAGAGAGAGAAAAGGAATATTTTAATGGAAAAGAGAGAGAAAAGTTAAATAAAATATATTATTTTTTTTTTAGTTTTGCGCTACAGTGCACATCTATAGATAGATGTGCACTGTAGTTGAGTAGGTAAAAATTTTACCTATGCCTCCACTGCTGTAGCATGGTTTTTAGGGGTTTGAGGAGCTAAAAATACCAATATAACTTTTTAGCACTATTGCTGTGAATGCTCTAAGGGAGCTCACCCCTCCACAAGGGTATATCTAAGCCACTCAAAAAAAAAAAAAAAATAAATAAATAAAACCTAACTTAAGGCAGAACATAGAAGACCTCATACTGAGGAGTTGGGCAACGGTAAGCCAAATAGCAGAAGCAGAGGCAGACTAGCACACCACGCCTAATGCCATCGACTACCACCAGTCCATTATAGCACCCATGATATGGACTCCAAGATCTTATGGGAGAGCACCCATGTTTGTTTAATTAACTTAGATTGTGATTTGTGAAGACAATTTAAAGAGAGGCAAAGATGAGAGACATAGATGAGACTAAGGACACTAGAGGACACTAGAGAGAAAGAGTGAAAGAGATAGATAAAAAACATATATATTTTTTATGAATAAAAAAGCTGTCTGGCAGTCCTCTTTTGATAATCAAAAAGCTCAACACACAACAATGCAAAACCTAATGGCCAGCAATTCAACACGTCAACAGCTAAGGTCCTAATGCCTAACAGCCCATGTGATGTGATGTTTTGTTCATTTTATGTAGTTTTGTCTGGTAGTTTTTTTTTTTAATTTTTAATTTTTTTTATAAATTTTATTTATTTTTTATATATTATTTTAGTATCTTTTAAAAAATTAAAAAGATGTATTTTGGTAAATAATTAAAGAGAATATTTGCAACTTTAAAATTTATTGGTTAATTGTTGAGTGATTGTATGCATAGTGCTTGTCTATTGTGCATAATGATCATAGATTATTGACCATATAATGACATGATAATTTTAAATTATATTTTATTTATACAT
Source organism: Quercus glauca (assembly GCA_023736055.1). Lineage (NCBI taxonomy): Eukaryota > Viridiplantae > Streptophyta > Magnoliopsida > Fagales > Fagaceae > Quercus > Quercus glauca. Next base: position 37,905,952 of record CM043325.1, read on the forward strand.
TATGAAAAAGTTAACTACCATATTTGATTTTTTTCAAAAGAAAAGTTTCAAGTGATTTAGAAGCTAATACTAGTGGTGCAACATTGCCAACCACTAATGTTGAGGAAAATCTCGACATCCCAATTAAGGAAAATCTTGATGAACTAGTTGAGGAAAACCTCAACATTCCAATTGAGGAAAATCTAGACATCCCTATTGAAGAAAATTCTCAAAAAAAATTTCAAAAGGTGGATATGAGTTTGTTGCAATTACAACGTGATCCCGGATCGCGTAAGCAAATATATACTTATCACGTTGATCAACGAGATGAGATTTGATGACGATACATTAAGTTGGGTCCATACCAACCTCTTTTTAAAAAAATTAAAAAATCTGAAAAGGGTCGAAGCATTCAAGGTTCTTGGTATGAAGATGACCACTTTAAGTCGTGGCTTGAATATTCTCCTAAAAAAGATGCTGTTTTTTGTCTACCATGCTTTCTCTTTCATAATCCAACTGGGCATGATGGACAAAATGCATTCACAGTTAATGGATTCAAGAGTTCGAAGAAAGTTAGAAATGACGAAAGTTGTTCTTTTAGTCTTCATATGGGGAAAGATCTTAACTCCACTTAGATTTGCCCATAAAGCGTGTCAAAATTTGACGAACCAATCTCAACATATAGACAAGGTAGTGGGCAATTTCACTTCAGAACAAATTTTAAATAATCGACTGTGATTGAAGGCTTCAATTAATGTTGTTAGACATTTTGCTTTCAAGCTATTTCTTTTAGAGGTCGAGATGAAAGCTCTACTTCAACCAATTGGGGAAACTTTCTTACGACATTGGATTTGATGGTGGGCTATAATAACAATGTTGTTGAAATAATAGCAAAAGCTCCATAAAATGTCACATACACATCATCTCAGATTCAAAAAGAAATTCTACATGTTATTTCAACCAAAGTGAAGAAGGCAATTAGGGAAGAAATTGGTGATGCAAAGTTTTGCATATTGATTGATGAAGCTTGTGATGAGTCCATGAAAGAGCAATTGGTTGTGGTTTTAAGATATGTTGATATAGATGGCTTTGTGCGTGAACGATTTTATGGGATTGTTCATGTTGTTGACACTGCGGTATTGACCCTTAAAAAGGAGATATATTATTTGTTCTCTAATCATTACTTAGATATTCAAAACATTCGGGAGCAAGGCTATGATGGTGCAAGCAGCAAGCAGCATGCGGGGTGAGTGGAATGGAATACAAGCTTTGATGTTAAATGATTGTCCATATGCTTACTACATTCATTGTTTTGCACATCGCTTACAATTGGCATTAGTAGGAGCATCAAAAGCAGTTGTCCCTCTTAATAGATTTTTCACTAAATTGATTTTGGTTATCAATAATATTCATGCTTCATGCAAACGTATTGAGCAATTAAAAATTGCTAGAGCTTTTGACATTGCATATTTGATTGATATTGAATAGCTTGAGACTGGGAAAGGACTTAATTAGGTGGTCACTTTACAGCGACCTGGAGATACTTGTTGGGGTTCGCATTACAAATCGATATCTAACTTGATAAAGCTGTTTAGTCCAACATGTGAAGTTCTACTTGTAAAGTTGTGATTTACAATTATGTTTTATGTTGGCTTTATTCCATGATAAAAAGTGTTGTAACTACTTTAATTTTGTTCCTTGTATTTTGTGGAATTTTATTGTATTGGGTTTAGTATTAAGTTGGTGAAGAATCGAGCATAAAATGAAGAATTAGTGCAATTTCGCGACTAACTCGCGAATAAAGGTTCCTGCGAAAAGGGCACGTGAGAAGCACATGCTAGAAGCTGAAGAGTCATGCCAGGTTGTCAGTTTCGCGAGTGTGTCACGAGAAGGGACAACCCATGAGGTACCCACGAAACTCTCTGCTTAGAGGATTTTAAGTGTGACTTTCTTACCCTTCACCCGTACTATATATACCCTCATTACTCATAAAAGAAAGAGAGGCTATTCAGAGAGAAAAATCCTAGATAGGTTTTCTACAACACAACACACCCATCTTTTAGAGAGAGAGCTACTCATTCTTAGTAAAAAGTCATTGTAGCATTTTCTCCTTCCTTCACCCATTGTCATACATTGAGAGGAGATTTGTGCCCAAACACAACTCACACATTTTTAGATTGTAGAGAGTGTTTTAGAGCTTGGGAAGCTTTGGGGATTTGCCAAAAAAAGCTAGCGAGGCTTGATGGATGCAATCGGGCGTATTGCGGGATTTGGAAAGCTAGAGAAGACATAACTTCAAGAAGTCTGTTGGTAGTAAGAGCTTGGAGGGCTCAAGTGCATTGGGTAGACTAGGCTTGGAGGGTCTTTTGTTATACGTGTACTCCAACTTTATTCTCTAGTGGATCGATTTCGACTTGGAGGGTCGCGGAGAGGTTTTTCACAGAGTTCTTCGATTTCTTCTTCGATAACACGTCTTGGTGTTATCTTGTGTTTGCATCTCTCTTTCCTTACTCTTGTACTTTACATTTATTGTTTGTTGTTCATATGCACTAGAGTAGTATCGGTTCATTGTGCACATTTACTCTTGTTTTGCACTTTGATTAAGTAAGAGTAAAAGCAATCTAGCCGTAATTTATATTTTGGGGTCTGAAAAAGCTCGTGTGTTTTTAGCAAAAATTCGAGCCCTTTCACTACTGAAAATCATGGATGAAGGAAATTCTTCACAAAAGGTAGAAGCAGAGTTCGCTTATGAGGTATTAATTTCATTTCAATTTGTCTTCATCTTACACTTTGTTAACGAAACTATGGGGATCATTGATAAACTTTGTCAAGCTTTGCAAAACTAATAGCAAGACATTTTAAATACTACGCATTTAGTTTCATCAACTAAAAAACTTATTCAACAATTTAGAGATGAGAAATGGGATAACTTACTTGTTACTGTAGTGTCATTTTGTAAGGAATGTGATATAGATGTCCTTGATATGAATGCTCATTATGTTGCAAAATTTGGTCAAGCTCATCATCAACAAGAGGGCTTTGGAAATGAGCATTATTATAAAGTGGATTTTTTTATATTTTAAATCCTAGAATAGATTCTCAATTGCAGGAACTAAATCATCGGTTTAGTGAGCATGCCATGGAGTTACTTACTCTTAGCTCAGCTTTAGACCCTCGAGAGGAATATGAATCTTTTCGAGTCAGTGATATTAGTTTATTGGTAGATAATTTTTATCCAATAGACTTTACAGATGATGAAATGAACGATTTGAAAAAGGAACTTGATCTTTATAAGTATGGTGTAGTTCAGCATTCAAGGTTCAAGAATTTGAAAAATATTTCTGAATTGTGCCAATGGATGGTGAGAACTAGAAAATCAGAATACTATCCGCTTATTTATTGAGTGGTCAAGCTTGTGCTTACTCTTCCTGTTTCTAATGCAACTACAGAGCGAGCATTTTTAGCTATGAATGTCATCAAAATGGAAGATGCATTTTTGTCAAACGCTATGATGTTATTCATTGAAAGGGACATCGCTGCGATAATTACTACGAATTCAATCATAGATGATTTTGAAGATTTAAAAAAATGGCGAGTTCCATTTTCATAAATAATTGCATTGTAATATCTTAAAAAAAATAATTTTGTGTATTTCTTTGTTGATGGTTTATTAAATAAATGTTTATTTGGAGTTTCAAAATTTTTTATTTTTTGTTTATACTTCTACCCCCCTAACTCCAAGTCCTGGCTTTGTCCCTGTTTGTAGCTCCTAGAGAACCCATTGAACACACTCATAAATTTTGGAGGTGGTGAAGATGTCCTATGACTTGTGGGTGTTTGTGAGGATGATGCTATTGTTGTTGTTGTGATTGTGCTGGGATGAGATCGCCATTAACGAAACAGAGATAGATATAGGAAATTTTATAGCTTTTTCATAGCCCCTTATGTCTTATCTCTCTGTCTCTGAAGGCCATGAAAGCCTAAGACAATATATATATAGAGACATCGAGTAGAAAACTCCCACTTGTGTAGCAAAAATAAACATTTTGGTTCATGAGAAGACAACAGCATTGTCTTTAATCAAACTATAAATAGAGAATGGTATATGTAAATTTTTTAGACCCCTTAAAACACAATTGGATTAACCTAGTTAATAATTAGTCCAAATTTTAAATCTAGGTTATCACAATCAAACAATCATATCAAGTATAGCAGCAGAAAAATAAATAACACAATGATATGATGACAGGAAAACCAAACTGGTAAAAAACCTAGGGAGGATTTAACCTAGCTATCCTCAAGGTAAACCTGAATCCACTGTGAAAGAATCGAAGTTTTACAATAGTGACTTAGACCACTAACATCTTATTGCTACCCACAAGTAGAAACTTACTAACATGACCACGTGCAAGCTCTGAGACCACGGACTCCTTCTTTCTTGGATTCTCCAGCAAGTACAAGCACTCCTACTTGTATATCTTTAAGCTCTTATAGCAGCAACTGAATGATCATCAAGTTCTTGAATAAATCTCCTCCTTGAAAATCCTAAGTTTATATGAAGGAAAGCTCCACTTTGATCTCATAAGAGATTCACACAAACAACAATCTGAGCAACCTTTAGAGAGCTTTTGGGTACAAAACCCTAAACAAAAAAGAGGCACAAGAGGCATTCTAATCTCTCTAAAAATCTACTAAAAACGTGGCTTAGGGTTTCCTTTATATAGTGGGAGAAGTAGATCTAAAACTCTAATCCTTAAATGGGCTTGGGCTGAGTTGGAAAATTCTGTAGAAAAACGTTTTGCCCGAGATTCGATCGATCGAGTCTAAGCTTCGATCAATCGAGTCTAAGCTTCGATCAATCGAGCCAGGTTGAAAGTCACTAATACTTCTGCAGCCATTCAATTCTAACTTTACATACAACGCACACACTTTGAGCAAGTCTAAACAAGACTAACAACTGCTTTGATCATGGTTTGCCAACATTACACATTAGAGTTCTAAATACATTAGTTCCTAAGTCTTTAGAACCTAACAGTATATAATGTAGTAAAAAATACATTTGGATAACACTTAACAAGATTTGATTGTACAAATCTTACAGGGTTTAAAAGGAAGAATGAATAAAACTTGAAAGAAAAATAAACACAAATATTATGCGACTCAACTTTTGGCCTATGTTCACGGTGATGACAAGAAGAAATTTTACTAACAAATTTGGAGGATATAGAATGGTATAAAGGCACTCTTACACAATCATAATCCCAATACAGTCAAAGCTACTCTCTATTAAAATGTCATAACCAGTGCATAAAGCTCTTACTTTTGCGTTGTTTGAGAGAATTCATGGTTCCGTCACTATTGTTAATACTACTTGATCTTATCCAAAAGCACATATTTAATGATAATAAGATAAATAATAATTTACAATCAACCACCAATTAGAGAATACACTTAACAAGTGTAGAATTTGACTTATAGTTTGTCTCTAACAAAAGTCACACTTTTTAAAATAGGTCTCCCATCTAAACAAAGCTTACTTTGTTATCTATGCTACTAATAACAGGATTACCTGTATGGGTTTCATCATTTTGCGTATTAAAATATCTTCACCAAATTTTTAAACTCTCTAAAATGCTCCTATCTTTTAGTTAAATAATTTTAAATTTAAAAACACAAACGGGTTTAAAGTGTAAATTACTATTTTTAAAAAAAAGTTCCTAAGTTTTAGGTTTTTTCCTTTCTCTTTCCAATCTGAATTACCACTTCTTATGAAAGATCTTAAATATTAAGACATTATCTCTATTTCACTTTTAAATATTATTCCATGTTACCTTACCCCTTTCTTAATTTTTTTTAAAAATTTTTTTTATGGTTATATTATATATTTTTTTAGATAGATGACTTCTCCTATTTGAATTCCAATGCCTCTACATGAGAGTTGAGAAAAAACAAAAAAAATCAAGAGTCAAAGTAAAGAATTAGGACACAATCTCTATCTCACTTTTAAACATTATGACACTAAATCCAAGACAAAAATAAATAAAAAAGAGCCTCATTGCACACGCTAAGTAGGGGTGTGCGCGGTTTGGTAAAGGCGGTTTTTTTCCAAATTTATTACCGAACCGATAGAGATCGGTTTTTTCATAATTGGAACCGATGCACACCGCCTAGGGTCAGTTTTCAGACCTATAGCAGTGCAGTTTTTTGTGGTGCGGTTTAATCGGTTTGGTCAGTTTGAAATAGTAAAAAAAAAAAGCTATTTTTTTTTTTTATAATAAAAAACTGGGCTTTCAAGCCCAATATCAATATATCAACCTGTTCAAGAAACCTGTGCCAAATAATTCATAAAACCTGTGCCAACCTAGTCAAACATAAAAAGAAGCAAAAGAAAAGTCAAATTAAAAAAAAAAAAGTAAAAATGCCAAATAATATTTTTCTACATCCAGCCAACACACAAAAGCATATTCCAAAACCTATGCAAAAAATCTGTTCACATAATGATCCAAATTTTTTCATTTCATTCACCATGCAAAAATATTTTGAAATTGCCTTAATAAGAGTTCAACTCCCAAAATGCTATCTTGTAGCATATAATATCATTAGTGTCACTATGTGTGTCAGTGTTAATAAGCGTTAATGTATCAACTTAATAACGTATTACAAAACCATTTGTCACTGTCCACAAATGCCAAAAGAAAGATATACAAATTAAATTAGCATTTAGGCAAAAGAATGCTAATTGCTTATATCCCCAATAATAATCCCACCCATGAATATGTAAATAAATACCGTTAGTGAAAAGTCTACTACGAATAACATGTACAGATATAATTAGCATATAGGCAAAAGAATGCTAATTCTTGTAAGTCCTTTGTCCAGTAAGTTTGTGCACTATGCATCATTCTAGAACTTCTACAAAATACTAAACAAAACAAAATAAACACGTGTTAATAACAATAAAACGTTTATGAACAATAGAATATTTATAATTTATACAAACGAATGATAATAGCAAGTATGCTTACATAATACTAACTACTAGCTAACTTCAAGCAAAGGGCAGCACATCACTCATCATCATCCAACACAACAGTGCTTGGATCCTCTTCCATAGGCATTGGGCAAACTGATGTAATTTCTACAATCCCATTCAAAATAAAATGATTCGTAAGCATTGAGCAAATAAATAAACAATTGATATATACAACAAACAAAATGAACATATATTTACCAGTGTTAATCTCAAAACCATCTATATCCTCCACATTATCCATGCACTCCCGAAGCTTTATTGGTCTTTTTTTCTTTGCATCCTTCAACCAATTTTGGGTACAAATAAGGGCTTCAACTGTATTAGGAGATAGTGAACTATAGAACGAATCCAAAACACGCCCCCCCATACTAAAAGCAGACTCAGATACAATTGTAGAGACAGGAATAGCCAACACATCACGAGCAATTTGGGAAAGGACTTGATATCTAGAAGAATTCATTTTCCACCACATCAAGATATCAAAATCTTCCACATCAGGGTCCTCAGAAGATTCCAACAAATACCTATCTGATTTGTTTTCTGCATGTCCTCGTCCGCCAAGTGTTGCTTAAACCTATTATTATAACTTTTAATGCGATCAGACAATGAAGCATTGCCAACACTTGGCTTGGAGTCCCTAGACAATGAAGCACCACTACCACTAGAACTCGAAGCTCCATTTTGACCCACTCTCTCCACATACAACCTTTTCAACGCATCTCGAACCTTAGAGCTCATCGCATCCCCCTTGTCCTTTCTATTCCACTCCCTAAACCAAAACTTTACATACTTCAATCTATATCTTGGGTCAAGAACAACAGCAACAAAAAGCATCAAATTGATATTATCCATACTTCCCCAATACTTATCATATTTTTTTTTCATCTCTACCGCCATACTCTTCAAAAGTGGTCCCCATCAACACTACACAACTGTTGCAATTGATCTTCAATGCTAATTAGCTCATGGAAGTATGTATTAGAAGTGACAAACAAGGATCTAGAAAATCCAAGTGTTGCCTCAAAAAATATGCCAAGAAATTTCACAAAGGTCTTGACATTTTCCCAATCAAGATAGTTAGAAGGACCAATGAGCTTTTTCCCATTCCCATCTGCTTCACAAAAATAAAGTTTGTAATGGGACAACAAACATTTGGCTTTGATTTTCTCATTTTCAACACATTCTTGAAACTTCTCAAACCTTGCGGGAGAGGCTCTCACATATCGTATTGCATTCCGAACTTTGGAAATTGATTCATGAATGGACTTCAACCCACTCTGCATAATCAAATTCAAGATATGCGCACAACAACGCATATGCATGAACTCACCACCCAATATGCTACAATCTCTTTCTTTTGTTTTCTTCTTCACATAATCAATTGCCACCTCATTAGAACCAGCATTGTCCGCGGTGATTGTAAACTGTTGGAAAATCTAGTCTTGTTTCTCATATGAAACACACAACGGTAGCAACAAACACGGATCTACTTCAATTATGAAAGATAACATGTAACCATGGATTCTGGAACAAAGAATATGAAGCGTACCTTGATGCAATGAATTTCAAAACCAAAACTTGAGAATACCTATAATCTTCGTCTCAATTCCACATGGTGCCCAAGATATGTGGTCTTTCAATTAGTCTTTTGTACATAGACTCTCAAAGAAAAATCCTTCTTTTTCTCCTTATGGAGAAAAATTGATTTTTTTTTTTTTTTCATCATATGTACATTAAAAATATTTTAATAGATTATTTATTTAATAACTTTTATTAAATAATGACTAATTATCTAATTGGGTTAGCCTTTTGGGCTTACCCAATTGGGCTTTAGTTTGTAGCTTGAGATGGGATCAAAGGGAACAAATAAGACTCTAGCTCCAATGGGCCTTGGGCTTTTCTGTCAACTCTTGACAAGTCCATAGTTACCATTAATTATATTCAATACCACTATAAGAATATAATTGCATTCTAGGCCTTATTAATAAATTATATCCCAAAACTTTATTATACATACAACCCCTTCATTAAAATATTCGTAGTAATACAAAGTCATAAATGTTGACTACCACTTTGAAGATTACTATATCTTAATCCTTGAGTACCCGGTTTAATCCTTTATGTTATTCTTTATATATTTATAAAATCCAATTTCATAAATATTGATAGGCCACAAACGAATTGACCCATTGTGATTAATTAACCAATTAATTAGCCAAGTGAATTAATTAGGTTCAATTAACATGCAATTGCATGGCAGCACAAACAAATCACCAATAAACTAGATATGCAGCGGAAAATAAATAACATGGGGATTTGTTCACGAATGGGGAAAACCCTAACAGCAAAAACCCCACCGGGTGATTTTCAGGTCACTACTCCTGAAACTCCACTATTATCAAAACAAGCGGTTACAAGTAAAGGAATCCCAAGTACCTTACCAACCTACAGTTGAACCCTTACCCCAATACCCAATTGGACTTGTTCTATAGTGACAGTTCCCCCTTTTGATGCATAGCTCCCAAGTACGCAACTAACCAGATGCGCGGATCCTAGTACGCGACTTCAATCACCAACTAGTAATAAGGGTTGGTTGCAATGTTTTTCAGTTCATACACATGATGAAGATCAAGAAGATGCTTGGTCACAAAACCCAAAGGTGCACATATACAGCAACTTCTCTAGAAAAGATGAACTAGGTTAAGAACTTTGTCTTCGGTCAAAATTTGCTTGAACAGAGTTTGCTCAATGCTTGTGCAATTTGTGAACTCTTTTACGGCTCTTAAAACAATCCTTTTATATATCTAGGGTTAGGAGAAAAGAAGGCCCAAAGACACATTCACGGATCCCAAGAAATCAGATCAGAATTCTGATTTTTATAAACCTCGACAGATAGAAGCTGTCGAGCAGGTGTCGAGACACGGGGTTGAAACAGCTTACTGAAGCTCGATAGATGCAGCTGTCGAGCCAGCTGTCAAGTTTTAATGATTCTGCACTTTCAGCTTGTTTTCTTGAACAGACTTGAAGGCTTCAATACTTGATCTTGAAACACGGTTTCTTGAAGTATTTTAACACATCATAAATCTACCCAAATACAAGTAAAACGCGTTTTGTCAAAGGATTAGCCAATTACATAAAAGTATGACATATGTTCTTAATATGTAAACCACATATGTCCTAACAATCTCCCCCTTTGGCAATCCGTGACAAAACCATGACAAACAAATGAGCATATGAGAGAAGTCATAAATCACTCAACTCATATTCACTTGTTTAATACAATAAAATCTATCATAACAGAAACTCTTGAAAAACTTTGCAAGAAGAGAGTTTATGGCAAGTAGACTTTGACAATTTGTATTTCTGAAACACTTTAAACAAAACTCATCAAGGCATCTTAGTGTGAAATAGAAATAATAGATTGCATACAAGTAAAGAAACATGTGTATAAAGAGAGAAAAGAAACAATACATGTAAGAGGTAGGTGAAAGAAACAACATACATCCATATATAGAAAGAAATAAGTACAATGTATGTCATAATGATCACAAGATCACATGTACAAGAACAATGTATCTATATAAGAAAGAAAAAGAAAAGATACATCATATCCTCACTACATCCCTCAAGTATCAACACTCCCCCTATCAAAAATGTCCTATACTAACTCTCCCCCAAAGATAACTACTCTCATATCTTAAAATTACTTCCCTTTTTTGTCACAAGTGACAAAGGATAGAGTGTCAATCAGACATCTCATCAGAAGAGCTAGCATCTCCATCATCATCCGAAGTGTCATCATCATCACCATCATCATCATCATCCTCAGCATCAGAATCAGAAGCCACTAGAGGAGGTGGTGAAGGAGTAGCCTCAGGAACAAAACCACCCATGGTCGCCTGACGTCGTGTAATACGACCAACACGAATGTTCACCTGATACAACTCAGTAGAGAGCGTATCATGGCGAGCATCTATGCGCTGCAGCTGCGCCATGATGTCTCTAAAAGATACATTGCCTATAGAAGAGGAGGGAGTAGATGTAGACAGACCAAATTGAGAGGGTGTTGAACGAGATGGAGGCGAACCGGAGGGAGGAGCTGCTGACTCTTGTTGTGACCTAAACTGAGCCTCACTACGTTTTATGGTAGCGGCATCTATGGCACACATGACAGAGAAGTGATCAGATGAGGGAAAAGGAATAAAAAAATGGCATAAGATCCTCGTGATAGCAGAAGGAAAGATGAGCTTATCACGGGTAGCCGTATCCCTAAACACATCTATGATGGAAAGAATAAAATGTGAAGGAAAATCTATAGTGAGGTGCTCTAACAAAGACAGCAAAAATCAAGCACTAGGCTTTGTGATAGAGTTATAGTGAGAAGGTGTGTGCAACACAAAAGTCATCACCATGTTCATGAATCTAGGACCTTTAGCAAAAGGTCGACATGGTGTAAACTGACGCTCCCCCAACCAGATGGGTGCTCATAGAAAGTAGACATCATCTCGTCTTTGGACACAGTCCTTCGACGCTTACAACCAGGGTAATCAGGATGCTCTATCCTTGGAACTCTAAGCACATCCGCAACAAGCTGCAGTGTGACAGCAAAGCGCGTACCTCGAACGCGAGTGTGAAAGAGAGGTACTGAAGAATCAATCCCGTGCATGTTGGAGTAAAACTCCTGAATAAGCACGAAAGGACGAGTGACTGGGACACCACACAGTGACTCCCATCCTCGACTGTGAATGACATCGAGAAGGTCGGTGTCGGCAAAGTCCGCTAAAATGACTCGGCGTTCCGAATGAACACCTTGTTGAGAGAAGTTCTCTAAGAATGCTTTATGGGCATCCTCATCACGGAACCGAATGTTAGAAGGAGTAGGATCAGAAGAAGATGATGCCCCGGAACGAAAAGGGTTCCAAGACGGAGCAGACTTACGTTTAGGTGCCATAGACACGACTAACATAAACAGAATGAGAGAGAGAGAAAGAGACAATCAGAAAAATCCCAAAGCAATTCAAATATATCAAGACATATTGAAAAGAGAGTACGTATGCATGGGAATGCATGAACATATGACATGCAAGACAAAACTCATCATGGGCTTAGCCCGAATGTGATGCAATGCATGAGTTTTTGAACATATTTAAATGAAAACCCATCCCAAAATTTCAAGAAAAACTCATTAATTTTGAAAAATCCCAAAAATTTTCAAAAACCCATAAACCTAAGATTCAAAACATGAAATGCACGAATAATGAGGGAAAAAGAGATCATACCAAGTGATTTGAAGCAAGGAAGGGCCGCAAATCATCTAAATTGAAGGTTTAGAGTGAGAAAAAGGAGTTTGGGAGATGAACAGCCGCGGATAGATCGAGAGAGATCGAGAAAATGAGAACCGGATCGCGACAGAAGCTTATATAGGAGTTTCAGTAATTCTCGACAGATAAAGGTATCGAGAGGTGTCAAGACATCTGTCGAGGAGGTGTCGAGAAGAATGGTCATCGACAGATGCAAGTGTCGAGGAGGTATCGAGGAATAAACACTAGAATCCAGAACAGAAGCTCGATCGATCGGCCAGGTGTCGAGAAACTATCGAGGAGACAGGAGATTTCTCGATCAATCCACCAGGTGTCGAGGATGTGTCGAGATTGCGATGAGAAAAAGCTTGAGAAGCTCGACAAATAGCTAGGTATCAAGGAGGTGTCGAGAAGGTGTCGAGCCAGCTTTTAAAACAGTTTTTGAGAAGTGAAAAACATAGACATGAATGCAATCAAACATGCACCTCAACAATGATCCAATTAACATAATAAGCTCTTAAAATCATCTCTCCTTGAAGAATTTTAAGCACAAGGATCTTCCAAAAACACACATACACACTAAACGCGTCTAACTAATTTTATATTTCAAAAACAAGTTATGACAGTTTAGTGAGCATACAAAAGCACATGTAAACCTAGTGATGGCCAAATCACATTGTACCTGCACATGTATTATGAGTAGCAAAGAATATTGCGTGTCGTGTGTGAAAAACATCGCAAGATTGCATAAGTTTATACATATTATGATGATTTGAGATATGAGAAAATCACTTTAACTCACATACAATCATAACTGTTTGATGGGGATTATCACCTTCGAGGTACATCCTATAACTCCAACATCTCCTAGAATACATGCTTGCAATCATATTTAAAGCATTTTTGATCTTTTTGCTTTTTATTTTCTTTGCATATTTTCTTTTTAAGCATATCATGCATGGGAATATAAGAGAGAGAAAAGAAATACCCATTGATATTTGACATTCCAATTTTGCTATGCCAAAACACACAAATGTCATTAATGATTGGCGGGTAACAGTGGTTAGATGGTTATTTATGCCTTTCTCTTAGGATTTTCTAGTCCTACCCGTCAAAAAGAGTGATACGAGTGTTAAGTACAAGAGATCACTTAATTTTATTCATCACAAACAAGAGCCACAAAGCTCACTTGCTTAGTTGTGCATAGAGATGCTCACCAAAGTTACAAATGATACAGAGTTTAGAAAACTTTGTTTCAATGGCCATCTAAGGTACACAAGTACCAATGTATACAAAACACACACTGTTTTTGTATTTTTCTGATTTTTCAATTTTTTTTTATTTTTATATGAAAATCAAAATAAACAAAACTAAAAATAAAACAAACAAAAACATGTTATCAATGCAATACAAAAACTAGATTGACTCAAAATAAAAGCAAAACACACAAGTAATGCAACAAACAAAAACAAGAAGATAGAAGAAAGTGATTTCATCACTTAGAGTCCTTTTTCTTCCACACCTTGGAAGAACCTTTCCTTTGGTTAAAACCTTGAACAGGCAGTGAAGGGGAAGAATTGAACTCGTTCAAGTTCGAAAGGAACATGAGGGCTTTCAGAAGATCTCTAAGAGGAGCAAGAGAGGATTGAAGCTGATTTTGGCTTCCAGATGCTATCATGCTATTGCTTTGTTGAGTGGCTAGCCACTTATAGCAATTTGGTTGAGTATGACTGGCAACACCACAATGATGATAAAGATACTGCTTCTTCTGTTTGGGCTTTTGAGAGTTAGCCTTCTTAGCCCTAGGGTTTTTAGCATCTTTCTTTTCTAGCTTAGGGAGTGCTCCTAGGATAGATTTACCCTTATCTAAGTTCTCACTAGCTAATTCAGTTTTGACATCAGTGTTCTCAATTTTAACAATATTAGCAGGAGGAACAAAAACAGTAGCACTAGTGGAAGCAATATTAGAGGAAGAAAGATCATACCCTAAACCTGTTCGATCTGAAGCAGATTTTTGAATGCTGAGCATCTCATCAAGCTTTGCACTCGAGGTCCTCTCCAACTGTGCTCTAACCTGAAATAGCTCCGCCTCAAGCTTCTTGGTCTTCTCAGCCAAGAAATTGTTTTCAAACCTCAGCACTCCAATGATTTGATTTGTCTCATCAAACTTAGTGGACAACTCTTCACGGTCAAGTTCCACATCACTGAGCTTCTTGGTGGTCAGCCTATAGAGTTTCTTGTGTTTCTCAGACAGCTTGTATAGTTTCTCATAGGCTGAATGGATATCATCTGTTAGGGTTTATACCCTAAAATCCAATTCATTGGCATGTCATAAATAATTAAATTATTTATTTATATGAGACTATTTATGAACTAATGGGATATTATCTTAGTCCATGAGATGCATAGTATGTGATTTAGTCACAGAAGATATAAATCACAAGTTCTTTGTAAACTCAGAATTTTAGTTCATAATCGGTGATGAAATTGGGCATTTCATCTGTGAAGACTATAACATATCAACTACGATGATTTGTCTTGTTTATTGAAGTGGAGACTTCTAGTTGATATGTTAATATGTTTTAAGAGTTAAGACATATTGAACTGGACCGCTGTGAGATTTATTATTCTCTTAACGACTGTCAAATGAATAATAAATTTCACGATTTCTATTTACATCAACTCTAAATCCTGAGAGAATAATAGACCTGATCATGAGATGTAGGTTGCTTTGATATATCAGGAGTGAGATCTATAAGTTACGGTCAAAACCTTAGTATGTTGGGCAACCGCATTTAGTGTTGATGGAACATATATTCTCAAGATGGAATTCATAGTCTCTTAATGGAGATATAAAATATTCCTTTGAGATAAGTTTAATGGGTTCAGTTATTCAGAGAGTTAGGCCTAACCACTTTAGTAAGTAGTTACTAAAGTATATATTTATGAAATTGGATTTCATAAATATATAATGAATAACATAAAGGATTAAACCGGGTACTCAAGGATTAAGATGTAGTAATCTTCAAAGTGGCAGTCTACATTCATGACTTTGTATTACTATGAATATTTTTATGAAGGGGTTGGATGTGTAATAAAGTCTTGGAATATAATTTATAGATAAGGCCTAGAGTGTAACTATATTTATATAGTGGTATTAAATATAGTTAATGGTAACTTTGGACTTATCAAGAGTTGACAGAAAAGTCTAAGGCCTATTGGAGCTAGTGTCTTATTGGTCCCTTTTGGTCCCACTCCAAGCCACACATTTAAGCCCAATTGGAAAGGCCAAAAAGGCTAGTCCAATTAGATAATCAGCTAGATATAAAGGGAGAAACATACAGAATTTGGTAAGTGACAACATAGAGAGAAATCTTTATGAAATGGTTTGTATGTGTGAGTGAAAGCCACTCTCTTACTCTCCTTTGGAAACTGATTGAGAGACCACACATCTTGAGCATCAAGTGGAATTGGAGTGAAGATTAAAAGTGTTCCTGAGAACTTCTCAAGCTTTGGTTTTGAAATTCACTGCACCAAGGTACGCTTTCTATTCTTTGTTCTAGAATTCATGGTTACATGTTATCTTTCATGATTGAAGTAGATCCGTGTTTGTTGCTTCCGTTGTGTGTTTTGTATGAGATACAAAACTAGATTTTCCAACATCATCTTGATCATCCATCTTTTCACACTTGGTGTCTACCAATTCTTCTTCTTCTTCTACTTCATCAACAATCCCTTCAGTAGGATTGACTGTGGCAGTGAAGGCATTTAAGATTTCGTCATCTTCACTATCGGAATCATCTTCAGGCTTAATGTCACTCAGGGTTAGAGCAAGTGCCTTGCTCTTCCCAATGCTCTTGAGATATGTAGGACACTCATTTTTCATGTGTCCAAACCCATGACATCCAAAACACTTAGGTCCTGCGGGAACAGTGTACTGACCACCTTCCTTTGCATTCTTCTTCCCTTTGTCTTGGCTCTTAAACTGAGAAGAACTGAATTACCTGCGGTCCTTGTCAAAGTTCCTTCCATTGGCATTCTTTATAAATTTCTTGAACTGCCTTGTAATGTAGGACTTCATCTTGGAATCTTCATCATCGGAAGACTCATATGTCTTACTGCTCTTTGCCTTCAAGGCCATGCTCTTACCTTTGCTTGACTTGCCAATCCTAGATAACCCTAGCTTGTAGGTCTGCAAGTTTCCAACCAGCACAGTGAAAGGAATTTTGTCAACATCCTTTGATTCTTCTATCGCCGTAATCTTGGCATGGAATCTCTCGGGTAGAGATCTGAGCACTTTCCTCACAATCTTGGGTTCAGGAATAGTTTCACGAAGATTGAAGGCTGAGTTCACTATGTCCTTGAGCTTGGCATAGAACTCATTAAACGACTCATCCTCCTCCATTTTTATTTCTTCAAAGCTTGTAGTGAGTCTCTGAAGCTTTGAATCTTTAACAGCCTTTGTTCCTTCATAGGTTGTCTGGAGGATGGTCCAAGCCTCCTTAGCAGTTTCAGTTGAGGATATCTTCTTGAACTCCTCATTGGTGACCGCACTGAACAACGCATTCAATGCCCTGTTGTTGAAGTTTGCCGCCTTGATCTTGGCTTCATTCCAATCGGCCAGCGCTTCCTTTGGCTTAGTCCAGCCAATCTCAACAGCTTGCCACACCTTCTCGTCTAAGGACTACAAAAAAACTCTCATGCGTACTTTCCAGTAGGCATAATTAGTCCCATAAAATAAAGGAGGTATAATTAACGATTGTCCTCTATCCATGACAAACAGGGGTCAATGGATCACACAGCAAAGATTAAAACCTAATCAGAGTGTGCCTGCTCTGATACAACTTGATAGGCCACAAACGAATTGACCCCTTGTGATTAATTAACCAATTAATTAGCCAAGTGAATTAATTAGGTTCAATTAACATGCAATTGCGTGGCAGCACAAACAAATCACCAATAAACTAGATATGCTGCGGAAAATAAATAACACGGTGATTTATTCACGAATGAAGAAAACCCTAACGGCAAAAACCCCACCGGGTGATTTTCAGGTCACCACTCCCGAAACTCCACTATTATCAAAACAAGCGGTTACAAGTAAAGGAATCCCAAGTACCTTACCAACCTACAGTTGAACCCTTACCCCAATACCTAATTGGACTTGTTCCGTAGTGACAGTTCCCCCTTTTGATGCACGGCTCTCAAGTACGTGACTAACCAAATGCGCGGATCCTAGTACACGACTTCAATCACCAACTAGTAATAAGGGTTGGCTGCAAAATTCTTCAGTTCATACACATAATGAAGATCAAGAAGATACTTGGTCACAAAACCCAAAGGTGCACATACACAGCAACTTCTCCAAAAGAGATGAACTAGGTTAAGAACTTTGTCTTCGGTCACAATTTGCTTGAACAGAGTTTGCTCAATGCTTGTGCAACTTGTGAACTCTTTTACGACTCTTAAAACAATCCTTTTATATGTCTAGGGTTAGGAGAAAAGAATGCCCAAAGACACATACACGGATCCTAAGAAATCAGATCAGAATTCTGATTTTTATAAACCTCGATAGATAGAAGTTGTCAAGAAGCTGTCGAGTAAGTGTCGAGACACGTGGATGAAACAGCTTACTGAAGCTCGATAGATGCAGCTGTCGAGCCAGCTGTCGAGCTTTAATGATTCTGCACTTTCAGCTTGTTTTCTTGAACAGACTTGAAGGCTTCAATACTTGATCTTGAAACACAGTTTCTTGAAGTATTTTAACACATCCTAAATCTACCCAAATACAAGTAAAGTGCGTTTTGTCAAAGGATTAGCCAATTACATAAAAGTATGACATATGTTCTTAACATGTGAACCACATATGTCCTAACAAATATATACTTTAGTAACTCCTTACTAAAGTGGTTGGGCCCAACACTCTGAATAACTAAATCCATTAAACTTATCTTAAGGGAATATTTTATACCTCCGTTAAGTGATTATGAATTCCATCTTGAGAATATATGTTCCATTAACATTAAATGCGGCTGCCCAACACATTGAGATTTTGACCGTAACTTACAGATCTCACTCCTAATATATTAAAGCAACCTACATCTCATGATCAGGTCCATTATTCTCTCAGGATTTAGAGTTGATGTAAATAGAAGTCGTGAGATTTATTATTCATTTGACGGTCGTTAGGAGAATAATAAATCTCACAGCGGTCCAGTTCAATATGTCTTAACTCTTAAAACATATCAACATATCAACTAGAAGTCTCCACTTCTATGATCAAGACAAATCATCTTAATTGATATGTTATAGTCTTCGCAGATGAAATGCCCAATTTCATCACCGACTACGAACTAAAATTCTAAATTTACAAAAAACTTGTGATTTATATCTTCTGTGACTTTTCACATAAATCACGTACTATGTATCTTATGCACTAAGATAATGTCCCATTAGTTCATAAATAGTCTCATATAATTAAACAACTTAATTATTCATGAGATGCCAACAAATTGGATTTTAGGGCACAAACCCTAACATAAACAACCGGTCTATACCCCATTTCAACAAACATGACTCAACCGCTCTACCTATGGTGTCCCCTTTGTGATTAGCTGTAGGGCAAAAGTTCAAGATTTTCTTTTGGTAAGTCCAATCCCCATCAATAAAGTGTGCGGTAACTACTATGTAGTTCAAGTTTTGTATGGATGTCCAAGTATCCGTTGTCACATAAACCTGTTGCCCAACAAAAGCCCTTCTCAAAACATCCACCTCACTAGAATAAATCTTCATACAAGCCCTTGCAATGGTAGTGCGATGGGGAATAGGAAACTTAGGCTCAACTATTTCCATAAATTCTTGAAAGCCTTGATGCTCCACAAATTTAAAAGGCAATTCATCAATGACAATCATCCTTGCCAATGCCAACCTTATCCTCTCCTCACTATAATTTGCAACCACTAACACATTTGAACCACTTTCTCCTTCTCTCTTCACTTGGAAAGACAAAGTTTTTTGCTTATCATCACGGGGAAAAGGCCACTTCTTACACACCTTCATGTGTTGCAACATGCCCAAAGTACCATTTTTCTTACAATGACATTTATATTGATTTTTACAATACTTGCATTGAGATCTAAGGATTTTGGGATCAAAACCAGCCAACTTAATGAAGTGTTGCCATACTATAGATGGGTCCTTACCACTTTGTTTAGGTGATAGTGGGGGAAGTGATGCACCAAGTCCAATTAGTGCTGCAAGTTCAGGTGGGTTAGGGTTAGGGTTAGCACTACCAGGACTATGAGGAGGTAGGTTTGGGTCTCCAGGTGCACCAAATTCAGGTGGAGCATCAACATCCATCTAATAAAAAAATGTCCAAACAACAAAAAAACAAAGTTTCTACAACAATATTAAATTATAATTTTTTCGGCAAATGTAGTATCAAATAGCTCACTCTCAATCAATGAATGTCACAACCAGATTCAATAATAGCAATAACTAATCAATTTAGTTGCAACAAGGCAACAATAACAGACTAACAATCATTAATTATGTAAAGTTGTGATTTATAACTATGTTTTATGTTGGCTTTATTCCATGACAAAAAGTATTGTAATTGTTTTAATTTTGTTCCTTGTATTTTGTGGGATTTTACTATATTGGGTTTAGTATTAAGTTGGTGAAGACTCAAACTAAATTAAAGATAAAGTGGATTCCACGAGAAATTCGTGAGAAGCTAACCTGCGAAAGAGCCATGTGAGAAGCACGTGTTGGAAGTTGAAGAGCCTAGTCAGTTTCGCGAGTGTCTCGTGGGTAAGGCCTTCTCGCGAGGTAGTCGCAAGACATTCTGCCTGGAGGATTTTTTGGAGTGACTTTCTTACCTTTCACCCATGCTATATATACCCTCATTATCCACAAAGTGCACAGAGGCAATTCAGAGAGAAAAACCCTAGATAGGTTTTCAACAACACACACACCCATCTTTTTGAGAGAGAGCTACTCATCCTTAGTGAGAAATCATTGTAGCCTTTTCTCCACCCCTCTCCCATTGTCATACCTTGAGAGGAGATTTGTACCCAAACATAACCCACACCTATTCAGAGTGTAGAGAGTGTTTTGGAGCATGGGAAGCTTTGGGGATTTGCCAAAAGAAGCCTGTGAGGCTTGGTGGATGCAATCGGGCGTATTGCGAGATCCGGAAAGCTAGACAAGACACAGTTTCGAGAAGCCTTGTTGGAGTAAGAGCTTGGAGGGTTTAGGTACATCAGGTAGATTAGGCTTGGAGGGTCTCTTGCTAACTCATGTATCACAACTAATTGTCTAGTGGATCGATTACCACTTGGAGGGCGGTGGAGAGGTTTTTCGCCGAGTTCTTCAGTTTCCTCTTCGATAACACATCGGCGTGTTATCTTGTGTTTGCATCTTTCTTCCCTACCTTTTTACATTCCATTTTAATGTTGTGTTGCTTTAATTATGGATTAGAGTAGCTTATTTGTTTATCCGCTCAATTTTACACTATTCCGCACTTTGTATTAAGTTTGTGTAAAATCTATCGAGCTGTAACTTTAATTTGGGGGTCTAAACAGCTCTTGTGTTTTCAACACATTTTCGAGCATTCAAATCATTACTCAACAATTCATGTCACTAATATTAACAACAATTCAAAACTATAGAATTAGCTTTTATTTTATATTTATATTGAATAAATATAAAATAAAAGCTAATTTTATATATAATTATATATAAACTTAAAGCATTTGTTACTAAGTACTAAAAATTTAAAATCATAATGTTGAATATAGTGAGTGTTTAGTGATTACATCTCGGTGAAGGATTGAAAGCGTGAACTCTTTCAATCTCGTCTCCCTCAAAAATTAAAATGCTGAAAGAAAAAAAAATGTTAGTACTTACTACTTAGTAGACTGTGACAAATAAGTGCTGAAAAATTGATAACAACTAAACTGTCAAGCATTAAATATAAGCAAGAGAGCATTATAAAACTACACGGTATAAATTAACTAAACTGACTAAATAAATAAATAACTAAAAACTAACTAAATAAATTAACTAAAAACTAACTAAATAAATTAACTAAAAACTAACTAAATAAATTAACTTCATGGTATAAAAACTAACCCTTCTACGCTTTCTTTCTACACTCTTCTAACTAAAATAACTAAATAAACAAACCCTTAACTCTTCTACACTTTCTACACTCTCCATCTCTAACTCACAACTTCCCTACTGAGTACTGAACAACAACAACTCATGCGCACTGATGCACGCCTTTGTCCAATCTTAGTACCTACAACTACAAACACAATCTCTCTCACTCCGTTTCCATTAAAAGCAAAAGAAAGGGGCTGATGGCTTACCGTGCGGTGAGCTGTTGCTGCTGCGAGGCGTGACTCAAGCCGGCGAGATCGTGAGAGGCTAGAGGTGACTGGCGACTCGGCGAGAGCAAGAGAGAGAGAGTTAAGGGCCCCAAGTGCGAATAGGAGTGAATTATAGTGAGGTATGTCTAAAAACCTACATAAAATGGTGTCGTTTTGTGTGTTTTTATTTTTTATAATAACCCAATATGACGACATTTTAGTAAAAAATTTAAAATGGATACACACCTAAACGACGCCGTATCCCTGATTTGAAATTATTTCTCTTGTTTGTATCGGTTCGTTTCGGTTCGGCTTTACTCGTGCGTGCTTTGTGTCTTTGATGTTCTCACTGCATCGGCATCGGATCTCCGTTCGCATTCCAATTGCTGGCATCGGCTCTGTCGGTCAGTGCCAATGCCAGTGCCAGTTGGTGTTGTTGGCTTCGGTGATGGTTTGCACAACCCTAGAGCTAAGTGTGTGTGATGAGGAAAGTGTTATATACTATTTTACCTTGCTAAAATAGTAAATCAATGTATTTACTTTCATTTGAATTCATTTATTTAGATGATCAAAATTGTTTATTATGTCATCTTCAAACTAAATGTCTCATCATAGTACCAATCAATAATTTTTTTCCCTATATATTTATATTTTTAATCTTTTCCATAAACACAAGTTTATAGCATTAACTTCTCCATGCAAAATGATCATTTATGTTGTCTTTACATTAATGAATAAAGAGATGGTTTGAACATACGTAAGGGATGGCAATTTTGCCCCCCTTGCTTGCCACGTGGGTTTTCTTCGCCCTGCAAAGGTGGTGGGGCAGGGATGGGGCGCTCCGCACCACCAGGTGCGGCAAGGATAGGTTTATACTTTTTAGACCCAACCCACCTGGCCCTATCCCTGTCCTGCATCGCTTATTTTAAAATTTTCTTTTGTCTATATTATAAACAAATTTATATACTATTAAATCATTGATTTTTTATTATGAGATTTTTGTTTTTGATGTGATATTGTCTTGTTAAACACTTAAATAATATTATTCAATTTTTGCTAAAAATTAGTTTGATTTGATGGGATAAATTTATTTGTAATTTCAAGTATATTGTTATAAACAAAACAGGTTTATTAAAAATAATTGTAATAGTTGTGGGCAAATTAATAAGAAGTAGAGTTTTACGGGGTGGGGCTAGGCTTTGTGGGGCCCCAAGGGGAAGGATGGGGTAAGAAAATTTTCCCCGTCATGCGGGCTGGGGGCGAAGACCCCATCCTTTGGACCCGCCCCACCCCATTGCCATCCTTATGCGTACCCATCCTAAACCTAGATTAGGCAGAAAGTCATGTTTTGATGAAATTAATTATCTTCAATGTATTATATGGTTTTGTTGACTTTGAATTCTTAGAATTAGGTTAATTAATAACTTGGCTTGTTAACTAGGTTAATCCAATTGTGTTTTAAGGGGTCTAAAAACAAACAAGTGGTATCAGAGCAGGTTGCTCTCTTGTTTTAGATCTTTTGATCTCTGAGTTGATCCTTGACCCCTGTTGTCATGGAACACGGACACTCTCTAGTTATTCCTCCTCACTTTTATGAGAATAATTATGCTTATTGGAAAGTAAGGATGAAAGCATTCCTAAAATCTATTGATGAGAGAGTCTGGAACTCCGTTGAATACGGATGGGAGAAGCTTACTACTCCTGTGAGTGAGTGGCAAACTTCTCAAAAAGAAGCAGCAGCTTTCAATAGCAAAGCTATGAATGCTATTTTCAATGTTGTTTCTATGAAGGAATTTAAGAGAATCTCTAATGTTGAGGTTGCTCACACTGCTTGGAATATCCTTTAGACTGTGCACGAAGGCACAAAGGCTGTCAAAATTAATAAGTTGCAGTAATTAACTACTAGATTTGAAAGCATTAGGATGTCTGATGATGAATCATTTGATGAATTTTATGCTAAACTAAATAATATTGTTAATTTTGCATACAACTTGGGTGAAATCTATGATCAACCTAAAATTGTTAGGAAGATTTTTAGATCTTTGATTGAAGATTTTAGACCCAAAGTAACTGCCATCACTAAGAGCAAGGATATGGACTCCATCCCTATTGATGAACTTGTAGGATCTCTTCAATTCTATGAGTTGGACCTACCCAAAACTAGCAAATCCAAATCAATGGCTCTTAAGTCAGTTGATGATGTTGATGTTGGTGGATTTGATGATGAGCTCTCTGTTATAGAGATTGCTTACCTTGTCAAGAACTTTAGGAATTTCCTGAGAAATAGCAATAGAAGGGCAAGAGGTAAAAACACTGCTGAACCTAGAAATTTTAGAAAGAATGATCCTAATAATTCTATGGGTCCTCAATGTTTTGGATGTTAAGGGTATGGTCAGATGAAATCTGAATGTCCTACATACTTGAGGTCTAAGGGTAAGGCTATGGCTGTAACCCTTAGTGATAATGAAGTTTTCGATGATGAGTCTGGTTTTGACGAGGATGGAAACTTTATTGCTTTTATTGCTATTGCTGTAGTCAATGAAAGTGTGTCTGTTGAAGAAAACCCTTCTGATGGGGAACTCTTTGAGGATGTAGATCTTCAAGAAGTCTACAACAAACTTTGCAAAGTTGCTGCAAAGGATGCTATGAATGTTGATCTTGGCTTGAAGAAAATTGCATCTTTTGAGCTTGATAAGAAAAATTTCCTTGTGAAACTGTTTGATGCTAATGAACTTTTGAACAATATGAAAACTGAGAATATGCTTTTGCTTGATAAAGTTAAGAATTTGGAACTTGATTTATCTGTTACTAGATCTGCTAGTTCTAAACTTAATCATATGCTGAGTGTTCAAAAGTCTCATTCTGACAAATCTGGATTAGGTTTTGTTGAAAGCATCTCTGTGTCTGCACCCCATTCCACAAACTTTGTTCATTCTTCTTCCTCTGAACGCCCTGTGAGTGAGGTTGTGAGTGAGACTATTAAACCTGTAGAGGTCACACCTCTTAGGAAGATTAGGGTTGAACAAAAAGAATCTAAACCTAAGGAGTCTACCCTTTCTAAGGACAAGTTACATGGTAAGCTTGCTTGGGTTTGTCATTTTTGTGAAAAGTTTGGACACATTTGTCCAAATTGTTACAAGCTGCAAGCTGCTGAGAGAGCAAACAAACCAAAAGTACCTGTGCCTCAAGCACAAGATCCTATGGTACTCATTGGTGAATTGGTAAAGGCTCTTAACCTTTATTCCAATCCTGGAGTTGGAAATCATTCTAATGTGAATAAGAACTCCAATGCTCGTGGGGCATCTAAAAAGTTTTGGATGCAAAAGGCTCAATCTAATTGAGTCTTTCTGACATGGTCCTTGTGCTTCATTGCTTCACTCTTTGTAACCATTGTTCTTTGGTTTTTGTTTTCTTTGTTTCTAGGACTTGCATTGCATAACATTCATGCATTTCATTCTAGGATTGTTTTTGTTTCTTCTTTTCAAAAAAAAAGGGAAGCAAATTGTGTTTTGTATTTATTTTCTTGGTTTTGAAAACAAGGTTGATCAATTTATTTTCACATAATATGCCTTTGTACTTTGTTTAGCTTGGATGAGCTTATTTATTGCACTTTATTAGTTGAAGCTTTGTAGTGCATGTTGTGTGGGAAAGATGCTTATGGTTTTTGATCACTTTGTCTTGATCTTGAAGTCACATGTCTTTGACTGTCGGACTTGAACCTTTTGAGAAAGGCATAAATAACCATTTCACCACTGTTTACTAGCCAATCATGAACACGTTAGTGCATATCGTAAGATTTTGTACTCGAGAAAGTGTAGCACATGCACAAAAAGAACATAAGGTGTAGCCTCAGTTTAAATGTTAAAATTGGTGTGTACATTATTGGGCTATAATAACTTCAAATCAAATAAAATTGGTTTGTACGTTATCCCGGCTATTGTTAATAACTTTCTGATCAAATAAAATTGGTGCGTATATTATGAGGCAAAATCAAGAAGCTTACATGATTGCAAGCTTATGATCTAGGAGATGTGGGAGTTATATGATGTAACTCTTTAGGTGATAGTCTCTTTCAAATTCCATGTGATAAATTTTGTAGACTTTGTGTTTGATTTCTTTTCACATATCACCTCACATGTATCTTAAGCTTTTGCTAGTTGTACACACTACACAAGTTACTCTTTGCTAAACTTTGTACATGTTATCGTGTGTGTTTTTGGTTTGACCAACCAAGTTTGAAAATTCCTTGAGTTTTATGCAAAACATACTTGATGCTTGAAAATTTAAGAGATTGGATTGAAAATTTTATTTTTGGGAAAACTGAGTTTAATACTTGTGTTTTTGAAAGACATTTCATTTCATACTCATGCATTTTATTTTGAAAATTCAATGCTTTAAGGAGTTTCTATACAAAATTTCTTTGTTTTTCAAAAATTTGCTTTTTCTAGAATTTCGATCGATCAAATCTGTTCTTCGATCAATCAAAATTGCGATTAAAACATTTGGTCAGCCTCTGACTGTTTCGATCGATGCTCGATTGATGTTGGATCAATCGAAGCATTTTCAATCAATCGAACCTAAATTTCGATCAATCAAAAATCGTATTGGGAGTTTTTTAAAAACCAGATTTTCATGTTCAAAATTACTTTTTCAAAAAGTTTTTCAACTTTCTCTCTCCATACGACTCGGTCAAGGTTCAAATCAAGTTTTTTGTCGTTTTCCTCCGTTCATTTTGCAAGGTTTTTCTCTCCAAAGGCCGGTAAGACCATATTACCCTTCCTTTTGCATTTATTTTCAAGTTTCGTGCATTTTTCATGCATTTTATTTGGGAAATTTCAAACCTAAAATTTTTTGGGGTTTTTGATGATTCAAGCTTGTTTACTTGAAATTGATCAATGGGTTTTTGTTGGGGGATGTTATAAACATGATCTATGATGTTTAATTTGATCAATTTGGTGAATCGTGAGAAATTGAAATTTCTAGGGCTTGAAATATATCCAAATTGGGGATTTTGTTCAAATTGAGTTTAATTGATGAAATTGGCTTGTTGGATTGATTAATTTGATCATTGTAAACTGTTTTCTATCTTGTGTGATGATCAGTTGGTCAATTTTAAAAAAAAATGAACAAGTGGTTTTTCAAAATTTTGGGGTTTTTGTTATAAACTCTATGCTCAAGCCAATTTTGTGTGTCTAAACTTAAATTGAACTTGTTATCATTGCATTAGAGAATGCATCATGAAATTTTTCTGTTCATGCATCATATAGATTGTTATTTCTATATTGTTTTCGTGTTAACTTGCAGTCTGTCATTGGTTTTTCTTTTTGATTTTTTTTGTTCTTTCTCTTGTATCTTTTGTCCTTACCCTAGCACCATGCCTAGGAAGACTAGAGCTCATAGGTCCGCTCCCTCACCCCCTTCTCCTACCTTTGATAGTGAGAGTTTTCCTAGTGCAAAGAATGAGGAAACCTATGGGACACTGAACCTTAAGAGAAAGATTTGGGCTGAGCGTAAGGTGTTGTTAGATGAGATTGATCCAACCATTAGGGCTAATTTTAGGCGTAGGTGTTGGCTACCTTTGATGGATATTAGTCATTTACCTCTAGCTACCCTGATTAGAGAGTTCTTCTCGAACCTCTCTATCCATATCTATGATTCCAACATTTTAGTAAAGAGTTGGATATGAGGTGTAGAGTTTACCATTACTCCTGATGTAGTGGCTGATGCTCTTGGGGTACCGTTGGTCCAGCACCCTATCTATCCCTATGATGAGCCTCCTCCCTTGGATGACATAATGTCTTACATCACTGGGACTCCTATCCAGTGGGGATCTGATCATCGGATTACCACTGTTGAGCTTACTGAGGTTCACTACCTTTTCTTCAGGATAGCCTGTCATTCTTTGTGGCCTATCTCTTATTTGCACACCATTCCTTTGGAGCGATGTGCATTTTTGTACGCTTTTGTTACGGATGCTCCTATTAGTTTTCCTCATCTGTTTCTTCGTTCTTTGAATGAAGTTCATAGGAGTTCATCTACGTCTCATGCTCTTGTTCATCCTGTTTTCATTCATAGGATTTTGTTGTATCTTGGTTTAGAGGATTTCCCTGCTTCTGAGCTCGTACACATAGTTGCTCCCATAGGTGCCTCCTTCCTTAGGCAGAGGGCTGCTTATTTGAGAGAGAGCTCTAAACGCCCTCGTGTCGAGCCTTCTGGTACTGCACCCCCTCCTTCTTCTACAGGTCTTACTGTTGGTGAGGCGACTACTGATCCCGTTGCTGCTGTTGCTGCTGATGTTCCTCCACCTCCTTCGGATGACTTTGACGTTCGTCGTACCTTGGAGACTGTCATGACCGTTCAAGCGGCTCATGGTCAGATTTTGGTGGACATGCTTGATGAGCTTCGTGCTTTGCAAGCAGACTTGGTGCATCTTAGACGTTCGTCTTCGCCACCTCCTTTTGATGATGGATTCTAATTGCCCTTTGGCATTCTGTCACAAAAAAAGGGAAGTACATTTTGGACACCTGTAGAGGATTTTTGTAGTTAGGGGGAGATTTTTGTTTGTTGGAGCTTGTGGAGTTTAGATTGTATCTAGGTGCTTCACTGTGTATGTATCATTTTTTGGCTTTTGATGTATTGTTTTTGGGCTATTCATGTTAGGGGGAGATACATTGTTATATATGTTTCTTGTTTCACTGCTCATTGATTTATATTTATGAGTTATTCATGATATATGTTTTTGTTTTATGTTTTGTGAAGTCAAGAATTTATTTTTGTTTTACTTGTATTTTCCACACATGCGTTTGTGCATTTTGCTTAAGTGTTTCAGGAAATATACAAGTTGATTAAGTCGTGTTGCTGTCTACACTTGCAACTGATGGATAGTAGTTAGGATTAAATTTTTTGTAATAGGCATTATTTTTGTAAAGGGATTTTACTTTTAACTTTGAGCATTGTGTTTGTGTTTGTGTTTTGTCACGTATTGCTAAAGGGGGAGTTTGTTAGATTTTAAGTACTTAGGAACTAACGTATTAGAACTCTAATTTGTATTGTCGGCAAACCATGATCAAAACAGGTGTTTAGTCTTGTTTTAGACTTGCTCAAAGTATGTCTTTTATGTAAAGTTGGAATCGAGTTAACTACAGAATTGAGTGTGTAATTCTGACTGGCTCAATCGATCGAAACTTGGGCAGAATGTTTTTTTGCAGAATTTTCCAACTCAGGCCTAAGCCCATATGACATGTAGGGTTTTATGTTTTGTGGAACTTGAGTTCCATGTACTCGAGTTCTTTGTATATGGAACTCGAGTTCCAAAAAATAAATTTTTTTTTCCTATGTCCAAGTTCGCTATAACTCAATTGTCCGAAAATTGAGTTTACATTTGGAACTCGATTTTTAGAAAATTGAGTTTCAAAATAGGGACATTTCCCTAAATAGTTTCAGACAAAAGACATTTTGCTGGAAAGTTTGTGAGAAAATGGTAAAAGCCCATTTTAACCCCGATATGAGGCATATTAGAATTGAATTATGCTAATCTTGCCATCAGGATTGAATTACGGTCTTGCAAGCAGATAATTAGAATAAGACAAAAGGGCATTTGATTGGAAAAAAGTGGGGACTCTTTACTTCTCTTCTCCCCTAAGTGCTTTAGATAGAAAGATACAAACATTATATCCTTTGAAATATACTAGTGGATCAAATTTTGCTATAGAGTAATTAAATAAGAAAATGGAAGAAAAAAAAAATCCAACTCAGATTCTACATTTAAATTTTGATTTTTTCCCCCATCAAATTGAGGTCTAAACATTGATTACGTGCATTTACAATCACGGCTAATTTGACGGAAGGCTTTGTACTTTGTGGTTCCACCATGAGAGGACGATTCAGAATCCAAGAATGACATTGTTGCAGCAATATATTTGGCTATAAACACAAAAAACACACAAAATCAACAAATATGACGGGACTGACGAGTCCATTCGATATGGACGATACCATTAGCACGGACGAAACCAGCCTCTGGCTAGGAGAACCAATTACAGACATTGCTGACGAAGGTATCCGGGCTATTCAATGAAGGCAATCAAACCTGAAGCAGTTACAAGGACAACTGTACAATCCGTTGGAGGACATTGATGACACATTACACAGCCCCAGACGTTACGAGGAGGAGCATTAAGACCTCCATAACTGCTCCAACGGCTAGAGATCATACAAACATATATAAGCCCCACACATTACCAAGAATAAGGTACATACACACACACAAGTAACAAGAGATTTTTCCTTTCATTCTGTTTTATTCTACGTTGCTTTATTTTGAAGAAAGTTTTATACACTGACTTTGGCATCGGAGGTGTTGTGGCAGGCACCACACCGGTGATCATCCTTGAAGGCTGAAGAATCTTCTCTGTTTGACGAACGTGACTGACAATCTTACGCATCATCAGTTTGGCGCCGTCTGTAGGGACGACATTTTCGTGTTCAAACTCGAGATTGTAGTTTTCGATCAATTATTCTTTTCAGATGGAGTCCAATCAAGATTCTGCAGCCTTAGCTCAGCAAATTCAAGCTCTTGCAGCCACTGTGGAAGAATTGACCAGGCAGAACCAGGAGATGAAGTTACGGCTTCAATAAGAGGAGAATAGGTCCAAGGGAAATCAGGAAGATGAAGGGGATAGTCATGGAAGAAGTAACCTTCGGAGGCCCACCACTCCGACCGAGCAGACCTCGGACATGCTGAGAGAGATGAGGAGGGAAATGGACGAGCTTAGGAATGCCATCAAAGAGAAGACAGAGTGAAGTGTGGATCGAATGGTCCGAGCGACGGATTCACCATTCACAACAGCCGTCCTTGATTGTCCAGTACCGTCAAAATTCCGGCTACCTCAGCTCGAGCCTTTCGACGGGCTGAAGGATCCTCAGGATCATCTAAATACCTTCAAAACAACCCTGGGACTTCAGCAGCCCCCAGATGAGATATTATGTCGTTCCTTCCCAACTACTCTCAGGGGAGCTGCCCGGGAATGGTTCACAAAGTTACCAACATCGTCCATAGACACATTCGAACAGTTGAGCAGCGCCTTCCTGCGTCATTTTATTGGAGGATAGCGACCAAAAAGGCCGCGGACCACCTGCTCACCATTGGGCAAGGAGAAAAAGAAACTCTGAGGTCTTATGTAAAACGTTTCATAAGGGAAACACTGGAGGTAGACGAGGCTGACGATAAGGTGCAGCTAACGACCTTTAAGGCAGGACTGAAGTCCAGGGAGCTCGTCACTTCACTCGCAAAGAATCCCCCAAAGACGATGGCTGAAATGCTCCTTAAGGCATAGAAATACATGAACGCTGAGGACGCGCTAGCTGCCATCAGGGACGGAGATAGACCAGGGGACAAAGGAAGAAGAGAAGACGACCATAGAGGACAAAAGAGAGATCGACCAGAGCGTCGAACCAATGACGGAATCCGAAGGAAGGATGACAAAAATCCATGAACGGTAAAATTCACTCCTCTCATTATGCCTGTTGACAAAATTTTGACGCAGATTAAGGACGAGCACTATCTTAAGTGGCCGCGACCATTGCACTCGTCTCCTAACGTCCGCGATAAAAGTAAGTATTGCCTATTTCATAAAGATCATGGCCACTACACAGAAGATTGTAGGGATCTCAAAGAGCAAATTGAAGAATTGATACGGAAGGGGAAGCTGCAGAAATTCGTGAAAAAGGGGGACCACAATAAGTTTCGGGATGAAAACAAAGGCCAACATAAGTCCTCGTCCAGGAACGACGGTCGTCAACCCCAACCTCCTCAAAATGTGATCGGGGAAATACAGAAGATTGCAGGGGGGCCTACCACCGGGGGCTCATTCAGGTCACTCAAGAAAACACAGCAACGGCAAATAAACAGCGTCCATATGACACCCCTACCAAAATACAGACAAACTGACCAGGACATGACCTTCAACGAGAGTGACGCTAGAGGAGTGAAACAACCACATAATGACCCTTTGGTCATAATGCTCACCATAGAAGGGTTCAACACCAAAAGGATTCTCGTGGACAACAGTAGCTCTGCCGATATCATCTACTTTCCTGCATTCCAGCAATTGAAGCTGGATCCCAGAAGACTTCGTCCATTCGATTCCCCCCTTGTCAGTTTCAGTGGCGACATGGTATATCCTAGAGGCATAGTGATGCTGACAGTAACGGTGGGAACATACCCGAAGCAACTGACTCGTCAGGTAGACTTCTTGGTAGTAGACTGCCCCTCGTCCTATAATGTCATCATCGGAAGGCCAGCACTCAACAAGTGGAAGGCGTCCACATCCACTTATTGCCTCAAGGTAAAATTTCCAATAGAGAATGGAGTTGGTGAAGTCAAAGGAGATCAAGTTTTAGCTCGAGAATGTTACCAAGCTGTTTTAGCAGTTAAAGAGAACCACACATGGATAATAGAAGAAAAAGAGGGAGAAAAGGTGGAAGCCCTGGAAGCAGTAGAGCTGATCGAAGGGGAAGCAGCGAAGACGACCAGAATAGGAACGACCTTGAGTCCTGAAATGAGAACGAAGCTCATTCAGTTTCTTAGGGACAACTTAGACGTCTTTGCCTGGAGTCATGACGACATGCCAGGCATATCTCCAGGAGTCATCCAACACAGGCTAAATGTAGACCCAGAGAGAAAGCCCGTCAAGCAGAGACGAAGAACCTTTGCACCCGAGAGAGACCAAGCAATCACTGACGAAGTGAGTAAACTCTTGATTGCAGGCGTCATCAGGGAGGTGTACTACCCAGAATGGCTCGCCAACGTCGTCTTAGTAAAGAAAGCAAGCGAGAAATGGAGAATGTGCGTGGATTTCACGGACTTGAACAAGGCCTGCCCAAAGGATAGCTTTCCCCTTCCAAGGATAGACCAGCTCGTAGATTCTACTGCCGGGCATAAACTGTTGACATTCATGGATGCATTCTCAGGGTACAACCAGATAAAGATGGCTGACGAGGATCAGGAGAAAACCGCCTTCATTACTAGTTAGGGGTTCTACTGTTATAAGGTGATGCCCTTTGGGCTGAAGAACGCAGGAGCAACCTATCAGAGGTTGGTGAATAGAATGTTCATCAAGCAGATAGGCAGGAATATGGAAGTATACGTCGACGATATGCTCGTCAAGAGCAGGGAAGAGCTTGCACACCTGGACGACCTTAAAGAGACATTCGATACCCTCAAGCAATACCAAATGAAGCTGAATCCTGGTAAGTGTGTTTTTGGTGTTGCCTCAGGAAAATTCTGGGATTCATGGTATCCCAGAGGGGAATAGAAGCAAATCCTGAGAAGGTGCAAGCCATAATCAATATGGCATCACCCAAGACTGTCAAGGAAGTCCAGAAGCTCACAGGCCGGATTGCAGCTCTTAATAGATTCGTGTCTAGAGCAATAGACAAATGCTTACCATTCTTTAAAACCCTGAAGCAGGCGTTTGAATGGACCGACGAATGTGAAGCGGCCTTCCAAGAGCTCAAGCGTTACCTCAGCAATCCACCACTTCTAAGCCCATCCAAAGAAGGTGAAAACCTGTACTTATATTTGGCAGTCTCATCTACAGCCGTCAGTGCAGCCTTAATCCGAGAAGAAGATGGGAAACAGCTCCCAGTTTACTACGTCAGCCAAGCCTTCCAAGGAGCTGAGTCCAAATACTCAAAGATCGAGAAGATCACGTTTGCATTGATAGTAGCCTCGCGCAAGCTCAGGCAATACTTCCAGGCAAACCCAATCTTAGTAATGACGGATCAACCCATCAAGAAGTCTATGAGCAAGCCAGAAGCAGCCGGTAGGATGGTCCAGTGGGCGATTGAACTTAGCCAATTCAACGTAGAGTACCATCCAAGGACGGCCATCAAAGCACAAGCTCTGGCAGACTTCATCGCCGAGTTTACCTATCCAGACGAGCCAAGCCTTGCCAGCACGGATGAGACATGGGTAATGCAAACTGATGGCTCGTCAGCAAAGAAAAGAGGGGGAATAGGGGTCGTCATAACCACTCCTGACAGAGAAATATTGAGATATGGAGTTCAACTAAGATTCCCAGCCACCAACAACGAGGCTGAGTACGAAGGAATTCTGACAGGCTTAAGGCTTGGAAAAGAACTTGGGGCCAGGAACCTGCTGGTCCAGAACGACTCAAAATTAGTAATTGGGCAAATCAAAGGAGAGTACGAGGCAAAAGAAGAAAGAATGCAGAAATACCTCAGGTTGACGAAGCATCTGACTCAGGAGTTTGAAAAGGTGGAGTTCATCCAAATTCCGAGGAGCCAGAATATGGCCGCCGACGAAGTCTCCAAGATAGCCTCGTCGGAGGAAGAAGAACCAGTGACAGACCTGATGATGGAGATACAGAGAAGTCCCAGCATAGAAGAAGCTTCAATATTCGCAGTCCAGGGCACAAGTAGCTGGATGACGCCCATCACGTCCTACCTCTAAGATGGGCACTTACCTCAGGATGCAGATGAAGCTAGGAAGATCAAAAAGAGATCCACTAGGTTCACAATTCTTAATGATGCTTTATACAAAAGAGGTTTCTCCATGCCCTACCTGAGGTGCGTCGACGAAGGAGAAGCTGAATACATCCTTAGAGAAGTCCATGAAGGGATTTGCGGAGATCATGCAGGCCCAAGATCCCTGGTAAGAAAGATTATGCGAGCAGGTTACTTCTGGCCAACAATGCAAGATGACGCAACAAGGTTCGTCAAGAAATGTGACAAATGTCAGAGGTTCGGGAACATCCAACGACTCCCATCAGAAAAGCTGACGATGATAACTTCTCCATGGCCGTTTGCACAATGGGGAATCGACATCGTCGGCCCACTGCCTCGAGGCAAAGGTCAGGTAAAATTCTTACTCGTTGCTATTAATTATTTTACTAAATGGGTTGAAGCAGAGGCACTGGCGACCATTACCGAAGCCAGAATCCAGGGGTTCGTGTGGAAGAATATAGTCTACAGGTTCGAGATCCCGCGGACGATCATATCGGATAACGGACGACAGTTCGATAGCCAGGCTTTCAAGGATTTCTGTTCAAGCTTGGGCATCAAGAACCAGTTCTCATCACCAGGCCATCCACAGGCGAACGGACAGACGGAAGTGACGAACCGCACATTACTCAAGATCATAAAAACCAGACTGGACGACGCAAAGGGTGCATGGCTGGATGAGCTGCCCAATGTCTTGTGGGCTTACAGGACCAAGGCTAGAACCCCGACAGGAGAGACCCCCTTCAAACTTACCTACGACACAGAAGCAGTGATCCCAATCGAGGTGGGAATAACCAGCACCAGGCGTGAAGTTTTTAATCAAGAAGACAATGACGACTTTCTGCGAGTAGATTTGGATTGCCTTGACGAGGTTCGAGACAAAGCCTTCAACAAGATGTTTGAATACCAGAAGAAAATGACAGACTACTAAAACAGAAAGGTGAGACTCAGGCGACTCAACATAGGAGACCTCGTCCTGCGTAAAGTGACCCAGGCAACCAAGGACCCAGCTCAAGGAAAACTCGGCCCCACGTGGGAAGGGCCATACAAAGTCATTCACTATTCCAGACAAGGAAGCTACCACCTGGAGACCCTAGACGGAGAAAAACTCCCAAGACCGTGGAACATTGAACATTTGAAGAAATACCATCAGTAGTTGTAATAGAAAGATATATTCGTCATTATCAATCAATAAATGAATTATTCAGCTAATCTTTTTGTGCAAACAGGCTTGATCTAGAATAAACTCACAAAAAGCCAAAAATGGCTAAGCAACAAGATTCCTCTAAAGACAGATGTAAGTTACTGACGAAGAAACCTACCAAAAGCCAAAAATGGCTAAGTAACAAGATTCCGCTAAAGACGGATGTAAGTTACTGACATATACAAGAACAACCTAAAGCCAAAAATGGCTAAGTAACAAGATTCCGCTAAAGACGGATGTAAGTTACTGACGAAGAAATCTACCAAAAGCCAAAAATGGCTAAGTAACAAGATTCCGCTAAAGACGGATGTAAGTTACTAACATATGCAAGAACTACCTAGAGCCAAAAATGGCTAAGTAACAAGATTCCGCTAAAGACGGATGTAAGTTACTGACGCATGCAAGCTACTATCAAACGTATGCACATCCAAGTAACCAAGCACCAGAGCTTAAATTGCAGGAGTCTACTTTGGCAAAAACGCACAACTGACGACTAAGATGCAACCAAGATGACAGATATGGCAAACATACATCAGATCAAATACAAGTAAGTGCCGAATAAATAAAATTAAAGCCTGAAGCTGGCAGGCAGATTACCGCTGTTTTTACAACTAAGGGCCCAAAACATTGGGCTAAAAATGCTGTTCTCAAAATAGATAAAATTGTTCTGCAAGAAGATTAAAAAAAAAAAAAAAAAAAAAAAAAAAAAAAAAGAGGATAAACAAACGCCCAAAAACATGACGGGCAACACAAGAAGTTAAAACTTAAATAGCAGGTTCAAACTTCAGAAGCGGGAGGGGCATCAACAGCAGCAGCATCGTCAACTGGGGCATTCCTTGGAACGTCATCAGCTGAAGCCAAAGAGAGAACAGCTTCGTCAGCAGCCATCTCTTTGTCCACTTCCTCCAAGTCCAGGTTCCCGATGTCAACACCAGTCGGATGCTTGATCATATACCTTCGAAGAAGCTCAAAGCCTTTGAAATACCAACTGAAGAGCACAGTATTGTACTCGTCAGTGGTTTGAAAGGCTTCAATAGACCTAGCCGCGATGGTTTTTAGCGATTCCTTAGCACTCTGAAGCTGCTCGTCCTTCTCTATATTCAGTTGGCGCTCAACTCTAAGGTCGTCGCCTAAAACCTTAACCTTCTCCTTCAGAGTTGTAGCTTCGTCCATAGAATCAATAAGATTTTTCTTCAGCTTAAAATTCTCACTTTCCAAGGCTTGCACCTTTGACGAAAGAGACGCTAACTTGGCTTCTTGAGTGAGATACTCAGAAGCGATATGTAAGCTTTCCCCCAGAACCTGTTACCCAAGCTTTTAGTAAAAAAAAAAAAAAAAAAAAGAGGAGAGGGCTGCTCACGGAAGAAAAAAAAATCACTTTACCTGGACGGGCTTATGGACATGCCCACCAGCCACCTTACTAAAAGGAACCCCAAAAAAAGTCTTCAAATCATCAGCCGTCACAATGCTATGAGCTCTTTCAACCGCCAACCTCTCATCCCCCCAGATTGAAGAATGACAAGCATCTCCTTTCTCCTTGTCCTTCTTCGTCAGACGTGGCCTCTTTGAGATGGGCGTTGGAAGCTCCTCCACGGAAGTAGATGGGGAAGCGGTCCTCGTCGTCTCAGTGCCGGAGACAAGGGGAGTGACGGAGGCTGGCGGGGTGACAGAAGCGCCCCTCACACGCACGGCCTTCTTGCCTATACTAGACAAGGGCTTGTCCTTCTTCGCCCTCATCTTCGCGTACATGTCCTTGTTAAATTTGGACGTCATTTCTGTCAAAAAGAAGAGCATAAATCTCAAATAAGCACACAAGAAAGAAAGGAAAGAATAACAGTACTGACGAAGCTGGTACTTGGAAAGAAAGGAAAGGATAACAGTACTGACGAAGTTGGTACTTACTCTTTTTTCCTTCTATATCAATATTTTTTAAGACAAATGCAGAGGGCTCGGGCCCGAGGCAGTAGAACGCAAGAGTCTTGGGATCAACGAGATCGTCCCAACTCTCGATCGTT
This sequence comes from Quercus glauca, assembly GCA_023736055.1. NCBI lineage: Eukaryota > Viridiplantae > Streptophyta > Magnoliopsida > Fagales > Fagaceae > Quercus > Quercus glauca. Next base: position 37,943,382 of record CM043325.1, read on the forward strand.
TGCGCGTACTCTATGGCCTTCTCCACACGCCCTTTATACCTGCTCTTAAGCTTTGGTCGTCTCTTTGCTGGTAAAAAAAAAAAAAAAAAAAAAGGAAAAGTTTAAAGTGTTTAGCAGCTGTGAATGTAAGCACGACATAATTCAAGAAATGAAGAAGAAATATTGACGCACCTAAAGTCGGGGTTTCCCACCGACGACGTAACCTCGGGAGATCACCCTAAAACTCATCCGAGGGTGTCTCAAAATCGTCCCCAGACACATAGAAGAATCTGGATTTCCAATACCTGAACGATGAAGGTAACTTCTTGATAATCCTAGTCCTCCACTCCCAAGGCACTAGTTCATAATACCCATGCTCCTTCGACGCTTTCAAACGATACAAATATGCTAGCTCATCAATCCTGCCAGCCATATCCCTGTCATTGGCAGCCAGCCATATCCCCATACAGCTGACCAAAATCCTCCACGAATTAGGCATAAGTTACCCAGGTGCGATACCAAAATGATCCAGCAAGTCCATTAGGAATGGATGGACGGGAAAACTCAATCCACAGGTAAAAGCAGCCTCGTAAAAGCATACTTCACCTGGGAAGAAATGACATGCCCGGTCCTCCTCACTGGGTAGACGAATCCTAACCCGATTCGGGAATTGAAATCTGTCCTTAAACCTCGCCAACGTGTCAGCATCCAACCCACACTCCTCTCCCAGGGCATAAAAAGCCCTAACCTCTCGAGGGCTAGAGATGGCGGTATCTTCCTCCGCTGGGCCGCCGTTGGACGACAACCCAGTTTCAAGTTCGCTCGACCTAACTTCAGACATGCCTATTCGCTCTCCAACCTCATTCACAAACCAATCCAAAGACTGACGAAGCAAAGGCAATAAATTAGCCAATGCAACACTCAGGAAATTACCATCAAAAACAAAGTCCTCAATATTAGAGGGAACCCCTAAAGACCCTCCTAGGCGAGCAAAAAGAAATGAAATTGATGGACAAGCTACCCTAACCTCAGAGTTATCAACCATGAAACCCAAAAAAGAAAAAAAACGCAACAGCAAACTAAACCCCCATGAAATTTAGAAGCGAACAACAAGAAAAAAGAAAAATCAGATGCAATAATGAGGCGAGAGAAGTTAACACAAAGTTGAAATAAGAATGGGCATACCTTAAAGAAAGCGATCAACAAAGGAAGCACCGCCACACCAAGAAAAATTGCAGAGAGAGGTCGCCGGAGAGAGTGATTAGAGCAAATGATTGAAGAATTTTTGAAGGGAGTGAACAAGAAAAAGTTTTAAACTAAGGTTTTGGGAAAGCTGAAAAAAAACCAGTGGGAAGTCCAATAGTCTCACCTATCGAAGCATTAACTCCACCCCTTGGCACGTGCCACGTAGGCCACGATTTGCGAAGCGCCGCCACTACACATTTAATGCGGAACAAAATCCCAAACGGCACTCGTAGACTGTAAACTCTTCATATTCTATGTTCGTCATTTAAGTAACGAACACAGAATCGGGGGGCAACTGACGGGACTGACGAGTCCATTCGATATGGACGATACCATTAGCACGGACGAAACCAGCCTCTGGCTAGGAGAACCAATTACAGACATTGCTGACGAAGGTATCCGGGCTATTCAATGAAGGAAATCAAACCTGAAGTAGTTACAAGGACAACTGTACAATCCGTTGGAGGACATTGATGACACATTACACAGCCCCAGACGTTACGAGGAGGAGCATTAAGACCTCCATAACTGCTCCAACGGCTAGAGATCATACAAACATATATAAGCCCCACACATTACCAAGAATAAGGTACATATACACACACAAGTAACAAGAGATTTTTCCTTTCATTCTGTTTTATTCTACGTTGCTTTATTTTGAAGAAAGTTTTATACACTGACTTTGGCATCGGAGGTATTGTGGCAGGCACCACACCGGTGATCATCCTTGAAGGCTGAAGAATCTTCTCTGTCTGACGAACATGACTGACGATCTTACGCATCATCAAAATAGAATCCCAAACATTGGACCCAAACTATGCCCCCATAATATAAATATAAAATATTGAGGGACATTAGACTTATCTTCTTCTTCTTCTTTTTTGGTTGAGAACTGAGAAATTTCTTTCATTGGAAAATGAAACTGAAAACCAATTATATCAAATCCTTTTGAGCAAAGTCTACAATAGAAAAGGGGGTTGCCTCCAACCAAACATTTTAAGAACTGTGTATTAAGGCCTTTTTCACGCCAATATATGTGTTAAGGAAAGTTCTGATAAGGAAAATTCCCACATCAGTAGGAGTGCTAATATATCATCGAACGGCAATATTTCTGGTATTTAAGGCAGTGCAATCCTGGGATTAATTGCAGATCACAAAGTCCACGTCTAATCAAATAGACAAGTCAGATACCATCTATGTTATGGAAATAGAGCTCATTTCAGCAACCTCATCAAAGGAAACTTTGTCTCAAAATAAAAAATTAAAAAAAGAAGGAAAATTTGTCTCCTTAAATCTCTCATTAGTATATGTAATCCCATGACATCAGAACTCTAACTTGTATAGTCTTTTAGAATTTTGTATATATCTTACAAATGTATCACACGTAAGACACAATCAGCAAAAAAGTATTTTCCGCATTCCTCTTTATTTTTCAATATGTGTTGCTTGATTTGCTTCACACTTGACATTGCAGCCATTCTAGCATCTTCATTGACATGCCCCAGTAAGGATGAATTCTCTGTAGAATTCTGAAGAGATGTAACTGCCTGCAGGGAATCAATCTCAATAATAGCTTTTGTGAAACTTTTTTCCATAGTTAAAACAATACCCCTTCTCAGTGAGAAGTTCTCACTACCAGAGTTTCAATCGTTTCCGCATCTTAACCCGAGCTTTGACAGAAGGCCAGTCTAACACTGGTGCAATTCTGATTTCTCTCTCTCTGTCTCTCTCTGCCTTATGGTCCTTCTCTCTCCCTTTATCTCTCGTTCTCTCTCTTTTCTTTTCTTTTTTAAATGAATAGTAAACTCAGTGCATTTCATCCCTACAAAAATAGTCTTGTGTTGCCATCCTAATGGCTAGATGCATTGTACCAAGCCAAGTTCTTATTGTAGTCTCTTTAGTTTTCACATTTAGCAGGAAAATTAAGAAAACTTGATTGATATAATAACTCACTTAGCACAAAAATTAAAAAAACTTATATGAGACATGTAGCACAGAATTGAGAATTCAATTAAGAATCTAATTTAACTTTCTTTGAGCTTTGCCCTTTTTTTTTTTTTTTTTTTTTTTTTTGAGAAATAATTACAATATGTTACTAACCCAGCTCGAACAATTTCCCCCTAGACCCCCAAGTACTTTGTACCTGGGGAGGTGCCAATTCAGCTACAAGGTCTTTGGCAAAAGAAAGGGGTGCAACACAAGGACTTCCTAGAAGGTCACCCATCCTAGCTTGTAACCCAATGCATATGCATGGATATACTTAAAAAATACACATTAAGATGCATAGTATAATAATCTTACATATATAATTTAAATATTATTGATAGTCATTCTTATATATATATTTTTTAACTCTTTAAAAAGTCTTGTAAGAATGTTATTAGGTAGAAAATGTAAATTGTTAATTTTTAAAATATTTTTATGTTCATTAATTCTAGACTCATTGTTTTTTGTACACAATAACTTACTTGAATGGATATTTATGATATAGTCCCACATTTGATTCCAAAATTAAGAAATAAAACTCTCTCTAAAAATAAATAATTTAGGACACATGGCGCAAAATTGGACTTCAATTGTAAAATCTAATTGCATTTTCTCTAAGTTTTGCCTATTAATTAATATATATATATATATTGATGACTTATAAATTTGAATTGTTTTTAGTTATAAAAAAAGCTCATAAATATAAAATCATTCAAATTCTCTCTTCCTCTAATTTTATATATAGTGTTAGATATATGATTATGTTTTTTATGATTTATTTATATTGGACTCCTCGTTTTCTACTCTAAATTATCTCATTTAGCACAAAAATTAAAAATTTTGATTAGATGGAACAGTGCCTTAAAATTAAACTCTAATTGAAATCCAATTTTTACATTGAACTAACTAACTTGTTTCAAAAATTTAAAATTTTTAATTAGATGGGACACATGACACAAAATTAGACTCTAATTGAATTCTAATTTAAAACCTAATTAGATTTTGTCTCAGTTTTACGTATTAATATATATATATATATGGGACATATGTTGTAAAATTAAACTCTAATTGAAATCCAATTTTTACATTGAATTAACTCACTTGGTTCAAAAATCTAAAAACTTAGATTAGATGGGACACGTAGTGCAAAATTGGAATCTAGTTGAATTCTAATTGGATTTTCTCTTAACTTTACCTATTATTATATATATACATATGTGTGTGTGCGCGCGCGCTCGCGCACGTGTGATCTTTGACATATCTTGTGTGTTCTTTTTAATATATGCTTTCTGTGATTATGTTTTGGGATTAGGACTCTTTTAATAATGTCTTTGACAAAATATGACCTATTAACACATAATGAAGGCTAACCCACAAGCCGAGCGGGTTTAGGTGCCAAACACCTTCCCATTTTCATACCCTAACTCCAAACCTAATATCTAACGCATAGACCTCTTTGTAAGAGCCCCAAGAGGGCCAAGTTAGCTCCTAGACCTAAACCAGGTGGTAGGTTTGATCCATTAAGCAAAGGCTTACTCTCAAGGGGTAGAACCATGTATGTGTGTTCTACATAGGATGATGCGCTCACAATCTCATAATAGTATGAATAAAAAAAAAAAAAAATTTCTTTCAAATATAGTTTTTATTTTTATTTTTTTTTTATTTACCATAAAAACAAGTTTATAGTATTAACTTTTATAGGATAAACTGTAATTTATGTTGACTTTCCATTGATAAATAAAGGCTTGATTTGAACTCCATACACTCTAATATAACTTGTCTAGAATTCTTTTTGAATCAATATCTTTGTTTGAAACCTTTAGAATGACCTTTATATGAATGTATAAGGTGAAACTACACCATTAGTCCTTGAAGTTTACCTTATGAGTGCATTTGGTCCCTTAACTTTCAAGTGGGTGCTATTGATCCCTTAAGTTTAAAAAATGAACACTATTAGTCATTTTATTAAATCTATTAGGATTATTGTCTACGTGGATATAATGACAAAAACTGATGAGTATGTATTAGGATTAGTGCCCTTAAATCCCATTGAATGATGCTATGTATAATATTAAGTGTGACATTGTGTTTGACATTATGTATGACTTAATATTATGTTTAATAAATTTATTTTATTATTATTTGAAATAATAGTAATATGAATATTCGGACATTATCATATAGTCCATGAGATGCATAGTATGTGATTTATGTGAAGAGTCACAGAAGATATAAATCACAAGTTCTTTGTAAACTCAGAATTATAGTTCGTAGTCGGTGATGAAATTGGGCATTTCGTCTGCGAAGACTATAACATATCAACTACGATGATTTGTCTTGATCATGGTGGAGACTTCTAGTTGATGTGTTGATATGTTTTAAGAGTTAAGATATATTGAACTGGACCGCTATGAGATTTATTATTTGCCTAAAGACTGTCAAATGAATAATAAATCTCATGACTTGTATTTGCATGAACTCTTAATCCTGAGAGAATAATGAACCTGATCATGAGGTGTAGGTTGCTTTGATATATTAGGAGTGAGATTTAAAGTAATGGTCAAAACCTCAGTATGTTGGGCAGCCACATTGAGTGTTGATGGAACATGTATTCTCAAGATGGAATTCATAGTCTCTTAACGGAGATATAAAGTATTCCCTTGAGATAAGTTTAATGAGTTTGTTATTCAAAGAGTTAGGCCTAACCACTTTAGTAAAACTAAAGTATATATTTATGGAATAGGATTTCATAAATATATAATGAATAACATTAAAGGATTAAACCGGGTACTCAAGGATCAAGATGTAGTAATTTACAAAGTGGCAGTCTATTACAATGACTTTGTATTACTACGAATATTTTATGAAGGGGTTGCATGTATAATAAAGTCTTGGGATATAATATATAGATAGGACCTAGAGTGCAACTATATTTATATAGTGGTATTAAATATAATTAATGGTAACTTTGGACTTGTCAAGAGTTGACAGAAAAGCCCAAGGCGCATTGGAGCTAGTGTCTTATTGGTCCCTTTTGGTCCCACTCTAAGCCACATACTTAAGCCCAATTGGTAAGGCCCAAAAGGCCAGCCCAATTAGATATATTGGTTAGATACAAAGGAAAAAACGTATAGAATATAATTGGTAAGAAAAACATCATTGTAATGGTGTGTAAGTGAGTGAAAGTCACTCTCTAATAATCCCTTTGTTACCAATTGAGAGACCACATATCTTGGGCGTTAGTGGAATTGGAGTGAAGATTAAAAGTATTCCCAAGTGCTTCAATCTTCGGTTTTGGAATTCACCGCTTCAAGGTACGATCTTTTGTTCTCAAATTCTGAAATTTACTTTATACATGTTATCAATATTGAATGAAGTAGATCCGTTCAAAACTTACTTTTCCGCTGCATTCATCTTTAATTCCTTCAAATGGTATCAAAGCGGTCTTCAATTTCGTATTGTATAACATGTTTTGTGAGTTTTAGAATTAGAGATGATAGTTTCATATTGTTAGAAGATTAAGTTTCTTAATTTTCTGCATGTTGAAACTATGATTTGATGAAGACTGAAATTGATGTGATGATGTTGTTTAAATTTAAATTTAAGTATGTTAAATTGAATATTAAGGCATTAGCATCAATGAATTTCAGTTTTGATATCAAATTCTGTCTGTAATGTCCATATGTTGAATGTTCGTTCATGAAAAACGGAGAAAACTGCCTTAGAAAAATTCTGGAGATTTGAAATTCGCGATTTTCGATCGATCGAAAATCACTTTCGATCGATCGAATGAGACAGTGATCAGATTTTTTAGATCAATTGATTTTCGATTGCTAGTCGATCGATCGAATCTGTTTTTTGATCGATCGAGAGGCAATCGAGTATCAATCGAAAGAGTCAGATGATCAAGCTCGAATTTCTTAATTTTTTCGATCGATCGAGGGGCACTTTCGATCGATCGAAAGAAAGAAAATCAGAAATTTTTCTAAGTATTTTCACATGCTAAAAGAGTAAGACTATGTGTAATTAAATTATGCATGTTTTAAAACTAAAAACCTTTCTTTTAAAACATTTAGTGGGAGAGAGATACAAGGGTTGGATCTCACGGCCTCCATTGTCGATTCATAGTAGTATGGAATAAATACTTTGTCTTTGCCTTGAGCTTAGCATTCCATGCGGAGAGTATTTATTTCATGGTTCTACAAGATTGAATTTCTTGGTTTATAGTGGTTTGATCAAACACCTTGTCTTAGCCTCGAGCTTTGCATTCCATGCGGAGGGTGTTTTGTATCATGGTACTACAAAATAAGCTTGTTAAGGGGATGAAATGTGGCTACACATGATTTTAGACAGTGGTATACACTAGACTAAATATTATAGTATCCTTTATGCTGAGTTCTTACTATCATTATTTAGAGGCCAAATATATAACGGCATATTATTAGTGTTTGATAAGAGTTATCATGATAGCACTAATGATGAGAATATTTCTCAATCAATCATAGTATTTTATATTCACTCTATGCTGAGGGATATTGAATATGGGATTGGGTTGTCGTTGCATATATTATATTATGGTTTTATTAAGGTTCCATACTATATGTTTATATGCTAAATTGATAATGTCCAGTTTATTGATTATATTCATGTTTATTGTTTTCAGATTTAGAACATGGCATCATTTTGTCCACTTGTAACTATTCTTAATCAAAACAAACTGACTGGATCCAACTATGTTGACTAGAAAAGAAATCTGGACATTGTTCTTACTGCTGAAGAGCATAAGTATGTTCTTACTAAACCATGTCCTAGCTTTCCTTCATTAGATGCTCATATTGAGGAAAAACAACGATATGATCGTTGGCAGAAATCTAATGAGATGGCCAAGTGCTACATCCTAGCATCTATTTCAAATGTTCTACAGCATCAAATGCAGGATGTAGAATTAGCTTCAGACATCATGCTAAGTCTGAAGGAGATGTTTGGTGAGCAAGGCCGTTCCGCAAGGCAAGAGACCATGAGGCAAATTTATAATACCAGAATGGCTGAAGGAAGTTCAGTGAGAGAGCATTGTCTTACAATGATCTCTAATCTGAATACATTAGAAGTTTTAGGTGCCGATATAGATGGAGAATCCCAAGTGGATATGATACTCCAGTCGCTACTAGAATCATTCAAGGAATTCAAACTAAACTATAATATGAATAAAAAGATTTATACCTTGTCTGAATTAATGAATGAATTGGTAGCGGCAGAAGGCATTCTTGGTACTTCCAATGTTGAAGCCAATGTTGGTGAAGCTTCTACTTCTCAACCTAAGTCGAAAGGCAAGGGTAAGAAAAAGAAGAAGAAGGACTTCACAAAACAAGAGGGTAAACAAATTGCCTTAGGAGTTGCTGATAAAGGAAAGAAGATCAAAGGAAAGTGTTTCCATTGTGGTGAGAAAAGACATTGGAAGAGGAATTGTCCAGTATTCAAGGCTGCCAAGAATAAAGGTATGAATAATACATTCCTTCTTGAAATATGTTTGGTACAGAATCCCACGGATTCCTGGTGTGTGGATTCAGGTTGTACTAATCATATCTGCAATTCTTTGCAGGGGTTTCAGGAGACCAGAAAGCTTAAAGAAGGGGAGTTGTTTCTTACTTTGGCTGATGGGAGCAGGATTCCAATTGTAACTGTTGGTGTTTATAATTTATGTTTTCAATCTAGAGTTATAATATTAGAAGACTGTTTGTATGTACCTAATGTTCGTAGAAATTTAATTTCTGCTACTTACTTAGGTAAACAAGGATATTGTGTTATCCTAAAAGGCAATGTTGTAATAAAGAAGGATAAAGTGTTTATCTGTTATGGCAATATTGTGGATGGTCTTTATATTTTAACTCCTGATAAGCATGAATTATAAAATTCTGAATTAGATGCTAACTCTCATGTAAAATCATTAAAGAGAAAATTTCATTCTACTAATGATGCATATCTTTGGCACTTGCGTTTAGATCATATTAATTCAAACAGAATTCAAAGACTGATCAAAGATGGACTCTTAGGGCCCATGGACTTTGATGAATTTCCAGTTTGTGAATCTTGTTTGGAAGGTAAAATGATCAAACGACTTTTTAATGCAAAAGGTAGAAGAGCTCAAGATTTGCTAGAGCTAGTGCATTCTGATGTTTGTGGTCCTATGTCAATCCAGGTAAGAGATGGCCATGAGTATTTCATTACTTTCACTAATGATCACTCTAGATATGGTTATGTGTACCTAATGAAACGGAAGTCCGAAGCCTTTGAAAAGTTCAAAGAGTTTAGGACTGAAGTTGAGAATCAATTAGGTAAACACATAAAAGCCATTCGATCTGATCGAGGTGGCGAATACCTTCTTGGGGATCTCAAGGATTACTTAACTAAGAATGGGATTGTATCCCAATTGATTGCACTTGGAACTCCACAACAAAATGGTGTAGCAGAAAGAAGGAATAGGACTCTTTTAGATATGGTTAGGTCCATGATGAGTTATTCAACTCTACCTATTTCCTTTTGGGGATATGCATTAAACACAGCAATGTATCTTCTGAATTTAGTACCTTCGAAGTCTGTTCCTAAAACACCTGTGGAATTGTGGAATGGGCGTAAGCCTAGTATGAGACATCTCCATATTTGGGGTTGTCCAGCACATGTGTTAAAAGGGAAGTCTGACAAGTTACAGTCTAAAACAGAAGTGGTTTTCTTTGTTGGGTATCCAAAAGGAACTGTTGGAGGTTTATTCTATAGTCATAAAGATAATAAAGTGTTTGTTAGCATAAGTGCCAAATTCTTGGAAAATGACTATATGAATGATTACACTCCTAAAAGTAGAGTTGTTTTGGATGAAATGAATGAATCTGTAAATGAACAACCAATAGATAAAACTAGGGATGATGTGGCTGTATTAGATACACTACAAGATACTACTCATGACATGTCTAGTACTCAGGTGCCTCGTCGTAGTGGGAGAATTGTTTGGCCTCCTATAAGATTCATAGGTTTGGGAGAAACTTATGAAGCTATCTTAGAAGAGGTTGAATCGGATCCCTACACATATGATGAAGCAATAAATGATATAGATGCACATCATTAGGTCCAAGTTATGAAATCTGGATTAGATTCCATGTATTCCAATCAAGTTTGGGATCTTGTAAAGGCGCCTAACGGCATTAAACCTGTTGGTTGCAAATGGGTTTACAAGAGAAAGAGAAGGATAGATGGAAATGTTGAAACTTTTAAAGCAAGGCTAGTGGGAAAGGGTATACTCAAAAAGAAGGTATTGATTATGATGAAACCTTTTCTCCAGTAGCAGTGCTTAAATCTATCAGAATTCTCTTATCCATTGCTGCTCATTTTGATTATGAGATTTGGCAAATGGATGTCAAGACTGCATTTCTTAATGGCAATCTTGAAGAGGATATCTATATGATGCAACCGGAAGGTTTCATAGCAAAGAACCAAGAGCATATGGTATGCAAGTTGCAAAGGTCCATTTATGGACTTAAGCAAGCATCTAGATCATGGAACATCAGATTTGATCAAGCAATCAAAACATTTGGTTTTGAACAAAATCTTGATGAACCATGTGTGTACAAAAGACATCAAGATAAAGTAGTAATGTTCCTAGTACTTTATGTTGATGATATTCTACTCATTGGAAATGATGTAGGGGTAATGTCATCTGTAAAGGTTTGGTTGTCAAGCTAATTTGATATGAAGGACTTGGGTGAGGCTAACTTTATTCTAGGGATCAAGCTTTGGCGAGATTGCAAGAATAAGATGTTAGGCTTATCACAAGCTGGATATATAGATAAGGTTCTAGAACGGTTTAGCATGCAAAACTCCAAGAAAGGATTGCTTCCTTTCAGACATGGAGTTCCTCTGTCTGATGACCAAAGGCCTAAGACTCAAGAGGAAGCAGATATGATGAGACAAGTTCCTTATGCTTCTGCAGTAGGAAGTCTCATGTATGCCATGCTTTGTACTAGACCAGATATCTGCTATTCAGTTGGCATGGTCAGCCGATATCAATCAAATCCAGGACAAAAACATTGGCAAGCTATAAAGCATATTCTCAAGTATCTATGGAGAACGAGAGATTATATGCTTGTTTACCATTGTGAGGATTTGATTCCAATTGGCTATACAGATTCAGATTTTCAATCGGATCTAGATTTCAGAAAATCCACTTCAGGATGTGTTTTCACCTTGGGAGGTGGAGCCATTAGTTGGCGGAGTATTAAGCAATCTTGTATTGCAGACTCTACCATGGAAGCAGAATATGTTGCTGCTTGTGAAGCAGTAAAGGAAGCTGTATGGCTCAAGAAATTCCTTTCTGACCTTGGTGTAATAAGAATGGAGCAAGTTCCAATCACATTGTTTTGTGATAACAGTGGAGCAGTTGCACAATCTAAAGATCCAAGGAATCACAAGAAAGGAAAGCACATTGAGAGGAAGTACCATATCATTTGAGATATTGTTGCTCGTGGAGATGTGGTGGTAGCAAAGATTGAAAGTGCAAACAATCTAGCAGATCCATTTACTAAAGCCTTGCCTCAAAGGACTTTCGAGTCACATTTGGAAGGAATGGGAGTTAGATTAGTGCATAATAGTCTTTAGGGCAAGTGGGAGATTGTTAGGATTAGTGCCCTTTAATCCTATTGAATGATGCTATGTATAATATTAAGTGTGACATTGTGTTTGACATTATGTATGACTTAATATTATGTTTAATAAATTTATTTTATTATTATCTGAAATAATGGTAATATGAATATTCGGACATTATCATATAGTCCATGAGATGCATAGTATGTGATTTATGTGAAGAATCACAGAAGATATAAATCACAAGTTCTTTGTAAACTCAGAATTATAGTTCGTAGTCGGTGATGAAATTGGGTATGTCGTCTGTGAAGACTATAACATATCAACTATGATGATTTGTCTTGATCATGGAAGTGGAGACTTCTAGTTGATGTGTTGATATGTTTTAAGAGTTAAGACATATTGAACTGGACCGCTATGAGATTTATTATTTGCCTAAGGACAGTCAAATGAATAATAAATCTCATGACTTGTATTTGCATGAACTCTTAATCTTGAGAGAATAATGAACCTGATCATGAGGTATAGGTTGCTTTGATATATTAGGAGTGAGATCTAAAGTAATGGTCAAAACCTCAGTATGTTGGGCAGCCACATTAAGTGTTGATGGAACATGTATTCTCAAGATGGAATTCATAGTCTCTTAACGGAGATATAAAGTATTCCCTTGAGATAAGTTTAATGAGTTTGTTATTCAGAAAGTTAGGCCTAACCACTTTAGTAAGACTAAAGTATATATTTATGGAATAGGATTTCATAAATATATAATGAATAACATTAAAGGATTAAACTGGGTACTCAAGGATTAAAATGTAGTAATTTACAATGTGGCAGTCTATTACAATGACTTTGTATTACTACGAATATTTTATGAAGGGGTTGCATGTATAATAAAGTCTTGGGATATAATATATAGATAGGACCTAGAGTGCAACTATATTTATATAGTGGTATTAAATATAGTTAATGGTAACTTTGGACTTGTCAAGAGTTGACAGAAAAGCCCAAGGCGCATTGGAGCTAGTGTCTTATTGGTCCCTTTTGGTCCCACTCCAAGCCACATACTTAAGCCCAATTGGTAAGGCCCAAAAGGCTAGCCCAATTAGATATATTGGTTAGATACAAAGGAAAAAACGTACAAAATATAATTGGTAAGAAAAACATCATTGTAATGGTGTGTAAGTGAGTGAAAGTTACTCTCTAATAATCCCTTTGTTACCAATTGAGAGACCACACATCTTGGGCATTAGTGGAATTAGAGTGAAGATTAAAAGTATTCCCAAGTGCTTCAATCTTCGGTTTTGGAATTCACCGCTTCAAGGTACGATCTCTTGTTCTCAAATTCTGAAATTTATTTTATGCATGTTATCAATATCGAATGAAGTAGATCCGTTCAAAACTTATTTTTCCGCTGCATTCATCTTTAATTCCTTCATATGTAATGACATGTCAGCTATTTAATTTTGCTACGTAACCTTTCATTAATATTTATATATTTAAAAAATGAAAAAAAAAAAAAAAAAGATTGGCTTCAGCCCCTCCCTCCCTCCCTCCTTTTTCTCTGCTCCGCCGTCTTCCAAACCTCCAATCTAGTCACCAAATCACATCAAAGGCAACCCAAATTTGCTGGCAAAGTAAGTAGATCCACCTTTGACCATACAAAGTCTTATAAAACTAACTCTCTCTCTCTCTCTCTCTCTCTCTCTCAAGATTCATTGGACACAAATACTTATTGATTGGGTGCAGGAAACCCAACAAAAGGATTCAATGAATACAATCTTGGTGAAAAACCCATTTTAGTCCCTACATTTTCACGCGATTCCCACTTTGGTCCCTAACTTTTTTTTCCACCACTTTTAGTCCTTATCCTGGAAAACGCGTCTCGTTTTTGTCCATACTGTTACATCAGAGACGGAAATTGCACATGGGGCAAACGGCATAAGTTAAAAATATTAAAATAATGTCCACAAGCCTCCATGTCAGCATCTAAATTAAAAAAATTAATTTATTAATTTTAACTAAATAAAAAAATTAAAAACAAAAATAAAAACCAAAAATCACATGAATTGGGATCTAAATGTGTCTTGAACAAAAGCAACAAGAACACAAACCCAAAAATGAAAAAAGCGTGGGTTTGCTTTGATTTCTGTAACTGAGACTCAGAGAGAGAGAGAGAGAGAAAGAGAGACTGTGAGAATGGGTTGGATCGGTGAGACAATGAACTCCATCAAATCCCTTTAGATCCGACAGGTCCTCACACAGGGCGTCAGTCTTGGTTCGCTTCCAATTCTTCAATCTTTTTTTTGTTTTTTGTTTTTTGTTTTTTTTTTTGTTTTGTTTTGTTTCATTTCATTGATTCGTGTTTGGAATTGGAATTCTATGTGTTTTTTGCTATTTTTGGGTGATGATAAATTGTGGGTATGCATTAAAAATTGAATTTATCATTTTTTTTTTTTTTGGTTGGGTTTTCTTTTGAGGCTTAAGAGAACAAAACCCAATTTTTTGTTGAGGCTGATGTGATTCTGTTTGGCTCATTTGAATTGGGATTTCCAATTTTTATTTTCTAGGAATCATTTAGGGAAAATCATTCTATTTGGATATTTTTCCTTCACTTTCTCTCTCTAAAAAATCTCTTAGCAATGGCTTCCAATGGTGTTGTTGAAAAGACCGAAGCCGGCTTGATCATCTTGTTCGGCGAGATGCTCATCGACTTCGTCTCGACCGCGTCTATCGTGTCTCTCGCCGAGGCTCCTGATTTTCTCAGGGCTCCCGATGGTGCTTCGGCCAACGTGGCGATTGCCATCTCTAAGCTCAGCAGGAAATCGGCGTTCGTTAGGAAACTCGGTGATGACGAGTTCGAGCACATGCTAGTCGAAATTCTGAGGGAAAATGGCGTCATCAACGAAGGGATCAACTTCAACAAGGGTGCGCGCAAGGAACTCGCGTTTGTGACTCTATGTGCTGACGAAGAGCGCGAGTTCATGTTTTATAAAAACCCTAGTGCCGATATGCTCCTCACTCCTGACGAACTCAATCTCGATCTCATTCGATCCGTAAGCTTCTCTCTCTCTAAATCATCTTTCTTTCTTTCTCTGTGTTTTCCAAGTTTTATTTCCAATTGGGATTTCCAAGTTTTATTTTCTATGAGCATCGACGACATAAATGATTTTTTTTACTTTCTGGGTTTGTGTTCTTAGATTTGGATTTATGTTCTTGTTGTTCTTGTTCAAGACACATTTAGATCCCAATTCATGTAATTTTTGGTTTTTATTTTTTTTTATTTAGTTAAAATTAATAAATTAAATTTTTTTTTTAAATTTAGATGCTAATGTGGAGACTTGTGGACATTATTTTAATATTTTTAACTTATGCTGTTTGTCACATGTGCAATTTCCATCTCTGATGTAACGGTAGGGACAAAAACGAGATGCATTTTCCAGGATAGGGACTAAAAGCGGTGGAAAAAAAAGTTAGGGACCAAAGTGGGAATCGTGTGAAAATGTAGAGACTAAAATGAGTTTTTCGCCTACAATCTTTCTTGTTAAAAGGCAACTGTTGATCCCCACAAAGATTGGTTGGGCCGAGGAATAAAAAACAATCTTTAACATTTTACAAAAGAAAACAAATCTAAGTATAATACTTAAACCTCTTTATTTTATTTATAAATCCATTGGAAACAAATCTTAAGAACAAAGATATACATAAATATCCTTCAAGATTAGCCGTGGAGATCCGTAGAGATTGGCGAAGGACATAGAGATGTTTTATGCTGTTGATGCAGTGGCAATGACAACAGTTTGAATCCCCAGTGGCTAATGGTAGTGGAATGGCTGAAGCTGCAACAACGGTAGCAACAGTGACAGCACCATCAGCTGGGAGAGGAGGAAGATAAAGCGTAGGGGGAAATCACAGGAACACGTGGAATTTTTTTAACAAAAAAATAAAAAAAAATAATGATTTACATGCTAGCCTGGCAAATTCATTGTGGCTATTGTCATATAGGCTTACACTAAAGTTAAAAAATGCCATATCATTTTTCAGTTAGCTACATAGACAATAATATTAACGGCAATTAACTAAAGGATTAACGGTTCTCATTTTTTAAACTAAAGGGACCAATAGCACTCATCTGAAACTTTAGGGATCAATAGTGCTCACAAAGTAAACATTAAAGACTAATAATATAGTTTCGTCATAATGACTATTTAATCTTGCCTTCACACATTTTCATTTTTAAATTGTATTCTTACGAGTATACTTGGCTTTTGTAAAGAATCATATGTTAAAATAAACTATTATGAAACCTTAAATCGTAATTAAAAGACACAATTAATTTAAAAATTCTCATACTTTCAAAGTCAACTCTTAGACAACACTTATTTAAAGAAAAATATTTTTAACAATAAACAAATATTAATATTGTTTCATCTTTGTTTTAAAGGTGCTAAATCATTCAACCACATATAACACATAAGGGTTTAAGTCTCAATTATCTTTTGAATTTAATTTCAAAATAAGAAAATTTTTATAGTAGGAGTAACTTGATGGCTAGAAAATTTATGGCAATACTTAGGATGGTGATGATTGATCTAGTTCTTCTTGTTCTTATTGAAGTGCGAGCTAATGACCTTGCCTTTATCTCTTTCCATCCCTCTCCAACCCGAATCCTACTTTCTCAGACCACTGAGCTTTATAATAAGGAAGGACCATTTTATAATTGTATTTCCAAAAAAGTTAAAGACTGTGTTAAAATGCAACATAGAGTGGACCGTGTGCTACGTATAGATTGTTTTTTTGATTGTTTTGAACACTGCATAAAAGAGCACGAGATGCATATAAAACACCTAGAATTTAATGGGCGGCTCTAGGTACAATTCAGGGGATCAAAATCAGGGACAGACCCAGAATTTTAAGGTAAAGGGGGCCAGAATATAAGGAAAAAAAAAAACTCCAAATAGGCATCCCTATAGTGTTAACAAATTAAGAATACACAAAATTGTTGTTTCTTAATAGATTAAGATGCAATCATCTACCAACAAAGAAGAAAAAAAAAAAACCGAAGTTTTTTTTTTTTTTTTTTTTTTTTTTTTTTTTTTTTTTTTTTTTTTAAACTAGGCTGGCTATGATTTTTTTTTTTTTTAATTTTTTTTTTTATAAGTTAGAGCATTCATAGTAGAGGTGCTAAAAAATTTAGCTTTTAGCACCTCAAAAAGCTAATTTATCTATTTTATCAACTCACTTTACAATACACCCAACATCTAATGTTTTTTTCTTTTTTTTTACCACTTCATTTAAAATAATATAAAAAACTCATTAAAATAATAAAGGAAGAGAGAGAATTAGAGTTTTTAAATTGAAGGTAGAGAGATAATCTTAATAAAATATTGTATTTTATTTTTAACAACTTACTACAGTTAACTTGTATTTATACCAGTTTATTATAGTTGTAAGAAAATTAGTTTTAGCTTCTCCAATAATACATATTTTTTTGGTGGTAAAATAGTTTTTTTCTGCTAAAATACAATCACCAATAATATATAATTTTTTTATTTGACGCTCTTAAAATAAAATTTGAACCCTTGAACCTAATTTTTTTTTTTAAACCCAACTAAAATAAACTTAAATATGATCATCTTGACAATATCTTAGTTTTTTTATACACCAAAAAAAAAAAAAAAAAAAAAAAAAACACCCATAACAAACCAATTTGATCTAAAATATGGGGAAAAAAAAATAGTAAGTCCGGTTTAATGTATTATAAATCCAGTTTAAAACACTAGTATTACTATTTTTGTATGTATTCTAATAAGTATTACTGTATACTAAAAAAAAATAGGGATGTTTATCCCACATTAGTTGTGTGTGTCTAGTGTCTGCTGTTTATAACCACAGTCTACAACTACAAATGTTAGGCTATTTTGTAGTTATACTCTAGTTATGTAATGTATTATAAACCCAGTTTAAAACACTAATATTACTATTTTCATGTGTGTTCTAATAAGTATTACTGTTTACTAAAAAAAAATTTCTTTCTTTCAAATATATATATATATATATATAATTTTCCATAAACACAAGTTTAGAGTACTAACATTTACAAGAAAAGCTACAATTTATGCTGTCTTTTCATTAATAAATAAATGGATGATTTGAACTCCATTCACTCAAATATAACTTGTCTAGAATTCTTTTTGCATCAATATCTACTTCATTCTAAACCTTTAGAGCATTCACATCAAACATGTCAAAAAATATAGCTTTTACCAGCTTAAAACACTACTTTATCTATTTTAACACCCCACTTTATAATACACCCAACATAAAAGGTTTTATTTTTTTTACCACTTCATTAAAATATTATTTATTTAATATTTTTAATTCTTTTTTATTCTCCATGAGACATCTCTTTCTCTCTCTTTCTTTGTGTGCATCTCTCTTCCCCAGGAAAAAACAACCAACCCCACCGCCAGCCACCATCCCAATTAGAAAACCCAAGTCACCACCCACTCAATGTCACCACCCTCACCACTCAGGCCACCACAAACCCATAACAAACCACTGAACCCACCATCGTTACCCAGCAACCCACGGCCTTAACACACGGCACAACCCACAGCCTCGACCCATGGTATAACCCACAACAAACCACTACAACCAACCACTGAATCAATCAACCCACACCCACAACCCAAAGCCACCCCAATCAACTCACACCCATAACCTAGCAAACCACCCAAGGCCGCCGAAACCCACCCACAACCACAAAACCACAAAACAACCCGATCACTGTAATCATGGTGGACAACCTCACATTCTTCACAGGTTGCGAAGGCTTGCCAAGTGAGTTAATTATTAGCAACCATCCATTGATGGTTTTGCTTGAGAGGATCCGGCAAGTGGAGATGGTGGCGACGCTAATTAAATTGGAGCCTAATATGTCATTGTCTTTGAGAAAAAGGGAGATGAAAAGAGAAAGAGGGAGACGGAGAAAGGCAAAGAGGCAGCGAGAAAGAAAAAGAAAAAGAGAGACCTGGCAGTTTGGCACAAGAGAGAGAGAGATGTTGGGATTTGTGCTTTAGAATCCTATTGTATGATGCTATGTACTATATTATGTATGACATTATGTATGACATGATGTATGACTTAATATTGTTATTAATAAAGTTGTTTTATTATTATCTGAAATAATGGTAACATGAATATTTGGACATTATCATATAGTCCATGAGATGTATAGTATGTGATTTATGTGATTTAGTCACAAAAGATATAAGTCACAAGTTCTTTGTAATTTCAGAATTAGTTCGTAGTCGGTGATGAAATTGGGTATTTCATCTGCGAAGGCTATAACATAACAACTAAGATGATTTGTCTTGATCATGGAAGTGGTGACTTCTAGTTGACATGCTGATATATTTTAAGAGTTAAGACATATTGAACTGGACCACTGTAAGATTTATTATTCTCCTAGTGACTGTCAATTGAATAATAAATCTCATGACTTATATTTACATGAATTCTTAATCCTGAGAGAATAATGGACCTGATCATGAAGTGTAGGTTGCTTTGATATATCAGGAGTGAGATCTAAAGTAACGGTCAAAATCTCAGTATGTTGGGCAGCCACATTTAGTGTTGATGGAACATATATTCTCAAGATGGAATTCATAGTTTCTTAACGGAGATACAAAATATTCTCTTGAGATAAGTTTAATGGGTTTATTATTCAGAATGTTAGGCCTAACTACTTTAGTAAATAGTTACTAAAGTATATATTTATGAAATTGGATTTCATAAATATATGATGAATAACTTAAAGGATTAAACCGGGTACTCAAGGATTAAGATGTAATAATTTACAAAGTGACAGTCTACTTTCACAACTTTGTATTACTACGAATATTTTATGAAGGGGTTGCATGTATAATAAAGTCTTGGGATTTAATTTATTAATAAGGCTTAGAGTGCAATTATATTTATATAGTGGTATTAAATATAATTAATGGTAATTTTGGACTTGTCAAGAATTGACAGAAAAGCCCAAGGCCCATTGGAGCTAGTGTTTTATTTGTTCCCTTTTGGTCCCACTCCAAGCCACATATTATAGCCCAATTGGAAAGGCCCAAAAGGCCAGCTCAATTAGATAGTCAATTATTATGAGAGAAACATACAGAATTTGATATACACAACAAGTTTATGAAATATATGGTAGTGAGTGTTGGACACTCTCTCATTCTTTTTAAGAAATAACTGATTGAAAGACCACACATCTTGGGCGTTAGTGGAATTGGAGTGAAGATTGAAAGTGTTCCTGAGAACTTCTCAACTTTGGTTTTGAAATTCACTGCACCAAGGTACACTCTCTTGTTCTAAATTCTGAAACTTACATAAAGCATGTTATCAATTCTAAATGAAGTAGATTCGTTAATTTTCCACTGCGTATTTTCATATTTCCAACAATTGGTATCAGAGCGGTCTTCATTTTCAAATTTGTATAATATTTTTAGTGAGTTTTAGAATTGAAGAGAACTTTTTTCATAGTTGTGAAAATTCTGCAGTCATTTTTCTGCATATTATAGTTTTTGAAACTATTGTTTGATTAAAACTGATTTTGATGTTATGATGTTGTTTAAGTTTGATTTTAATAATGTAAAGTTGAATTTTAACACTTTAACATCAATGTAATTCAAGTTTTAATCTTAATCCCATCGTTTTTTATCATTAAGAATGTGTTTTGTTCATTGGAAACGTAAAAAACGGTCAACAGAAAAAACGGCTGTTTCTGGGCATTTTTCGCAACTAACAAGTCGCGAGCTAAGTCGCGAAAGCTTCTGGATGAACTCGCGATTGGAGTCTCGTGACTAGACAAGTCACCAAAACCAGTCGGTAAAAATTTTGACACTTGTTTTTTACATGTATAAATAGAAAGGCTTTGAGTAATTAGTTTATATATGTATTAAAC
The DNA here is from genome assembly GCA_023736055.1 of Quercus glauca. Taxonomy (NCBI): domain Eukaryota; kingdom Viridiplantae; phylum Streptophyta; class Magnoliopsida; order Fagales; family Fagaceae; genus Quercus; species Quercus glauca. The sequence goes on from CM043325.1 coordinate 37,964,185, forward strand.
AATTAAAAACCTTTAACTTAAAATATCTAGTGGGAGAGAGATACAAGGGTTACATCTCACGACCTCCATTATCGGTTCATAGTAGTGTGAGGTAAGTACCTCTTCTTGGCGTATATGCCTCGCGATCCTAAAGGAGGGTGTTTACTTCATAGTACTACAAGATTGAACTTACTTGTTTAAAGTAGTGTGGACAAATACCTCGTCTTGGCGTATATGCCTTGCGATCCCAAAGGAGGGTGTTTTGTTCCATGGTACTACAAGTTTAAACACTATAAAAGGAGATGAAATGTGGCTACACATGATTCTAGATAATGGTGTACACTAGACTAAGTGTAATGTTAACCTCCCAAAGGAGCTATGTCATTATTACTTAGAGGCTAAAGGTAATACGACATATTATTAGTGTTTGATAAGAGTTATCATGATAACACTAATAATGAGAATAGTTCTCAATCAATTAATGTGTTTATAATAAACTTGCTACCAAAGAATTATAGACATGGATTGGGTTGTCGTTGCATATATTATTTTATGGTTTTATTAAGGTTCCATATTGTATGTTTATATGCTAAATTGATAATATCTAGTTTACTTATTATATTCATGTTTATTATTTTTAGATTTGAACATGGCATCATTTAGCCCACTTGTTACTATTCTTAATCAAAACAAACTGACTGGATCCAATTATGTTGACTAGAAAAGAAATTTGGACATAGTTCTCATAGCTGAAGAGCACAAATATATGCTTACTAAACCATGTCCTAGCTTTCCTTCATTAGATGCTCCTCTTGAGAAAAAACAATGATATGATCGTTGGCAGAAATCTAATGAAATGGCCAAGTGCTACATCCTAGCATCTATCTCAAATGTTTTACAGCATCAAATGCAAGATGTAGAACTAGCTTCGGACATTATGCTAAGTCCGAATGAGATGTTTGGTGAGCAAGGCCGTTCTGCAAGGCAAGAAACCGTGAGACAAATTTATAATACCAAAATGGCTGAAGGTAGTTCAGTGAGGGAGCATTGTCTTACAATGATTTCCAATCTGAATACATTGGAAGTTTTGGGTGCCGATATTGATGGAGAATTCCAAGTGGATATGATACTCCAGTCACTACTGAAATCATTCAAGGAATTCAGACTCAATTATTATATGAACAAAAAGATTTACTCTTTGTCTGAATTAATGAATGAATTGGTAGCGGTGGAAGGCATTCTTGGTACTTCTAATGTTGAAGCTAATGTGAGTGAAACTTCTACTTCTCAACCTAAGTCGAAAGGCAAGGGTAAGAAGAAGAAGAAGAAGGACTTCACCAAGCAAGAAGGTAAACAAATTGTCTCAGAGGTTGCTGACAAAGGAAAGAAGCTCAAAGGAAAATGTTTCCATTGTGTTGAGAAAGGACATTGGAAGAGGAATTGTCCAAAATTTAAGGCTGCCAATAATAAGGGTATGAATAGTTCTTTCGTCCTTGAAATATGTTTGGTACAAAATCCCACAGATTCCTGGTGTGTGGATTCAGGTTGTACTAATCATATCTGCAATTCTTTGCAGGGGTTCCAGGAGACCAGAAAACTTAAAGAAGGAGAATTGTTTCTTACTTTGGCTAATGGGAGCAGGATTCTGGTTGTAGCTGTTGGTGTTTTTAATTTATGTTTTGAATCTAGAGTTTTAATATTAGAAGACTGTTTGTATGTACCTAATGTTCGTAGGAATTTAATTTCTGCAACTAATTTGGGTAAACATGGATATTGTGTTATCCTTAAAGATAATGTTGTAATAAAGAAGAGTAAAATGTTTATCTGTTCTGGTAATATTGTGGATGGTCTTTATATTTTAACTCCTGATAAGCATGAATTACATAATTCTGAATTAGATAAAAACTCTCATGTAAAATCATTAAAGAGAAAGTTTCCTTCTACTAATGAAGCATATCTTTGGCACTTGCATTTGAGTCATATTAATCCAAACAGAATTCAAAGACTGATCAAAGATGGACTCCTAGAGCCATTGGATTTTGATGAATTCCCAGTTTGTGAATCTTGTTTGGAAGGCAAAATGACCAAACGATCTTTTAATGTAAAAGGTAGAAGAGCCCAAGAGTTGCTTGAATTAGTTCATACGGATGTCTGTGGTCCTATGTCAACCCAAGCTAAAGAAGGTTATAAGTACTTCATCACTTTTACCGATGATTACTCAAGATATGGTTATGTGTACCTAATGAGACGGAAGTCCGAAGCCTTTGAAAAGTTCAAAGAGTTTAGGGCTGAAGTTGAGAATCAATTAGGTAAACGCATAAAAGCCATTCGATCTGATCGTGGTGGCGAATACATTCTTGGGGATTTCAAGGATTACTTAACTCAAAATGGGATCATACCCCAACTGACTGCACCTGGAACTCCTCAACAGAATGGTGTAGCAAAAAGAAGGAATAGGACTCTTTTGGAAATGGTTAGGTCCATGATGAGTTACTCAACTCTACCAGTTTCTTTTTGGGGATATGCACTAAAAACTGCAATGCATATTTTGAATTTAGTTCCATCAAAATCTATTCCTAACACACCTAAGAAAATGTGAAGTGGGCGTAAGCCTAATATGAAATATCTCCACATTTGGGGATGTCCAGCACATGTGTTAAAAAGAAAGTCTGATAAGTTGGAATCTAAAACCGAAGTATGCATATTTTTAGGGTATTCAAAAGAAACAAAGGGTTATTTATTCTATAATCATAAAGATAACAAAGTGTTTGTTAGCACACATGCCAAATTTTTGGAAGATGATTATATGAATAATTTTGATCCTAGAAATAAAGTTGTTTTGGCTGAAATGAATGAACCTGTAGTTGAACAACCAATAGATGAAACTAGGGATGATGTGGTTGTATTGGATACACCACAAAATACTACTGATGAGATGTCTAGTACACAGGTGCCTCGTCGTAGTGGGAGAATTGTTCGGCCTCCTACAAGATTCATAGGTTTGGGAGAAACTTATGAGGTTATCTCAGAAGAGGCTGAATCGGATCCTTACACTTATGATGAAGCAATGAATGATATAGATGCACATCATTAGGTCAAAGCTATGAAATCTGAATTAGATTCCATGTATTCCAATCAAGTTTGGGATCTTGTAAAGGTGCCTAACGGCATTAAACCTGTTGGTTGCAAATGGGTTTACAAGAGGAAGAGAGGGATAGATGGAAATGTTGAAACCTTTAAAGCAAGGCTAGTGGCAAAAGGGTACACACAAAAGGAAGGTATTGATTATGAAGAAACCTTTTCACCAGTAGCAATGCTTAAATCTATCAGAATTCTCATATCCATTGTTGCTCATTATGATTATGAGATTTGGCAAATGGATGTCAAGACTGCATTTCTCAATGGCAATCTTGAAGAGGAAATTTATATGATGCAACCGGAAGGTTTCATAGCAAAGAACCAAGAGCATTTGGTATGCAAGTTGAAAAGGTCCATTTATGGACTTAAGCAAGCATCTAGATCATGGAACATCATATTTGATCAAGCAATCAAGTCTTTTGGTTTTGAACAAAATCTTGATGAAACATGTGTGTACAAAAGACATCAAGATAAAGTAGTAATGTTCCTAGTGCTTTATGTTGATGATATTCTACTCATTAGGAATGATGTAGGGGTAATGTCATCAGTAAAGGTTTGGTTGTCAAGCCAATTTGATATGAAGGACTTGGGTAAGACTAATTTTATTCTAGGGATCAAGTTTTGGCGTGATTGCAAGAATAAGATATTAGGCTTATCACAAGCTGGATATATAGATAAGATTCTAGAACACTTAGCATGCAAAACTCCAAGAAATGATTACTTTCTTTTAGACATGGAGTCTCTGTCTGATGACCAAAGGCCTAAGACTTAAAAGGAAGTAGATATGATGAGACAAGTTCCTTATGCTTTTGCAGTAGGAAGTCTCATGTATGCCATGCTTTGTACTAGACTAGATATTTGTTATTCAATTGGCATGGTCAGTCGATATCAATCAAATCCAGGACCAAAACATTGGCAAGCTGTAAAGCATATTCTCAAGTATCTACGAAGAACGAGAGATTATATGCTTGTTTACCGAAGTGAGGATTTGATACCCATTGTCTATACAGATTCAGACTTTCAGTCAGATCTAGATTTCAGAAAATCCACATTAAGATGTGTTTTCACCTTGGGAGGTGGAGCCATAACTTGGAGGAGTGTCAAGCAATCTTGTATTGCGGACTCCACCATGGAAGCAGAATATGTTGCTGCTTATGAAGCAGCAAAGGAAGCTATATGGCTTAAGAAATTCTTTTCTGATCTTGGTGTAATGAGAATGGAACAAGTTCCCATCACATTGTTTTGCAACAATAGTGGTGCAATTGCACAATCAAAAGATCCAAGGAATCAAAAGAAAGGAAAGCACATTGAGAGAAAGTATCACATCATTAGAGATATTATTGCTCGTGGAGATGTGGTGGTAGCAAAGATTGAAAGTGCAAGTAATCTAGCAAATCCCTTTACCAAAGCCTTGCCTTAAAGGACCTTCGAGTCACATTTGGAGGGAATAGGAGTTAGATTAGTGCACAATAGTCTTTAGGGCAAGTGGGAGATTGTTGGGATTTGTGCCCTAGAATCTTATTGTATGATGCTATGTACTATATTATGTATGACATGATGTATGACTTAATATTGTTATTAATAATGTTATTTTATTATTATCTGAAATAATGGTAACATGAATATTTGGACATTATCATATAGTCCATGAGATGCATAGTATGTAATTTATGTGATTTAGTCACAGAAGATATCAGTCACAAGTTCTTTGTAAACTTAGAATTTGGTTCGTCGTCGGCGATGAAATTGGGCATTTCATCTGCGAAGATTATAACATGTCAACTAAGATGATTTGTCTTAATCATGGAAGTGGTGACTTCTAGTTGATATGCTGATATGTTTTAAGAGTTAAGACATATTGAACTGGACCGCTGTGAGATTTATTATTCTCCTAATGACTGTCAATTGAATAATAAATCTCACGACTTATATTTACATGAATTCTTAATCTTGACAAAATAATGGACCTGATCATGAAGTGTAGGTTGTTTTGATATATCAGGAGTGGGATCTAAAGTAATGGTCAAAATCTCAGTATGTTGGGCAGCCACATTTAATGTTGATGGAACATATATTCTCAAGATGGAATTCATAGTTTCTTAACGGGGATACAAAATATTCCTTTGAGATAAGTTTAATAGGTTTGTTATTCAGAATGTTAGGCCTAACTACTTTAGTAAATAGTTACTAAAGTATATATTTATAAAATTGAATTTTATAAATATATGATGAATAACTTAAAGGATTAAACCGGGTACTCAAGGATTAAGATGTAATTTACAAAGTGACAGTGTACTTTCACAACTTTGTATTACTACGAATATTTTATGAAGGCGTTGCATGTACAATAAAGTTTTGGGATATAATTTATTAATAAGGCCTAGAGTGCAATTATATTTATATAGTAGTATTAAATATAATTAATAGTAACTTTGGACTTGTCAAGAGTTGACAGAAAAGCCCAAGGCCCATTGGAACTAGTGTCTTATTTGTTCCCTTTTGGTCCCACTCCAAGCCACATATTAGAGCCCAACTGAAAATGCCCAAAAGGCTAGCCCAATTAAATAGTCAGTTATTATGAGAGAAACATACAGAATTTGATATACACAACAAGTTTATGAAATGTATGGTAGTGAGTGTTGGACACACTCTCTCATTCTTTTTAAGAAATAACTGATTGAGAGACCACTAACTTGGGCATTAGTGGAATTGGAGTGAAGATTGAAAGTGTTCTTGAGAACTTCTCATCTTTGGTTTTTAAATTCACTGTACCAAGGTACACTCTCTTGTTCTATATTCTGAAACTTACATAAAACATGTTATCAATTCTGAATGAAGTAGATCAATTAATTTTCCACTGCATATTTTCATATTTCCAACAAGAGAGAGAGAGAGAGAGAGAAAGAGAAAAATAGCAACTTGCTACAGTAAGGTGCTGCCTCAGTAAAATAAAGCTCTGCTCTGTCAAAAGGCATCTTGGTGGCCTTAATAACCACTTGCTTGTTCCTCCAAATGACCTTCACACATTGATGATTTATGGAAGCCATTGCTTTATACACCTTTAACCATGGATGGCCTAGAATGATGTGGTAGGATGTATTCCCTTCCATTATATGCATAAGAGTGGGTGGTCCAACCCTAAGATCCAAAGAGCCATGCCTAAGGGTACTCTGTTGTAAGGCCCCTATTCATGCTACCTGCATTGGCTCAAGAATAATTCTTTCCCTTGGAATTCCCAAGGCATCAAAAGTTGGTAAAGGCAAAATATTGGTGGATGCCCTAGTGTCTACTAATGCCCTTTTGATTTGGGATGAAAGGGAAGTAACATATTAAGGCTTGTCGCCATCAACAACTCGGTTGATTAGATCTTTATTAGAAAAGGTGACTGAATCCTTTGCTTCCTGATATGCCACTTGCATCAAACTTGCTTCAACGGCAGCCACTTCATGATTCCTTTCCATCACCCTAGTCAAGGTTTGTGCCGCTTCTCTTCTAGCCACTGGTCTAAGACCTATTCCTTCAAGAAATGAGTGTATGTTATCTTCCTGTTGAATTCTCATTAATATCTCTTCATCTACCAAAGGTGGAGGGGTTGAGCTACTGCTAGCCAAGTTCTCTGCTTTCTCTTCCATAGGATCCTCACGACCCATGAAGAAAGCCATTGCTACCTCTGGTTTACACATCCTTGGGTCAACCCTCTTCCCTGCCTTGATAACCAAATTTCCCTTGACTACTCTATTATGAAAATATTCCTCAAAGCATAGCAGTCCATAGTATGGTGGTCACATCTCTTGTGACACCTACAATAAAGTAGATTTCACTTTTCTTCTTCTGTAGGTTCACGCTTACATTCAAGCAACGCCACTACACCATCTTTCACCCAAGCTTCTAGGATGCTATACAATTCTTTAGAAGACATAGTGAAAGGAAGAGGAATTCCACCTCTCTCCCTCTTCTTTCCTTTGACCATCTTCTTAGGCTCTTCTGCCACAGCAACTTCCACCTTTTTGATTTCTCTTCTCCACGGTTGTCTAGGAGCACTCACAGCTTGTGAAGCTGAACCTTTTGAAGGTTTCCTCATAGACATACTTGTTCTCCTTGTAGCTTCCACAAACCTTGTAAAGCTAGAGATCTGAAGATTCTCTAGGTAAGGCCGGTATTGATACAACATACCCGCGATTCAAACATCTACTAGTCTTTCTTCCCCCACAGGGAAATAACACAACAAAGAGAGATCCCGAAACCTTCGAATATATTCTAGCAACTCCTCAAACACCCTTTGCTTCTCATGTTGCAGATTTGACAAAGTGAGCTTTCCTTCCAAAGCAAAGAACTTTTTCATGAACTGTGTTGCCAGATCGTTCCAACTTAGAACTGACCCTAGTGCAAGACTGGTATACCAAGTAAAAGCTTGGCCTTCTAAGTACTTAGAGAACTCTCTGAGCCTCAGCTCATGTTCATGAGAGTGAGCTGTTAGCGCATCTACATACCATCTGATGTGCTCCCTAGCGTTCCCTGTTATGCCATAATACTTAGGAAATATAAAAGGCGTGTAGTTAGCAGGGTAAGGTTCCCAGCTATTTCTTCAGGATAAGGAGGTCTAGTGTCAACGTAAACAACACTCTCCATCTTCTTGGCTTTGAACAAAATAGCATGTATATCTTCCTTAGTCAAATAAGGAGATCCTTGAGGACCTTGACCACCTTGAGGGGCTTGAGGTATGGTTATCTCTTGACGCAAGGATTGGAACTCTGCCCACATGGCAACCTGAGAACATTGAATATCTTCAATGGCAGCCATGATCCCCCTGGTCTCACGATGACCAGCCTCTCCCAAGGATTCTACACCTTCAGAGTGTATGGATATGTGATTTGCACTTGGTTCTAACCGATGGTTCTCACCACACCAGTCAGTATCCCAGTAACCATCTTCTTCCTTGGAGGCATGGAAGAAGTGACTACAAATAGAGGTATACAACCCAATAAAACACCCTTTAAAAGGAAAATAACCAAAGATCCCTGTGAGAGACTAGGAAAATCGAGGTGCTCTCAAAAAAGAGATTTTTGGGAGCTTTTTCAAGGCACCTCTCTTTTTGGGTAAGTGGTGTGGAGTCGCCACTTATTTTTCATACAAAAAAATAAGAAAAAACTAAATACAAGTTTACATGATTGAAATGCTTCATTGTTATTGATTGAATAAAAATAAATACAAGCTTGATGAATTGAATCTTACAAGGCTCTGAGTCCTAGTTAAAATCTACCAAACGAGTACATGGCTTTTAATCCTACTTACATTCTACCCAAAAGTAAAAGAAAGACAAAGCACAGGTCTACCTATCCAAAAGAACTAAATTTGGAGGCTATGTTACAGAATGAGAAGATGTTAGGCACCCATTCCGCCCAGAAAGAGTCTGGTCTTCTAGACTCTAATGACCAATATACCCTTTATGCATGATATGAATGATATGTTGCATACATGACACTCTTAACCAAACAAAGTCACATAAATCCATCTGATGAATGTATCCTCTTTTTTAGAAAAATTTAGATATATTTTTGTGAATTAAAAAAAAAAATTTTGAATTGATTCATTAGGAAGAAACCAAATCTGTTTTTGTATAGATAAAAAAAATTAGTTTTGTAAAGAAAACCATATCTGTTTATATATATATATATATATATATATATATATATATATATAAAGAACAAGGTTTTTGCTAAAAAATGTCACATTTGTTTTGGAGCAAAGTTAAAAAAAGTGATTTTTGGTTTATATGTAAAAAAAAAAAAAAAATCAGATCTGTTTTGTAAATAAATAAATAAAATCTAGATTTGTATAGAAAAAAATCAGATCTGTTTTTTATGAATAATATAAGAAAAGACTTTTTTAGAAGAGAAACTACACTCATGAGATAAATCTATGTTACATGCATCACATATTAAAAAATTACAACCTAACTTTCAATCATTTCTTTTAAATTTCAAAATCTACAATTCCATAAAGAAGAAAATTTTTTCAAAAAAAAAAAAATCAGATTAATTATATGACCAGAAAAATACAAATCTGCATATAGGGAAGATACTGATCAGTTTTATGTTCTAAAAAAATTCAGATCTACATCTAAGGAAGATACAAATTTGTTTTGTGTTTGAAAACATTCAAATCTGCATCTAAAGAAGATACAAATCTGTTTTTGTTTTTTGGAAAATTCAGATCTATATCTAAGAAAGATACAAATCTGTTTTTGTGTTTTAAAAAATTCAGATCTGTGTCTAAGGAAGATACAGATATGTTTTTGTGTTTTAAAAAATTCAGATCTGTATCTAAGAAAGATACAGAGCTATTTTTGTGTTTTTAAAAAATTCAGATTTGTATCTAAGGAAGATACTTATCTGTTTTGTTTTGATAGTCCTTGCAGATTTTAAAGTTAAAGAGAAAGAATTGAAATAAACAATCATCTAAAGCATCTAATCATGACAATCATATATTAAGAACATGTTTTAAAAACTTAAACAACACATGACAACAACATTAGAAATCAAAATAATAAAAACGTCCTAAAGCTAATCATGCATCATCAAGTAGAATTAATAAAAAGGAATAGAAAAAGAAAAGAAAAACTACCTCTTGCATGAGCGTGCTCTTCTTATTAGTGAAGGAATATTTTAGGGTTCAAAGAAATTTATTCAATTCTCTTTGAAACCTAAAATATTTTGATTACAGAAAAGAAATTCCTAAGGTCAGAGCTTCCAAAACGTCTTTAACGTAAGAGGGAAAAGAAGAAAAAAGTCAAAAAGAGGGGAGTCAGAGAGTGTGAAAAAGTGTGCAGAATTTTGAGAGGCATCCTCTATTTATAGAGGCTGGGATGTTCTAAAAATAAGCAAAAAACATATGGGGGAAAATCCTAGAAAAAAATGAGATTTGGATAAGAGTAAGTTGATTTTTTAGATCATAACAAGTTTCAGTATTTTGATCATATCGTTTTAGTCAAAATTTGGATTATGATAAAATTTTGATAGTTGAAGGGAAATTCGATTCTCTACAACTTTTCCAGAAATAGCCTAGTCCTAATTTTTGAGTTTGGCTATGCCAAAAGTTCCTTGGAACGTGAATATGAAATCTGCTACTTGATTAGCACCTTTTTGAAGTGTTTTCCAACTCTAAAACTGTATTTGGACAAATTTAAGAGTTATTTTCATGATAAACCTCATTCCAAAGTGATAATTATGATTTTTAAAATAATTATTTGGAATATAATTATCCTAAAAGCCTAATTATCTGCAGTCTTTAAATATTATCAGCTTATTTGTTTTAATCAAATGCAACAAATCTCACTTTAAGAAAAATACTTAACCAATCACAAAAGTTCATTTAATTAATTTTAATTATCAACCAATCAAAATTAATTTCAATTAATCACACGTGATCGGCTTCACCCCATACAATGCATGCAGACCGTGAAAACTTGATCTCATGATATCTTTCAATCCGACGGTCTGATTTACGAATCGGACATATTGTCGCAACCGTTAGAATCTCAAGATTATTTTTATGATATGCAATGAATTAATTAATGCAAGTAATGTAACACTAAATTTTTGGGTATATGAATGGTCAATCTAGTCATCTTCCAAGATTAAATTATAGGTGCAAAATCGAGTGTCTACAATCCCCAATGGAGTCCCCAAAAATGTATGTGCAAGTTAGATTTGAGCTTATATAGAAAAGTGAAATAAGTTATCTAACAGTACATCTACATGAGAAAGCTTGAAAAGATGCAAGCTTTGGCATGACACTGAAACAAGAAAAAGAAAGTGATGATACGACATGAAAAAGACGAACATTTAAACAAGAAGAAGAAACCGATTACTAAAGAAACACCAGATGTATGTGGAAAACACTAAATAAGGGATAAAAAATCACGGTTTGAGCAAGAAGGTAACATTCTTGCTCGACTCTGCTTGTATTATGTGCGAAAAGATCAGTTTACAATCAGGTTGCCTTTTTTTCCTACCAACTCTCCACTTTCATCTCCAAAATATCTAATTGGGTTCTTGCCCTATTAGCATAGCTACATGTTCCTTTTATACTCTAAGGAATATGGCTGAGTATAAGGATAGGTGTCAAGTCATCATTTTTTATTTTTGACCTTTTCACAGCTATGATATTATCTGCTAATTAGGAGATAAGAACTGCGCCAACGTGGCACTGGGACCTGTAGGTAGGTAGCTTTGCCACTGCTTGGGAGACAAGTCTTGGACATTGAGAGAGACATCAGGAGTACTATGATTGGTACACATGTCTCTAAGGTGACTCATTGTACACTCAACCAATAAGGGGTGTCCTCATAGCCTCTAACCTTAAAAAGTCACTATCTCCTTTTTTGTGAGGGCTTGAATACCATGTCAGGTGTAAATCTTACTTCATTCCCAAGGCAGTCACGCCTTTAGCATAGACCAAGACAAGATCCCTTAGCCAACGCTTCCTTTCCCTTTGCTCACAACCACTCCATGTGTAAGGTCGAGATTCAACTACTTATGCATTCCTCCATGCCTTAGTGGTGTTATGTACATATGGAAATGAATTATTTTTGTTGGAGCCTTATTTTGTTGGAAGATTTTATTGTTGTTATTGTTTGACATATTTTTTGTTAATCGGAATTAGAGCTCTAAAAAGATGATATAATAAAATCTTACCGTTTGATGGATGGAATGTTCATTTTAGTTATAATTATACGCAACTTCTGTACAGGGGTTCATTCATTCTTTATAGATTGACATATTTCATCTCATTAGCATACTCATGAGCACATGAGTAAATAGTAGATCCAAGTAAAATATCATCACCATATATTGTGCAATGGCAAAATCATCCTCAATCTTCCAAATCAACAAGGTCCAATTTGAGTCACCTTTTAGCAAATTCATGATTCAAAAGATGGGTAGTTAGCCTTTCATATTGAGCTTTTGGGGCTTATTTCAAACCATAGAGAGCCTTCTTAAGGTACGCGCGATTGGAATATAGAGGATCCATTAGGCCTTTGTGTTCCTTGCATAATCCTCTTCTTGAAGAACTCCATTGAAGATGGTTCTTTTGGTATCCTTTTGATAGAGTTTAAATTCCATGAAACAGGCTATAGATAGCAAGGTCCTAATGGACTCAAGTTTAGTAACATTGGAAAATGTCTTACCAAAACCTATGCATTCAACTTGAGTGTACCCATGATCTACAAGCCTAGCATTATTTCTTACCACTGTACCACTCTCATTAGTTTTGTTCTTAAATATCCACTTGGTATTAATGACATTCTGATCCGTAGGCCTATGGTGCTAAATAACATACATCACTCCTAATGAACTGATTCAATTCCTTATGCATGCATTTACCCTACTTACTTAACGGCCAGTTTAGATTAAAAGGGAGTAGAATGGAGTAGAGTAGAGTTAGCCAGAAATTAACTGGCCCTAAGACTTTATCAACTTTCGTGATCTTCAAACTGTGAAAGGCAATATGTATATCTTATAAATTACATGATTGATACTCTTCTTCAAAGTACCGTGCCATCATCAAAACTTCCCAAGATATTCTCCTTGGGATGGTTCAATTTAACCCATATATCTAAATGTTCTTTAGTGGCAAATGGAGATTTTGGATTTAATGTACTTTTTTCTTTTTTTTCGATAACCTGGATTTAATGTACTTGTTCCTTATTTGTATCCTCAACTTCAAGTTGTTTGTTTACTTTCCCACAATCAACATTAACACCTATTTCCTAAAGCAAATACCCAGACCCCCTTTAAATAGGGTCCCAGCATCATTTATTTTTTTCACAATACCCTTGTTTTTTTAGTCTCTTCTCATTCTTAATAAAAGATTAGAAACGCAATACCTTTCTTTCAAAACCCTGGTTTCATCTCATGAAACAGGCTATAGCTAGCAAGATCCTAATGGACTCAAGTTTAGTAACATTGGCAAATGTCTTACCAAAATCTTTGCTTTCAACTTGAGTGTACCCATGATCTATAAGCATAGTTTTTTTTTTTTACCACAATACCACTATCATTAGTTTTGTTCTTAAATATCCACTTGGTATCAATGACATTCTGATTTGTAGGCCTATGGTGCTAAATAACATACATCACTCCTAATGAACTGATTCAATTCATTATGCATGCATTTACCCAACTTACTTAACGGCCAATTTGAATTAAGAGGGAGTAGAATGGAGTAGAGTAGAGTTAGCCAAAAATTAACTGGCCCTAAGAATTTATCAACTTTCGTGAGCTTCAAACTGTGAAAGACAATATGTATATCTTATAAGTTACATGATTGATACTCTTCTTTAAAGTACCATGCCATCATCAAAACTTCCCAAGATATTCTCCTTGGGATGGTTCAATTTAATCCATATATCTAATGGCCTGTTTGGGAGTTTAGAGAGGGAGGGGAGTAGAGGGGAGTAGAGGGAAGGGGAGTAGTGGAGAGGAGAGTAGAGGAGAATAGTTTTCCCCTACCTTGTTTGGATGTTTTTAAAATTAGTAAGGGGGAATGGAGTAATTAACCCTTCCTCTTGTTTGGATGTTTTAAAAATTAGGATGGAAAGGAGTGGAAATGATTTAAATAGACAAATTTACCCCTATTTGAAAATGGACTTGCAACATTAGTTTATGATTAATTTATTAGATTAAATAATTATGACTATAGCATGCAATATTTTTTTGATAATATTTTTTTTTTCTAATATGAATTAAATAATCAACATTGATCTATGATTAAATATTTTTTTTCTGCTTTTTTATTATACTAAAAAAAACCATCCTTAATTGATAATAATTAAAATAAGAAAAAAATGTTATTTAGAGAAAATAATTAAACCATCCAAATATTCAATATATTCTCTAAGTGAAAAAATTATATAAAACTTTGAATCAACATTTTTCAACATCTGGAATCACTTTGCATAAATTATTCCATTTGCAATAGTAAAATGCTTAATTTAATTTCCAATTTCCGATGATTTTAATCTTCAATACTTATTTTGCTATGTGTTGACTTTCTCACTTACGTGGCAGTTATTGATAGGACAGTCTTATAATTTACCAAACCGTCATATGCGTTAACCAGTGAACTTAAATAAACTTCTCTCGTAAGCATTTGGTTTTCGAGAAAGTGTGGGTCAAGAAAATTTTTTGCTAAAATTGTCTTCTTGAAAAAAAAAAAAAAAAAAAAACCCTAGCCTCCCAAATGAGCCACCATAGTAGTAGCAGCAGCAGAAGAAGTAGTCATTCTCCTTCATTGTCTTAACTCTGTCTCTGCATCTCCGGCGATCAGATGCATTCAGAATCGGGGATCTGATCAGCGAGAGATCCAGTTCTTAAAAGCTAGCAAGTACGCCTAGCGTGTCGGTGCTGGAGCTTCGATTTACCTTTCTGCCGTGCTCGAATACCTTGCTGCTGAGGTTAGGCTTTGATTTTTTTTTTTTTTTTAGGTTCGATTTCGTGGGGGTGTTTGGATGCCGAGAATATGTGGGAAACTGGGTGTGACGGATTTTGTGTTTTGTGATCGTTGCTCTATTAGTTTATGGATTTGGGTATTGGATCTTTGGATCTATGCAATTAGAGACTTTGTGTAGTATTCGGTTTTGGGTTTTCTTTTCTGTTTGGTTGCTGCGAAAATATTGGATAGAAACTGTAAAGATACTTGTGGGTGAGAAAGCCCAACGCCATATGTTGGGCCTGTGGCCCAATTTGAATAAAACTTCCTGTCCGAAGAGATTCCGCTCGTCAGTCCTCCAAAGAACTTGATCAAGTAGAAGATTCCTCAGTGGGGAGTTAGCGCTGGGCATTCCCAAGCGCGAAGATATCCTAAAATATCTTACAAATAAAGTTGCCATCACCGCATTTAATGCACTGCAGCAACTTTCCTGGCCGCATTTATATGGAGAAGACACCTGAACAGTGAAACCTTAGCCACTACCACTCACTGCAGGTTAAAGCAAACTTCTGATGTGACTAATACTCAAGTGGACGCTTAGATGAAGGACAAGTGTGCGGTGAGGATGAGGGAAAAATGTGTATATATATAAAGGAAACAGGTCTCACAAATGGGGGAGAAAAATTGTACTTACTAAGTTGATAAATGCAAGACCTTTTCGGATCAAAGATACTTTTATTGAATACTAGCCTGAGTGTCTTTTGCCCTGTTTCGCTTGCATGAACCGTTGCTAAATCCATATCCAGCCTAGCTGTTTAACCCATTCTCTACAAATTTATTGTTAGGGATTTGTTGGGCTCATAATACGGGAAGTTATTTGCCTAGTCCATCAAATTACGACCCTACAATTGGCGCCGTCTGTGGGAAACAGCTTGAGCCAAGGTGGAAGCAACACCTCAAAGAATGGCTGAACCAAGGCAACGACCAGCGGAGTCCAGGTCGTCTCGGCACACCGATCCTTTTCTTCATCTGGAACGGAGGCAGGATCGTGAGGGCAGCGTACACACCGCACGTGATGATCAAAACCAGTCGCATGGAGAGAGCCACATGTCCCATGCAGAGAAAAACAAAGACATGCAGAAGGAGATCGATAGGCTAAAGAGGGAGTTGCGCCATGCGAAGAGAAAGCACAGTCCCTCGTACTCTGATGAAGATGCTGAGGACGAACAGGATGTTGTTTACAAACAGAAACTTCGAACGCCAGTCAGCGAATCCTTTACCTATGAGGAAATGCGTCATGATGAGGGGAACCCTCAGAACCCCTTACCTAGAGGCGTAGGGAACGACGTTATGAGTAAAGCCCTGGATCAGATTTCCAGATCCCCCTTTACTCGTAACATCGAGAATGCTAGATTTCCTCGACGTTTCCACCAGCCTGCATTCACCATCTATAATGGCCGGACAGACCCAGTGGAACATGTGAGCCATTTCAACCAGAGGATGGCCGTCCACTCCAGGGACGAAGCCCTGATGTGCAGAGTCTTCCCATCCAGCTTGGGACCGATAGCCATGAGGTGGTTTGACAATCTGAAAGCAAAATCTATAAGCTCTTTCCAAGAGCTGACTCAAGCATTTGGTTCACGTTTTGTCACGTGCCGAAGGGTTCCGCAGTCTATGGCTTCCCTATTGTCAGTCAGTATGAAAGGAGGTGAGACTCTGAAGTCGTATTCAGATAGGTTCTGGGAAACGTATAACGAGGTAGAGGAAGATTGTGAATTGGTGGCCATTAGCTCTTTTAAACTGGGCCTCCCCACTGAACATCCCTTAAGAGCGTCCTTAACGCGCAAGCCTGCTACCAGTATACGCCAATCGATGGATAGGATTGATAAGTACAAAAGAGTTGAAGAAGATCAGCAGCAGAGTAAGGGAAAGGAGAAAGTTATCCCTCAGGAGGGGAGGGATTTCAGGTCGGACAGGCAAAATCACAACAGGCCGAGGAAGGACTGGGCCGGACAAAGCACAGCGAACTTCCAGACGGTCAATGCGGTTTTTCGTGAACCAGTACACCAAGTCCTGGGTAAAATAAAAAATGAACCATTCTTCAAGAGGCTAAACAAAATGGTAGGAAACCCTGAAAGGCGCAACCACAATCTTTATTGTCAGTATCACCTTGACCATGGGTATACTACTGAGGATTGCAGGAGCCTGTGGGACCATCTAGATCAGCTGGTCAGTGAAGGCAGACTAAAGCACCTTCTACACCACTCATACGGTCAGGGAAATCACGCAAATGCGAGCCCCAGGAGAGGCGATTCTGTGAAACCTCCCTTGGGTACAATCAATGTTATTTTTGCCGCACCAGGAAGGACGGGGTCTTGCCCATCCAGAGTACTGTCTGTTGCTCAGTTGCCCTCGGAGAGTGCTAACAGAGAGCCGAAGAGACCCAGGATGGAGGTTTCGGTTTTGGGATTTTCGGACAAGGACAAAATCGGGACTATACAGCCGCATGATGACGCCCTGGTAGTAACTCTGAGGATAGGTGGATACGACGTGAGGAGGGTGATGGTAGATCAGGGCAGCGCCGCAGAAATAATGTACCCAGACCTATATAGGGGGCTGAACTTATCCCCCGAAGACCTAACTCCGTACAGTTCCCCTTTAGTCAGTTTTGATGGTAAAGTGATCATTCCGAAGGGCCAAATCAGACTACCTGTGCAAACCGAACAGGAAACGGTAGAGGTAGATTTCATAGTGGTGGATGCCTACTCACCCTACACTGCTATTGTGGGCAGACCTTGGCTTCATACCCTCGGGGCCGTATCCTCCACACTTCATCAGAAAATTAAATATCCGTCCGACGGGATAGTCAAGGAGATCCGAGGAGATCAGTCTACATCCAGGCAATGTCTAGTGGCAGCTATCCAGCATCAACCTCAGGCTGAGCCCTTGGACCGTAACGAAGAGAGTTTATAGCAATCAAAGCCTTCGGTGCTGGACACCGAGACCTCGGCCGAAGAGGCAGAATGTGAAGGCTTGGCAAGAGTAGTCGTGGATAACGACCCAGAGAAGTTTTTTCAAGTCGAATCCATGCTGCCTCCTTAAGAGAAGGAAGAGCTGATAGAGTTCCTCAGGGCAAACGTAGATGTATTTGCATGGGACTCTGCAGAAGCCCCTGGGGTAAGCCCAGATTTTATTTGCCACCATCTAAACGTTAATCCCACCATCGTCCCCAAGAAGCAACCGCTCCGGCGTCCTTCGAGGGAACACGCTGACGCGGTTAGGGATGAAGTGACGAAACTCAAGCAGGCAGGGGCTATTAAAGAGATCTTTTACCCCGAATGGCTGGCTAACACGGTGGTGGTAAAAAAGAAAAACGGAAAGTGGCGGGTGTGTGTGGACTTCACCGATCTTAATAGAGCTTGTCCGAAGGATCCGTTTCCCATGCCGAAGATAGACCAACTAGTTGATGCTACTGTGGGGCATCCTCGGATGAGTTTTTTAGACGCATTCCAGGGTTATCATCAGATACCGCTGGCTCTCGCCGATCAAGAGAAAACGGCTTTCGTAACCCCTGTGGGGAATTACCACTACAAGGTAATGCCGTTCGGCTTGAAAAATGCAGGGGCTACCTATTAGAGGATGATGACCAGAATGTTTAAGCCGCAGTTGGGTAAAAGCATGGAAGTTTATATTGACGACATGGTGGTAAAAAGCAAGGTCATAGCTGAGCATATTGGGGACCTCAGGGACGTCTTTGAAATTCTGAGGAGACACAGACTGCGCTTGAATGCTTCCAAGTGTCCGTTCGGTGTTGGATCGGGCAAGTTCTTAGGGTATATGGTCACTCACAGGGGAATCGAGGTTAACCCCGATCAGATAAAGGCCATCAATAATTTGCGAGCTCCCCGGAACCCCAAGGAAATTCAGAAGCTGACTGGGATGACCGCTGCCCTTAATAGATTCATTTCCAGATCGGCAGACAGGTCTAGGCCTTTCTTCTCATTGATCAATAAATGGAAGGATTTCGAATGGACGGAGGAATGCGCTATTGCCTTTCAACAACTTAAGGACTACCTGACTAGGCCTCCCATCATGTCCAGTCCCGAGCCAGATGAAGTCTTGTTTGCTTACATCACCGTGGCTCTTAATGCCGTAAGCTTGGTGCTGATCCGAACGGACTGTGGTGTGCAGAAACCAGTTTATTACGTAAGCAAGTCACTGCAGGAAGCAGAGGTTCGTTATTTGCCGCTGGAGAAAGCCATTCTGGCAGTTGTGCTAGGTACGAAGAAGCTGCCCCATTATTTTCAAGCCCACACCGTTATAGTCCTCACCCAGCTTCCACTTAGAGCCATACTCCGAAACGCCGATTACACCGGAAGGATTGCCAAATGGGGGACGATCGTCAGGGCTTTTGATATCAAGTACATGCCTCGCACGTCAGTGAAGGGCCAGGTCCTTGCGGACTTGGTCGCCGAGTTCACAGAGCCTCATTTAGAGGAGGTAACACCAATGCTGGGCACTAAAGGAAGGACCGTTGGTATGGTTTCTTCATGGGGCCCCTTGCCCTGGGGAGTGTACGTGGACGGCGCATCGAATCAGCGAGGCTCAGGAGTGGGGCTAGTGCTAATATCCCCAGAGAGAATTATCATCAAAAAAGCATTAAGGCTAGATTTCTCAGCAACAAATAACGAGGCAGAATATGAGGCTCTGTTGATGGGGATAAAGATGGTACGAAGGATGAGGGGAAAGTCAATTGAGATGTTCTCGGACTCAAGGCTAGTCGTCGGCCAAGTGTTGGGAGATTTCAAGGCGAAAGACAAAAGGATGCAGGGATACTTGAGCTTGGCTAAGTCCCTGCAAGCCGAGTTTGAATCCTTCAACCTGCGGCACATCCCCAGAAGTGGCAATACACATGCCGATTCTTTAGCCACCCTTGCCACCTCTTCGGCACAGGAATTGCCAAGGATTATCCTCGTCGAGGACATAGAGAGACCTATGGAGTTAAGAAAAAAGGAATCCCAAGTTCACTGCGTCGGAACCAGCCCGTGTTGGATGGACCCCATCATCAAGTTTTTGAAGGACGATGCGTTGCCCGAAGAAAAAGGGGAAGCGGACAAAATACGGAGAAGAGCTACAAGGTTCTGGTTGTCCGAGGATCACAAACTTTATAAACGCTCCTATTCAGGCCCATACTTATTATGTATGCACCCAGAGGAGACTGAACCCTTCCTAGAGGAGTTGCATGAAGGGATCTGTGGAGGCCATACCGGTGGGAGATCCTTGGCTCACCGAGCCATTACTCAGGGTTATTGGTGGCCGAATATGCAGAAAGAGGCCCATGAGTACGTCAAAAAGTGTGATCAATGCCAACGATTTGCGCCGAACATACATCAGCCCGGAGGCGTTCTTAATCCGCTGACCAGCCCATGGCCTTTCGCTCAGTGGGGGCTGGATATTGTAGGCCCATTCCCTAAGGCAGCGGGAAACAAGAAGTACCTCCTGGTCGGCACGGACTATTTCACCAAGTGGGTCGAAGCCGAACCTCTAGCAAACATCAGGGATGTGGATGTGAAAAAATTTATCTGGAAAAATATTGTCACGCGGTTTGGGGTCCCCTGTACCCTCATATCGGACAATGGGCTTCAATTCGACAGCAAAGCATTCAGGAATTATTGTACTGGGAATCACGAACAGGTGTTCTACCCCTGCATACCCCTAGGGAAATGGGCAAGCGGAAGCTGTTAATAAAGTCATCGTTAACGGATTGAAGAAAAGGCTAGACGAAACCAGGGGTAGATGGGTGGAAGAGTTGCCTCACGTGTTGTGGGCATATAGAACCACGCCTCGCAGGTCTACTGGAGAAACCCCCTTTTCGATGACCTATGGGGCTGAAGCCGTGATACCTCTAGAGACTGGATTCCTAACATACAGGACAAGCTCCTTTGATCCGATCAGCAACGACGGGCAGCTGGAAAAGAGTTTGGATCTAATTGAAGAACGAAGGGAAAATGCAATGGTCCGGCTGGCATATTATCAGCAGAAACTAAAGCAGGGCTATAACGCCAATGTAAGGCTGAGACCCCTGGAGCCTGGTGATCTGGTCCTAAGGAAGGTAGTAGGCAATGCAAAGAATCCAGCCTGGGGAAAACTGGGACCGAACTGGGAAGGGCCGTATCGCATCACTTCGAGGGCTGGCGTTAGAGCATACTTCCTAGAAGACCTGGATAATCATGTAGTGCCTCGGCCATGGAATGTAAATAACCTCAAAAGGTACTACTATTAAAAGAATTCTCCCTTCAGTCATGATACCGTTCTGTTATGTTAAATTCTCACGTGTTTAAACTTAAATTCAATCATGCCTGTAATCCTCGAACCAGATGATTTGGGTTAGTTAGCACTCCTTTACGATTCTCATAAGTGTTTAAACTTAAATCCAATCATGCCTGTAGTCTTCGGACCAGATGATTTGGGTTAGTTAACACTCCCTTAACGATTCTCACGTGTTTAAACTTAAATTCAATCATGCCTGTAGTCCTCGGACCAGATGATTTGGGTTAGTTAGCACTCCTTCACGATTCTCGTAAGTGTTTAAACTTAAATCCAATCATGCCTGTAGTCTTCGGACCAAATGATTTGGGTTAGTTAACACTCCCTTAACGATTCTCACGTGTTTAAACTTAAATTCAATCATGCCTGTAATCCTCGGACCAGATGATTTGGGCTAGTTAGCACTCCTTTACGATTCTCGTAAGTGTTTAAACTTAAATCCAATCATGCCTGTAGTCTTCGGACCAGATGATTTGGGTTAGTTAACACTCCCTTAACGATTCTCACGTGTTTAAACTTAAATTCAATCATGCCTGTAGTCCTCGGACCAGATGATTTGGGTTAGTTAGCACTCCTTTACGATTCTCGTAAGTGTTTAAACTTAAATCCAATCATGCCTGTAGTCTTCGGACCAGATGATTTGGGTTAGTTAACACTCCCTTAACGATTCTCACGTGTTTAAACTTAAATTCAATCATGCCTGTAGTCCTCAGACCAGATGATTTGGGTTAGTTAGCACTCATTTACGATTCTCATAAGTGTTTAAACTTAAATCCAATCATGCCTGTAGTCTTCGGACCAGATGATTCGGGTTAGTTAACACTCCCTTAACGATTCTCACGTGTTTAAACTTAAATTCAATCATGCCTGTAGTCCTCGGACCAGATGATTTGGGTTAGTTAACACTCCCTTAACGATTCTCACGTGTTTAAACTTAAATTCAATCATGCCTGTAGTCCTCGGACCAGATGATTTGGGTTAGTTAGCACTCCTTTACGATTCTCGTAAGTGTTTAAACTTAAATCCAATCATGCTTGTAGTATTCGGACCAGATGATTTGGGTTAGTTAACACTCCCTTAACGATTCTCACGTGTTTAAACTTAAATCCAATCATGCCTGTAGTCTTCGGACCAGATGATTTGGGTTAGTTAACACTCCCTTAACGATTCTCACGTGTTTAAACTTAAATTCAATCATGCCTGTAGTCCTCGGACCAGATGATTTGGGTTAGTTAGCACTCCTTTACGATTCTCGTAAGTGTTTAAACTTAAATCCAATCATGCCTGTAGTCTTCGGACCAGATGATTTGGGTTAGTTAACACTCCCTTAACGATTCTCACGTGTTTAAACTTAAATTCAATCATGCCTGTAGTCCTCAGACCAGATGATTTGGGTTAGTTAGCACTCATTTACGATTCTCATAAGTGTTTAAACTTAAATCCAATCATGCCTGTAGTCTTCGGACCAGATGATTCAGGTTAGTTGACACTCGTTCACGTTATTAGTCTAATCTGGTGCTTGGCGGAATGTGCAAACTTAAGCCAAAATTACGTCAACTGTCATTATCATAAGGCCTTGTTTAGCCATGTCTAAAAGATTACCGTGGTTTTGGTTGGCTCTTAGTTATTAAACCATCATTGTTAACCATAATGACACAATCTAACATACTACATAAAAGCAACAATGAACAAAAAGTAAACTACTTTATTCATTGAAAAGGCAATTTCATTACAAAATAGGTGATAAAGGGCCCTAACTATTACACAGTTTTAACATCCTAAGCCTTATTCTGAGGCACTGGATCAGTCTTTGGCAGATCACCCGCATCTCCGGTCTGAGGAGGTACTTGGCTCATCTCAGCTGGGACTGCAAGATTCTGATCGGCCGAGGGAGCTTCCAAGGTGTCTGGCAAGTCACAGATATCAGGGTCGTAGTAAACACTCCCAGGCTGCCTCAGGGTGGACTTTGGGGGAACTCCGGCCGCGTCAAGGCATTTGCCCCACGTTATCTCACAATACTCCCTGCAGACCTTGGCAAACTCCTCGGTCAGCCTCGTCTGGGTCTCTTGCACCCCCAGCAGGTAGGCAGCCTGCTTCTCAGCCTCAACTGCTTCCTTGGCCAACTGGGCGTCCTCCTTGGCCATTTTTGCAGCATCCCTGGCTGTGTCTAGCTCAGCCCGAAGTTCTTTCACCAACGCCCTCTCTGTTTCCAGATTGATTTCGGTGGTATATAACTTCTGGCATTGGTCTTCGGCTTGCTTTTCAACATTCTTCAGGCCTGCCTCCGCACTTTTCTTCGTCTTTGTCTCCTCCTTCAGCTGCTTGAAGATGCGGGCGCACTTGTCTTTCGCAACGCCCAGTGCTTTCTCGACCTCCTCCCTTGATTGCACCTCGACTTGCACTTCAATCTCTTTCTTTCTGTTCCACTCCTCAGCGACAAATATCTGCTGGGCGATCTGCACAACAGATGAACATTCCTTATTGTTAGTTATTAGACATAGCAAAAAGAGGGTAAGAAGGTCAATTCCCTTACCATGCCTAGATCCCTTTTCAGGGATAAGAAAAGCTCCTGCTGGTTGAAGCGCCTGTAGGAATCCATGTCCCTTGGAAGGAGCAAGGGCTGCTCCAAAGCGTCCGCAATGTAATCGGCCTTGCCTCCACCATAATTTCTGATAGAGGCATCATAGGGGATGTCCGCACCATCCAGCGTCACCTTCGGAGGCCATGTCCAAGAGCCTCGGCGCACATCGGCGGCTGAAGGGTCTTCCCTACTTTCAGTAGATGAAGCCCTTTTTCCCCTGGTATCATGGGCCACCTTCTGCTGCTTGAGCCCCTTTTTAGGCACAGCCTCAGTGCCTTCAGCCTCGGTCGCAACCCTTTTCTTCTTTAGATCCGGTAGCGGCTTCAAGCTGGGATCTAAAGGGGCTTGAGGAGGAAGAGGAGGGAGATCCGCGGCTGGCTGGGATGGACCAGTGCCTTTGGAGGCGGCCTTCGGTTTTCTAGTCTTCATCAACTTTGATAAGCTTTGCATGTCTTCGACCGAAGAGTAGGCAGACACGATTAGTCTCTCTGGATGGACAGCCGATTGCCTATCTGTTTCCTCCTCGACGTCTATAATTTGAATCTCTTCCGAAGCCTCACCCTCAAATTTGAACTGGTCGATTTGCTCGTCAAGAGAAGGTGTAGAAGAAGCAACTCTCTCCTCCTCTGCTACTGGTTCAAGGGGAACTTGTTGAACGGGCTGGACGAGCAGTCGTATACCCTGCGGATTACGATGGGGCACCGGGGCGAGGTCGAAGGGAGCTAAAAAGTTCTTCCGAGCCACGTCAATGCGGTTGATGCGACGATCCCCGAGTGTTATTGCGTTGCCGATCGGCTGAAGTTCGGACTTCGGAGTATAGCCGAGGATGAGGGGAACGGACCTGAGCTGTCCGTCTTCACTTACAAAAGTCTCTGACCGAAGAAGGTAGTTCAGAGCCGCGGTATTTGTGAGACTCAGCCGAGGAGTTACGTGACGTCTATCTGTAAACATCGCAATAGAACTGTCAGAAAAGATTGAAATACGGCGAAGGGAATTCCGAATAGCTGAAAGCAAAAAATGTTAGAGAATCTCAATAGGGGATGTCCCACCTGGCTCTCCTGGCTGGGTTGGGCAATGAATTCCATCATGCCATGCGCCTGAGACGATCAGATAATCGTCATTCATCCCTTTATTAGACTTGGGGAGACAGGAGAGAAGTCTGACGACATCGGATCGGGACCTTAGATAGTATCCCGCTCCCTCTTTGGTACGACACTCATACATGTATACCACATCGTGCCAGGTTAGTCCCAATCCTAAGTGACGGTTTAGGTCGTCAACTGCCCCTAAAATCCTAAACGTGTTAGGTGCGCACTAGTCAGGGCTAAGCCTATGGGCGGTAAGGTAACTTCTGGTAACTGGACCCATGGGGATGGTCTTTCCCCCCTCCAGGAAAGTGATAATGAGGATTATAACTTCACCCACTTCTCGGTCCGTTAGTAAGCCCTCCGTGGGGCAATACTTCAAGCCCACTTCCTGAGGAATGCAATATGTCGCCCTAAACTTCTCTATCTAGGAGGGGCTGTCCACTAGGTATTTAAATCTACCCATTTTGAGTTAGGTTAGAGGGAGGGGAACGCGAAACAGCAATTGAAGAAAATCTACCAAAGGCCGAAGAGGCAATCTGAATAGATTTCGAAAATCTCGAGCAAAGAACTTACGCAGAATCGAATTGGAAGACGTTCTTTAGCCTCGCGGGAAGATTGTAGTGGATTCTGAGATGAGTCGATGACAAGAAAGGCTTTGGGAGTCTGAACGCTTGAGTTCGCTGGAGAGTCTGAAATTTGTAGAGTGAGAAAACAACCCCCTCTAGGACTTTATATAGAGGTGGGCAAAGTGGTGGGACTTATCCCGCCCGAAATTTTTAGGGGAATCTCGTCCGTTGGATTTGCGACGTGCCATTAGATTTCATGGACAAGACGCTGCTTGGAGCAATTAATGAAGCCTCGGAAACGACGCAACAGCAGCGGCAATAAAGAAGGCGCCTAGATGCATGCGCGCACACACGTGTGGAGTCAAAAATTCAATGCTTTCATTAGGCAAGAGGTCAAAACCCCACTTTTTCTCTTCGGATGCGAGGGAAAAATTGGAATTTTGAGGGGCTATTGTGGGTGAGAAAGCCCAACGCCATATGTTGGGCCTGTGGCCCAATTTGAATAAAACTTCCTGTCTGAAGAGGTTCCGCTCGTCAGTCCTCCAAAGAACTTGATCAAGTAGAAGATTCCTCAGTGGGGAGTTAGCACTGGGCATTCCCAAGCGCGGAGATATCCTGAAATATCTTACAAATAAAGCTGCCATCACCGCATTTAATGCACTGCAGCAACTTTCCTAGTCGCATTTATGTGGAGAAGACACTTGAACAGTGAAACCTCAGCCACTACCACTCACTGCAGGTTAAAGCAAACTTCTGATGTGACTAATACTCAAGTGGATGCTTAGATGAAGGACAAGTGTGCGGTGAGGATGAGGGAAAAAGGTGTATATATATAAAGGAAACAGGTCTCACAAAGGGGGGAGAAAAATTGTACTTACTAAGTTGATAAATGCAAGACCTTTTCGAATCAAAGATACTTTTATTGAATACTAGCCTGAGTGTCTATTGCCCTGTTTCGCTTGCATGAACCGTTGCTAAATCCATATCCAGCCTAGCTGTTTAACCCATTTTCTACAAATTCATTGTTGGGGATTTGTTGGGCTCATAATACGGGAAGTTATTTGCCTAGTCCATCAAATTACGACCCTACAATACTAAATTTAGTAGAAATTGTGTTTGGTTTGTAATAAAGCACTGGGAAGATTTGTCATTTGTAGTGTTAAATTTTCTCAGGAAACAAACAAAGATTATTTATATAATCTGTGTGTAATTTTGTTAATATAAAAAGGGTAAATTAGGTAATTTACTTGGTCAATAATTTATGTACTCTACTCTCCCTCCAAATCTCTCCAATTTGGGAGAATTAAAAATGGGGGCCTAGAGGGAGTTGAAACCCCTCCAAACCCCTCCCCCTCATTCTCTAAAAAACTTCCAAACAAGGTAATTGCATTACTCTTCCTCCCTCTACTCTACTCCCTCTTCTTTTTTAAACATCCAAACAGGCCATAAATGTTCTTTAGTGGCAAATGGAGATTTTGGATTTAATGTTTTTTTTTTTTTTTTTGATAACCTGGATTTTATGTACTTGTTCCTTTTTTGTATCCTCAACTTCAAGTTGTTTGTTTACTTTCCCACATTAACACCTATTTCCTAAAGCAGATACCCAGACCCCCTTTGAATAGGGTCCTGACACCTGTAGACACTGCATTTGTACCCCTTACAACTTGAGTCCCCATTCTCCAATGAGGTCGAAATTCTAAGGCCTAATGTTTGTTTAGATCCCAATCAGATTATGAATTGACTTGAGAAGTGTCAAAATGTAAAATATAATTTTTTATGAGCAAATAAATCTATTTTTAGAAAATAAAAGGCCAAGAAAACCCTCGGCTTGTGTACGCAGGTCTGATGCACGTGTACGCAGGCACGAACTTGCGCACGCAGCTAAGGTTCCACAAACTATGAAAGACAAGTTTCTCTACATTAATGTTGAGGTTTGGAACAAATCCCACATCGTCTGGGAGCCGTTCCAAACCCCTATTTTCTCACTATATAAAGCCTTACATGGTATATTTCAAAAACACACCAAAAATCCTGAGGGAAAACCTAAGATTCACTAGAAATAGTGAATCAAAGAGAGTTTTTTCACAAAACATCCTAAAGTTAATTTTCTTTTGATTGTGACATTTTCTAGTATTGATGTTTTGAGTTTAAGATTACTAATCACTTTTATATTTGATTGTGAATAGATTAACTGAGGGGAACGGTCAAAACCAAGCTTGAAAAGCTTTTTGTTTGAGGTATTGAGTTCTAAACTTTTTCTTTTCATTTCTTCTTTTTAATAATGTTTAATCTGTTTTCTTGCTTTGTTTACGCTTTATAATGTTTGTTTAGTTTAGGTTTATGTTTTTTTATGTTTTAAAGCATACTAGGTTGTTAGAATTTCTGTTTCAAGTTCTGTTCTGAATCTGTAAGTAAATTTTATACCAACTATTAAACTAGCACAATGTGCTTCCTTTTATTGGGATTGAAATTTTTTTACTACCATAACAAATTTGTATGGATTTTGGGGAAAAAGACATAAAAATAGGCATCTACATACATACGGTGTAAACGTATGAAATGCATGAGTTCCTTTCCCAGAAAATTCCTCAAAATACAAAACCTAGGAAGGTACCACATATGATTTCTTCCACCCTAAAGATACCAAAAGCATATATGATAATAAGATAAATAAAAATAGGTAAAATACTATTTTGGTCCTTAAAATTTACCAAAAGTTTTTTTTTTTTTTTTTTTTGTCCTTTAACTTTTAAAATATCTTTTTTCGCCCTTAAACTATTGAAAAGCTTGTCTTCCATCCTTAAATTAAAAAAAAAAAAAATTTAATTCTATCTTTAAAATATTTTTTAAAATAAAATTTTTTTTTTGCCCTTTTACTATTGAAAAAAATTATTTTTCTTTATCCCTATTTTTATCTCTAAATTAGTAAAAAAAAAAATACTTACCAAGTTTAAGAATGAAAAAAAAAAAAAAAAAACTTTTTAAAGTTTATGGATGAAAAACAAATTTACCCTATAATAATTTCCAATCAACCAGCAATAAAAGAGTACAACTCAATAAAATTTAGCAATACACTATGTAGATTGCGAATAGAAACGAGCAAATAAAAACTAGAATTAAAATACAAATAAGTTCAAACTCTAAAAAAAAAAGGCTCTAACTATCATTTTAACATTAAAAGAAAAAAAGAAAAAAGGAAGAAGAAGAGGATAATAACTCCTAAATGTTCTTGATAGGATTCCAAACCCTGCCCATCCGTTTGGCAACTTCTTTTTACTTCTAGCATGTTTCTTAAATCTATTCTTGGGCAGTTATGCTTTAGTGTTTTAGGAATCCTAATTAGTAATTAGAAATGCTATAGCCACAATATTTTTACAATAAATTTTAAGAAACAGGTTGTTACGGGTTTTTAATCTAAAATATAAATCCACCACTTGCCTACCAGTAATAACCTGTCACTTTTATATAATTTAATCTAAACTAGCCTCTGAGCACGCTCTCATGCGCGTGCTCAGATGCTCTTTTTTTTTGTAATAATTAATAATTTGAATAAATTATAATTTGAGATTACTACATTTTCCAATCACAAAAAAAAAAAAAAAAAAAAAAAAATCTAGAGATGTGATGAGCATTATGCGTTTTTGGGTGAAATAATCTTTTCATCACACACCTAGTTTTTTTTTTAATTGGAAAATGTAGTAATATCAAATTATAATTGATGCAAATTATTAACATTTACCAAAAAATTACTTGTAGCTCAATTGGTTGAAATTTCCCTACCCCCAACTGATAGGCCATAAATTGAATGACCCCTTGTGATATAAACTAATTAATTAATTTAGCCAAGTTATTAATTAATCAATTTATCATGCAAACGCGTGGCAGCACAAACAAATCACCAAAACTAAATATGCAGCGGAAAAATAAATAACTCGGTGATTTGTTCACGAATGAGGAAAACCCTAATGGCAAAAACCCCACCGGGTGATTTTCAGGTCACCACTCCCGAAACTCCACTATTATCAAATCAAGCGGTTTCAAATAAAGGAATCCCAACTACCTTACCAACCTACAGTTAAACCTTTACCCCAATACCCAATTGAATTTGATCTATAGTGACAGTTCCCCCTTTTGATGCACGGCTCCCAAGTACGTGACTAACCAGATGCGCGAATCCCAGTACGTGACTTCAAACACCAACTTTAGAAAGAGAGGTTGGTTGCAAAGTTCTTCAGATCATCCTATGCGATGAAGATCAGGAAGATGCTTGGTCACAAAACCCTATGGTGCAAATACACATCAACTTCTTCAAAAGAAGATGAACTAGGTCAAGAACTTTATCTTTGATCACAATTTGCTTGAACAAGGATTGCTCAATGCTTATGCAACTTGTGTCTATGTTGACGGCTCTTAAAGCACTCCATTTATATGTTTAGGGTTAGAAGAAAAGAGGGCCCAAAAATATATTCACAAATCCCAAGAAAATCAGAACAGAAAATCTGACTTTTTAATTCTCGACAGATAGCAAGTGTCGAGGTAGCTGTCGAGAAGGTGTCGAGCTTTAAAAACTATGCACTTCAGCTTGCTTTTTCTTGGACGGACTTGATGACTTCAACACTTGATCTTGAAACCTTGTTTCTTGAAGTATTAAAAATACCTAGAACTACCCAATTACAAGTAGAGTGCGTTTTGTCAAAGGATTAGCCAATTTACATAAATAATATGACATATGTTCTTAACATGTGAACACATATGTCCTAACAATCTCCCCCTTTGGCAATCTGTGACAAAACCACAACAAACAAATGAATATATGAGAAAAGTCATAAATCACTCAACTCATATTCACTTGTTGAATACAATAAAATCTATCCTAACACAAACTCTTGAAAAACTTTGCAAGAAGAGAGTTTATGACAAGTAGACTTTGACAACATGTATTTCTGAAACACTTGAAACAAAACTCATCAAGGCATCTTAGTGTGAGACAGAAATAAAAGATTGCATACAAGTATAAAGAACATGTGTACAAAGAGAGAAAAGAAACAACACATGA
Organism: Quercus glauca; assembly: GCA_023736055.1. Taxonomy (NCBI): domain Eukaryota; kingdom Viridiplantae; phylum Streptophyta; class Magnoliopsida; order Fagales; family Fagaceae; genus Quercus; species Quercus glauca. The sequence continues at coordinate 37,994,353 of CM043325.1, forward strand.
AGAGATAGGTGAAAGAAAAACATACATCCACATATATAGAAAGATAAGTACAATGTATGTAAACTGGTCACAAGACCTCATATACAAGATCAATGTATCTAACAAGAACAGAAAAGAAAAGATACATCAAAACCTCACTACATCCCTCAAAAATATGAACACTCCCCCTATCAAAAATGTCCTATACTAACTCACCTCCTAAGATGACTACTCTCATAGTCCAAAACTACTCCCCCTTTTTGTCACGAGTGACAAAGGGTAGATTGTCATGTAGACATCTCATCAGTAGGGCTAGCATCTCCATCATCATCATCCGAAGCATCATCGTCATCACCATCATCATCATCATCATCCTCAACATCAGAATCTGAAGCAACTGGAGGAGGTGGTGGAGGAGAAGCCTCAGAAGCAAAACCACCCATGGTCGCCTGCCGTCGTGCAATACGACCAACACGAACGTTCACCTGATACAACTCAGTGGTGAGTGTATCGAGGCGAGCATCCATGCGCTGCAACTGCGCCATAATATCTCCAAGAGATACATCGCCTGAAGAAGAAGGAGGAGCCGATGTAGATGGAGCTGATCTGGATGGAGCCGAACGCGAGGGAGGAGTAGAATCTGGCTGTCGCGACCTAAACTGTGCCTCACTACGTTTTACGGTAACGGCATCTATGGCAGATATGTGTGTGAAGTGGTCGGACACGGGGAAAGGGATGGAAAAATGGCGTAGTATCCTTGTGATAGCGGAAGGAAAGATGAGCTTATCACGGGACGCCGAATCTAAATGAACATCTATGATAGAGAAAATGAAGTGTGAAAGAAAATTTATCGTAAGATGCTCAAGTAGAGATAACAAAAATCGAGCACGGGGCTCTGTGATAGAGTTATAGTGAGAAAGAGGATGAAGTACAAAAGTCATCACCATGTTAAGGAATCTAGGACCTTTAGCAAAAGGTCTACATGATGTATACTGATGCTCACCCCAATCAGAAGGGCGCTCACAAAAAGCAGAGATGAGCTCATCCTTGGACACAGTCCTCAGTCGTTCACATGTAGGATAGTCAGGAAACTTTATCCTAGGAACTCTAAGCACATCCGCAACTAGCTGCGATGTGACAGCAATGCGCCTACCTCGAACGCGAGTATGAAAAAGAGGTACTGAACGATCAATCCCGTACATATTGGAGTAAAACTCCTGAATCAGTACGAGAGGACAGGTGACCGGGACGTCACACAGTGACTCCCATCCCCTATTGTGAATGACAGAAGGAAGGTCAGTGTCGGTGAAGTCCGCCAGAATGACTTGGCGATCCGAATGAACACCTCGTCTAGAAAAGTTCTCAGTAAATGCCTTGTGGGCATTTCCATCACGGAACCGAAGGTTAAAAGGAGCAGTATCAGAAGAAAAGGAAGCTCCAGAACGCAGAGGGTTTCGAGCTGGAGTGGATTTACGTTTGGGTGCCATAGACACTACTAACGTAAAAGAATGAGCATGAGATAGAGAGAGAGACAATCAAAAAAGTCCCAAACAGTTCAAATATGATAATATCTTGAACCAAAAAAAATACGTATGCATGGGAATGCATGGACATGTGACATGCAAACCAAAAAAAAAATCATGGGCTCAACCCAATCCAAACCTAGCAGCACACATACAAGAAACACACATCTAAATGCATGAAAATATCATTCTAATGCGCATGGAATGCAATGTATGACATTTTAAAAACATTTGAGTGAAAAACCAACCCAAAATTTCAAGAAAAACTCATCAATTTTGAAAAACCCCAAAATTTTCAAAAATTCCAAAACCTAAGATTCAAAATCATGAAATGCATGAAGAATGAAGGATAAAAAGATCATACCAAGTGATTTGAAGCAAGGAAGGGCCGAAAATCACGTTGGATGAAGGTTTTGAGTGAGAAAAATGGTTTGGGAGATGAAGAGCCTCGGACAGATCGAAGAGAGATCGAGGAAATGAGAAGAAAAATCGCGACAGGAGCTTATATAGACACCTCAGTAAATCTCGACAGCTGAGGTGTCGAGAGGTATCGAGGATGCTGTCGAGGAAGGTATCGAGGAAATTGTCTTCGACAGCTAAAGGTGTCGAGATGGTGTCGAGGTACAAGACCAATTTCAAAGATCAGAAGCTCGATCGATCGATTAGTGTCGAGGAGGTATTGAGAAGACAGGAGAAATCTCGATCGATCCACATGGTGTTGAGACAGGTGTCGAGAAAGAAGCATCAGACTCAATCAAGGGAATCTCGATCGATCCATCAAGTGTCGAGAATCTATCGAGGAGACATAAACTTTCTTGATCGATCCACCAGGTGTCGAGGATGTGTCGAGATTGCGATAAGAAAAAGGCTTAGAAGCTCGACAGATGATCAGTTATCGAGGAGGTGTCAAGGAGGTGTCGAGCCAGCAGTGAAAAGCAGTTTTTCGAGAAGTGAAAAACACAGACATGAATGCAATCAAGACAAACACCTCAACCATGATCCAATCAACACAAAATGCTCTCAAAAATCATCTCTCAATTGAAATTTAAGCACATGGATCTCCCAAAAACTCACACACACACTAAACAAGTCTAACAAATTTTATATTTCAAAAATAAGTCATGACAGTTTAGTAAGCATACAAAAGCACATGTAAAACCTTTGTGATGGCCAAATCACATTGTACCTGCACATGTATCAAAAGTAGCAAAGAATATTGCGTGTTGCGTGTGAAAAACATCGCAAGATTGCATATGTGTATACATGTTATGACGATCTGAGATATGAGAAAATAACTTTAACTCACACACAATCATAACTGTTTGATGGGGACTATCACCTTCGAGGTACACCCTATAACTCCCACATCTCCTAGAATACACGCTTGCAACCATTTTAAAGCATTTTTAATCTTTTTGCTTTTTATTTCTTTACATATTTTCTTTTTAAGCATATCATACATGGGCTTATGAGAAAGAAAAGAAATACCCATTGATATTTGACATTTCAATTTTGCTATGCCTAAGCACACAAATGTCATTGACATCACACTTTTGCTATACCGAAGCATACAGATGTCATTAATGATTGGCGGGTAACAATGGTGAGATGGTTATTTATGCCTTTCTCTTAGGATTTTCTAGTCCTACCCGTCAAAAAGAGTGATATGAGTGTTAAGTTTAAAGAAATAACCTAATCTTACTCATCACAAACAAGAGCCACAAAGCTCACCTGCTTAGTTGTGCATAAAGATGCTCATCTAAGCTACAAGAGAGATACAAAGTTTAGAAAACTTTGTTTCATTGGCCATCCAAGGTACACAAGTACCAAAGTACACAAAACACACACTGTTTTTGTATTTTTTCAATTTTTCAAAATTTTTTTTTATTTTATATCAAAAACAAAATAAACAAAACTGAAAATAAACACACAAAGACATGTTAACAAAGTGAACACAATGCATAAAACTAGACTGACTCAATAAACATGCAAAACAAACAAGCAATGCAACACACAAGAAAACAAGAAGGGAGAAGAAGGTGATGAAATCACTTTGAGTCCTTTTTCTTTCACACCTTGGAAGAGCCTTTCCTTTGATTGAATCCTTGAACCGGCGGTGAGGGGGAAGAATTGAAACCGTTCAAGTTCGAAAGGAACATGATGGCTTTTAGAAGATCTCCAAGAGGAGCAAGAGAGGATTGAAGCTGATTTTAGCTTCCCGATGCTGTCATACTGTTGCTCTGTTGGGTGGCTAGCCACTTGTAGCAATTTGGTCGAGTATGACCGGCAGCTCCACAATGATAACAGAGATGCTGCTTCTTTTGTTTAGCCTTTTGAGAGTTAGCCTTCTTATCCCTAGGGATTTTAGCATCTTTCTTATCTAACTTAGGGGGTGCTCCTAAGATGGATTTATCCTTGTCTACGTTTTCACTAGCTAATTCAGTTTTAACATCAGTGTTCTCAATTTTAACAGTATTAGCAGGAGGAACAAAAACAGTAGAACTAGTAGAAGCAGAGTTAGAGAAAGAAAGACCATACCCTAAACCTGTTCGATCTGAAGCAGATTTCTAGTTGCTGAGCATCTCATCAAGTTTTGCACTTGAAGTCCTCTCCAGTTGAGCTCTGACTTGAAACAGCTTTGCTTCAAGTTTCTTGGTCTTCTCAGCCAGGAAGTTGTTTTCAAACCTCAGTGCTCCAATAGTTTGATTCGCCTCATCAAACTTTGTGGACAACTCTTCTCTATCAAGTTCCACATCACTAAGCTTCTTGGTGGCCAGCCTGTATAACTTCTCATGCTTCCCAGAGAGCTTGTAAAGCTTATCATAGGCTGAATGGATATCATCTTTGTCATCCATCTTCTCACATTCAGTATCCACCAATTCTTCTTCTTGTTCCACTTCTTCAACAATCCCTTCAGTAGGATTGACTGTGACAGTGAAGGCATTTAAGATTCCGTCATCCTCATTGTCGGAATCATCTTCAGGCTCAGTGTCACTCAGGGTTGCAGCAAGATCCTTGCTCTTCCCAATGCTCTTCAGATATGTAGGACACTCATTCTTCATGTTTCCAAACCCATGACACCCAAAACACTTGGATCCTGCCGGAACAGTGTACTGACCGCCTTCCTTAGCATCCTTCCTTCCTTTGTCTTGGCTCTTAAACTGTGAAGAACTGGATTACCTGCGGTCCTTGTCGAAGCTCCTCCCATTGGCATTCTTCATAAACTTCTTGAACTGCCTCGTAATGTAGGACTTCATCTTGGAATCTTCATCATCAGAAGACTCATCTGTATCACTGCTTTTTGCCTTTAGGGCCATGCTCTTGCCCTTGCTTGACTTGCCAATTCTTGATAAACCTAGCTCGTAGGTCTGCAAGTTCCCAACCAACTCAGTCAAAGGAATTTTGTTAATGTCCTTTGATTCTTCTATTGCCGTAATCTTGGCATGAAATCTCTCAGATAGAGATCTGAGTACCTTCCTTACAACCTTGGGTTCAGGGATGGTTTCCTCAAGATTGAAGGCTGAGTTCACTATGTCTTTAAGCTTGGCATAGAACTCATCAAACGACTCATCCTCCTCCATCTTAATTTCTTCAAAGCTAGTAGTGAGCCTCTGTAACTTTGAATCTTTGACAGCCTTTGTTCCTTCATAGGTTGTCTGGAGGATGGTCCACGCCTCCTTAGCAGTTTCTGTTGAGGATATCTTCTTGAACTCCTCATTGGTGACAGCGCTAAATAGGGCATTCAACGCTTTGCTGTTGAAGTTTGCCGCCTTGATCTTGGCTTCATCCCAATCGACCGGCGCTTCTTTTGGCTTGGTCCAGCCAATCTCAACAACTTGCCATACCTTCTCATCTAAGGACTGCAAAAAAGCTCTCATGCGTACTTTCCAGTAGGCATAGTTAGTCCCATCAAATAAAGGAAGTATAATAAGAGATTGCCCTCTATCCATGACAAACAGGGGTCAATGGATCAATCACAGTAAAGATTAAACCTAATCAGAGTGTGCCTGCTCTGATACCACTTGATAGGCCACAAATTGAATGACCCCTTGTGATATAAACTAATTAATTAATTTAGCCAAGTTATTAATTAATCAATTTATCATGCAAACGCGTGGCAACCCAAACAAATCACCAAAACTAAATATGCAGCGGAAAAATAAATAACTCGGTGATTTGTTCACGAATGGGGAAAACCCTAATGGCAAAAACCCCACCGGGTGATTTTCAGGTCACCACTCCCGAAACTTCACTATTATCAAATCAAGCGGTTACAAGTAAAGGAATTCCAAGTACCTTACCAACCTACAATTGACCTCTTACCCCAATACCCAATTGGACTTGATCTGTAGTGACAGTTCCCCCTTTTGATGCACGGCTCCCAAGTACGTGACTAACCAGATGCGCGGATCCCAGTACGCGACTTCAAACACCAACTTTAGAAAGAGAGGTTGGTTGCGAAGTTCTTCAGATCATCCTATGCGATGAAGATTAGGAAGATGCTTGGTCACAAAACCCTATGGTGCAAATACACAGCAACTTCTTCAAAAGAAGATGAACTAGGTCAAGAACTTTTTCTTTGATCACAATTTACTTGAACAAGGATTGCTCAATACTTATGCAACTTGTGTCTATGTTGACGGCTCTTAAAACACTCCATTTATATGTTTAGGGTTAGAAGAAAAGAGGGCACAAAAACATATTCACGGATCCCAAGAAAATCAGAACAGAAAATCTGACTTTTTAATTCTCGACAGATAGCAGGTGTCGAGGTAGCTGTCGAGCAGGTGTCGAGCTTTAAAAACTGTGCACTTCAGCTTGCTTTTTCTTGGACAGACTTGATGACTTCAACACTTGATCTTGAAACCTTGTTTCTTGAAGTATTAAAAACACATAGAACTACCCAATTACAAGTAGAGTGCGTTTTGTCAAAGGATTAGCCAATTTACATAAATAATATAACATATGTTCTTAACATGTGAACACGTATGTCCTAACACCAACTATTAAATAGCATTAATTTTTTTTATAGGAAAGGCTTTCATGTTTTGAAATTTTTTTTTTTTTTTGGCAATGGGAGTTGTGAAGTTATTTTTAAAAGGACAAAGTTTAACTACAAAATTAGTTATAACCTTAGGCTACAACCTTATTCAATATCTTTTTATTGAATGTGAACTTTGACAAATCTATCATTGGATATCATCTTCTTCTTATATCCTCAATACTTGCAAAATTTCTAGAAAATTAAAGATCAATACTTATGTCATCAATAAATTATTTAAATTGCAAATTTTTGTAGTTTAAAATTATGCTTAAAATATAAACTCATAGATCATATAGCAAATAATATTCGATTGATACAAAATTTGATATGTGTATTAAGAACATAAAGAATATGTAATTCAATAGTTGGATTTTCAAAATATATGGTAATGTTTATTTTATTGAGTAAGGTTGTAGGTTAAGGCTACAAACAATTTTGTTGATAGATTTCTTCATTTTTTAAATTGTATTAAACTTTTTTAAACACTATGAATACCATTTGAAACGTCCACCTATTCTCAAAGTTAATATCAAGTCACACAATTTTTTATTTTTTGTATTTTGGTGCATCTATTATTTTTTTGATCCCAAGCCCATAAATTTTTTTTTTTTTTTTTTTTAAACTGACACAATTCAAACACCAAGAATGATGTTTGAGAATGCCACCTATTATCAAAGTTTAATATCAAGCCACATAAATTTTTTTTTTTTGTGCATCTATTATTTTTCTGAACACAAGCCCAAAGTTATAAAAAAAAAAAAAGTTGGCACAATTCTAGTACAAAAGTTTCAAATGCCTAAAAAGAAAAAAAAAATTAATAGTATTAATTTTTTTATATGGGAAAGGCTCACGATTATGAAGTTTTTTTTTTTTTTTAGGCAAAAATCCAAAACTGACTCTCTAACTTTCAGTTTTTGTCATTTCAGGCCTCTAACTTTCAGTTTTGTCATTTCAGTCCCCTAACTTTCAATTTTTGTCAATGTAATTTTCTGTTAAACCTTAGTTACTTATTGCCGTTAAGTGAGCCAAAATGGCGTCGCTTTGGCCCTTTTTTTAAAAAAAAATTGAAATTTAAAGAAATTTAAAAAAAAAAAGCTGTAAGTGAAAAAAAAAAAAAGAAAGAAAGAAAGAAAGAAAGAAAGAAAGAAAACATTGAAGGGGAACGATGTCGTTCCCTTTCCCCTGAAATCAAAAGTAGAAAACACGATGAAATTCTAATTTTGAGGAAAACTTGGTCGGTTTGAGAGAGGGAGAGAGACTGAGTTTGAGAGAGAGACCGAGTCACTGGAGGTGAGATCGGTACTGTGAGTTCATACACCCCAAAGATTGGTCCACAGTGAAGCTGACTGTGCCAAATCATCAGGCCAAGGTGTCGATGGTGCCATCAGCAGCGACTTTGGTCATCAAGGCACTAAAGGAGCCAGAGCGTGATCGGAAGAAGACAAAGAATATCAAGCACAACGGGAATATCTCCCTTGACGATGTTGTTGAGACAGCCAAGGTTACGCACCCTAGATCCATAGCCAAAGACCTCAGTGGAACCGTTAAGGAGATTCTCGGCACGTGCGTCTCTGTGGGTTGCATGGTTGATGGGAAAGACCCTAAGGATTTACAGCAGGAGATCTCCGATGGTGACGTGGAAGACCCTCTGGACTGAGTGAGAGAGATAGAGAAAGAGATAGAGACAGAGACAGAGAGATAGAGGTTCTTCTATTTTAATTTTGAAAAAAAAAATCTGATATTTTGGTGAATTTTGAGATATTTTAAGGTAATTAGATGATATGGATGGATAATTATTTAGTTTTTCTTATTTTGAATTATGGTGATTGTGTTTGATTGATTCAATGATTTTTGTGGTTAATTTTGCTTTTGTAATTTTTTGTATTGTTTGGTTTGATGTGTGGTTGTTAGCTCTGTGTGGAAGACTGAGCTGAGAGTTTCTTGGCTTGATAGTATGATCTGATATTGTTCTTCGCATGCTGGTGAAGTGACCTTAGAGCATCTCCAATAGGCTCTCTAAATCCTAATTTGGAGAGCAAACACACCAAAAAAACACCTCCAACAGCCTCTCTACCTCTAATTTTTTTTTAGATTTGCTATAGTAGCTCTCCAGGCCTGGAGAGCTACTGTAGCTTATGCAAAGAATATTTTCACTTAAAATAATACCAGTTGAATTAAAAAAATACTTTTTCTCTTTCCTTCCTTTCTCTTTCTTCTTCACTCCGTCTCTCTTCTTTATCTCAACGGCTACAAAATGTAAAATACAATCCAAACACGAAAATAATTTTTCTCATAAACCAAATGAAATCAGAAAAAAAAAAAAAAAAAAAAAAAAGAAAAAAGAGAAAAGAGAGAGACTTGTTCATGAGCAAAAGTATTAATTCAATCTTAATAATGACAACCGATTAAAATATTTAATTTTCACTCAATAATCACAACGATAACAACAGAACTATTCTTGATCTTTTCTCTCAAACATCTCTAAACTCAGTCTTAATCAAACATTCACAACAGCTACAAACACAATAATCATTTCTTTTAAACATCTCTAAACTCAAGCATAATCAAAATGCAAACTCAAAAACATAATCTTAAAATTAATCAAATCATAAAAGAAAAAAAAAGGAGAGAGAGAGACAGAAGCCTTCTAACCCACGGTGGAGCAAAAAAGAGACAACGCTTGCCTGTGTCCTTCGATCAACGGTGGAGCGAGCAATCGCTTGTTCTTAATTTCTCTGTTTCTTATCACTGTAGAGAGTGTTCTAGAATCAAGTAGAAATAGAAAAAGTAAAAAAGAAAAAAAAAAGAAAAAGAAAAAAAAAGAGAGAGCTAGAGAAAGAATGAGAGAGCTGGAGAAGGTGAAAGTGTGATCTAGAATGTACTAGAAAAAGAAAAAGAAGGATAGATGGAGATGGGAGTGGGATAGGTGTGTGGTGGAGAAAAAACCAAGAGAAAAAAAAAAAAAAAAAGAAACGTATGGATGTAATTAAGTTTGGAAAAATAATATAAAAAATAAGAAATGACAATTAAGAAATGCTACCACAATATTTTCACAATAAATTTTAAGTAATAGATGTTATTAGCTAATATTGGTGAGTAAAAAAATAATTTCAGTGGTGGGTTCAAATTAGAACTAGTAATAACTTTTCACATAAGATTTTGATGTGATTCTTGTGAAAGTATTGCAAAAAATATTATGGATATAACATTTTTCATTGAAAAATATAATTGTTAGGAATGAATATAGGAAAAATAGATGATGATAAAAAAAGAATAAAGAAAGAATGAAGAAAATATTTAAATGAGATGGAGAAAAGGATAGAGAGTCTGTTGGAAAGTGTATTTGAAAAAGTAAGTAGGCAAAAAGTAAAATGAACTGTTCACTCTCCAAACAGGCAAAAATTTGAAGAGGCTGCTGGAGATGCTCTTAGAGGATAGTTCCATCTGCAAACACCTTGGTCTTTCATGGCCTCAACTGCACTAATACTTGCTGCCACCATCCAAGAAGCTTGACTTGTTGCACCCGTACTTCTTTCTTGCTCTAAAGTAGAACTGAAATAAATGGGAATTTGGAAGTTCGGAAGATGAAAAATAGACTTTGGGTTTTGAATTTTGATTTCAGGGAAAGGGGAAAGACATCGTCCCCTTAAATGTTTTTTTTTTACAGTTTTTTTTCTTTTAATTCCGAATATTTAAAAAAAAAAAAGTCACTTAACAGCAACCAGTAACTTAGGATTATTGGAATACTATGTTGACAAAAATTAAAATTTAGAGGATTGAAATGACAAAACTGAAAATTAAAGGATTAAAATGACAAAAACTAAAAATTAGAGGGCCAGTTTTGAACTTTTGCCTTTTTTTAACGAGAGTTATCAAGGTTTTTTTTTTTTTTTTTTTTTTTTAATTCTAAAATATAGCCACTTAGTACACATTCATAATAAAAATTGTGAAAGGAACAAAATTGGAGCTAAGCTGCTTTGATTCGTGGGAAGCTTCCAACATTCGTAGGAGTGGTAACTCTGCGGCACACCTTTTGGCAAGACATGCCAAGCTTGTTAACGATTGTATTATATGGGTGGAGGATACCCACCTATAATTGATATCCAAGTTCAACATTTAGCTTAGAGAAAAAGAAGAAGCCACCTGTAAGATTTTTTCTCTGTAGCTAAGTAAAGCTTTCTCTGTAATAACAGAGAAGCGTCCTTAGACAATAGAATCACCGTTCCTTAGGTGAGGATTTTATTGTAACTCCAGTAACCTTTGTTACTTGGAGATTTTTTAGGGTGTAGAGATGGACAACTTGGCAGAGAACTGGCAGAAACTATCTTTGAACGATAGAGAAGATGAGAACCTAGAACTCCTTGAACAGAACTCACCAAATGAGTATACCCTGGCTGCAAAATTCCTCACAAAGAGGGCTTTGAGTGTAGAGGCAGTTATTAGAACTTTTAGCCCTTTATGGCGATCTGTGAAGGGTTTTGAGGTGAGAAGAGTTAGGAGACCACATTTTGCTGTTTATGTTCAACGACAAGCAAGAAGTAGAAAACATCCTAAGCAATGCGCCATGGAGCTTCGATAAGCATCTTGTGGTGCTACAATGGTACGATAGAAAGGTGCTTATCAGGGCTTTAAAGTTTAGCAAGATACCGGTATGGGTTCAGGTCCATGATATCTCAGTGAGATTTTTGAATCGGAAAGTGGCAGAAGATTTGTGTAAGGTAGTGGACTCGGTTTGTAGAGGGGTTAACGCTGCTGAGATGGATGGAGGGAGCTTTATGAGGGTCAGAGCTCTCATAGACATTAATAAACCTCTTTGCAGAGGAAGATGCTTTTCTTCATATGGAGAACAAGGTTGGGCTTCCTTCAAGTATGAAAGACTACCCAACCTGTGTTATTGGTATGGGTGCTTAAGCCATGGAGACTGAGACTGCGAAATGTGGATAGACAGTGAAGGTCAGTTAAAGAAGGAAGAGCAAGCCAATGGTCCCTGGATTCGCGCTCCACCTTTTGTTAAAGGAAGAAGCCCAGTGATCAAAGTACCGGGATTTTACGAGGCAAGGAAAAAGGAGAGGCAATCGACGCACAAGACAGAGCAAATTTCGACTCTGGTGGTGGTGTTGGATCTTAAGGAACCCCCGGAGGTGGTGGTACAGTCACAACCTGAGGCAGGGAAGGCTACTTAGGATGAAGTACAAATCAGGGTGGCGGGTTCAGGTACCGAGACTGAGATTGTGATGGGCAGAGTGAGGAAAAGCCAGGAATCTAGGAAAAAGTTTGAGGAGCGGATCGAGGAGATTGACAAAGACTTGAAAAAGTTTGATAAGTGTGAAGTGCAACAACTAGATATTGATATGGTTACATTATTGGGGGAAGTAAGCAGTAGTGAGCACCCAAAACAAGTTGGGTTCGGACTAGAAAAAAGAGGAAGGGAAGGACTTCACTTACGGGCAGCAACATGGGAGCTTTTTGGGCAGGGAGCTAAGTGGACAGCCAAGCATGCATGCTGCTGACCAGGAAAGTGTCCCAAATACTGAAAATATATTATGAGACATCACTAATATATTGGGTAGACTTGACAAAACAAACACGATGGAAAGTAAAAAAAGAAAAAAGAAAATTATTAGGACCAACATGATGAACTTATGAGTCCCTTGGCTCTGCTAATGGCAAAGAGAACCAGTGAGGACGATGGTAGTGGGTTACCAAGCAAGAAGAGAGCGGTTTCCCTCTATGATCAAGCTACACTCTCAACAATGGTGGAGGCTGTTAAACAGCCCTGCTAACAACAATGAATATCTTATGTTGGGACTGTCAGGGGCTTGGGAACCCCCCAGATAAAGCAAGAGCTCGAAGACATTATTCGGGCACAAGCTTCCTCATTTGTGTTCCTAGCCGAAACATGGCTTGATAAGGCTAGGCTAATTTTCATTTGGGATAAGCTTAAGTTTGAAGGTTTGCTAGAGTTCTCAAGGGAGGGTAGAGGTGGGGGGGGGGGGGGGGGGTGGTTGCTATGTGGAAGAAAGATGCAGATTTTTCAGTTGACACTTACTCCCCAAACCATATTGATGCTATTATAAATAAAGGCAAGGAGGATGAATGGCGGTTCACTAGATTTTATGGTGAACCCGATACAAGGAACCACTATATATCCTAGGCCACATTAAGGAGACTAAAATCAAAATATGCTTTGCCTTGGCTTTGTGCTGGCGATTTTAATGAGATAACTAGGGCACATGAGAAACATGGAGGATGGTTGAGGCCAAGTAAGCAGATGAAGGATTTTAGAGATGTTCTCGATGAATGTGGGTTTCAAGATCTTGGTTTTAGCGGTAACAAGTTTACATGGTGTAATGGGCATGGGGAGGGCCACACGGTGTGGGAAAGGTTGGATAGAGCAGTGGGTTCGGTGGAGTGGGTGGATATGTTCCCGGCATCAAAGGTGGTCCACTTGGAGTGTGGCACTTCGAACAAATGTGGATAGAGGATATGGGATGTAGGGAAGTGGTGGAAAATGCTTGGGCTCAAGATTCTCAGGGTAGTGCCATAAGTAGATTGGAAGGTAAAGTAGATAGGTGCCGTAGGAATTTGAAATGGTGGAGTAAGGTGGCTTTTGGAAATATGACTCGAAAATTAAAGGAGAAGAAGAACTTACTTGGGCTAGCTGAATTTGAAGCAGTCAGAGGAGGAAACTTTGCCCGGGTGTTGAGGCTGAAAAAGGAAATTCCCACACTTCTAGTGAGGGAGGAACAAATGTGGAAGCAATGGTCTCACTCCTTGTGGTTACAAGAAAGGGACAACAACACAAGATATTTCCATAGCCGAGCCTCCCATAGGTTTAGGAGGAATCAGATTGATAGTTTGGAAGATGCAAATGGGGAGTTGTGTAATGATGAAGAAGGCATATCTAGTATCTTGGTAGACTATTACCAACAGCTCTTCACCTCGTCCAACCCGGCCATGGTGGATGCTATAATTGATAAAATTCCTTGCTCAATTAGTGATGAAATGGATGATGAGCTTGGGGCTGAATTCACAAGGGAAGAAGTGGTTGTGGCTTTGAAACAAATGGAACCCTTGAAGGCACTAGGGCCAGATGGGCTTCACCTTTGTTCTTTCAGCACTATTGGCAGGTGGTTGGGGATGATGTGACTGAGAAGGTGCTGAGTTGTCTTTCAACGGGTGTTATTCCCCCATCCATCAATCGAACGTTCATCACCCTTATCCCAAAGGTAAAAAGCCCGTCAAAAGTCTCTGAATTTCACCCTATTTCTTTATGTAACATTATCTATAAGCTTGTTTCCAAGGTGGTTGCAAATAGGATGAAGGGTCTACTACCTCTTATAATTTTGGAATCTCAGAGTGCCTTCCAATCCAATAAGGAAATTTTGGATAACATTCTTGCGGCTTTTGAGACCCTTCACCACATGAAAAATCAGAGGTTAAAGAAGGGCGGGTTCATGGCTCTTAAGCTAGATATGAGTAAGGCATATGATAGAGTTAAGTGGTGGTTCTTGGAGCTAGCCATGAGTAAAATGGGCTTTTGTAGTCGGTGGGTGGATTTCATTATGTCTTGTATAGGCTCAACCTCCTATCAAGTTTCGGTGAACGGGGTTCCAAAAGGGGAAATTTGGCCGACAAGAGGGATTAGACAGGGCGATCCCTTATCCCTGTATCTCTTCTTGGTATGCTCAGAAGCTCTGAATCAACAACTACAGTATGCAGCAAATTCTGGGGCAATTAGAGGCTTCTCCTTGTGTCGTGAGGGCCCAAAAATCAGCCACACATTTTTTGCCGACGATACCCTACTCTTTTGCCGAGCAACAAAGGGAAATTTGGAGGTAATCCTCAATATCCTAAAGTTACATGAACTAGCCTTGGGACAAAAGCTTAATAGGGAAAAAAACTACAGGTGTTTTTTAGTAAGGCTACTACAGAGGAACGAAGGGTGGAGTTGGTGGATTTTTTGGGAGTGGGCGAGGTTAGGGAGTACGAGAAATACCTTGGCTTATCGGCCGTGGTGGGGCAGAAAAAGAAAGAAAGCCTTAATTGCATTAAAGAAAGAGCGTGGCATAAACTCCAAGGGTGGAAGGAGAGGCTTTTATCTCAAGCGGGCAAGGAAGTATTACTTAAGACGGTGGTCCAAGCAATTCCCACTTTTGCAATGAGTTGCTATAAACTCCCAACAGGGCTCATACAAGATATTGAGAGGTTAATTAGGAAGTTTTGTTGGGGGCAATAGGGAGATCAAAGAAAAATCCATTGGAAGAATTGGGAGACCTTGTGCAAATTAAAGGCTTTGGGGGGAATGGGCTTCAAGGACTTGGAGAAGTTCAATGAGGCTATGCTAGCAAAACAATTTTAGAGACTATTAACCGATCACACTTCATTGTTCTACAAGGTTTTTCGAGCCAAGTACTTCCCAAGTGGCTCGATTTGGATGCCAAAACTTCCTCTGGGTCTTATGCTTGGCAAAGCATTGTAAAAGCAAAGAATCTTGTCCAATCGGGTTTGTTGTGGAGGGTAAGAGATGGAAATCAAATAAAAATTTTTGAGGATAGGTGGCTACCTGGGGAGGAACTTGCCAAGGGTATTTCGCCTTCAAATTCCACCTCAGCTGAGTGGACATTAAGCAAGTTGTTGAACCCGAATGGGGCTAGCTAGAATGACCAATTGGTGGACTCCATGTTCCATCCTTTTGAAACCCAACAGATTAAAGGCATCCCCATTTATGTCAAAAATCAGGTAGATTGCGTGTCTTGGCCAAAATGTAGAACCAAACTATACTCTGTGAAATTCGGATACCAAATGTGGTGTGAAGCTGAGGCAAAGGGTGTGCCTTCGGGGTCTATGGGTGAGAGCGCAAAACCCTTTTGGAAGCGCAT
The DNA here is from genome assembly GCA_023736055.1 of Quercus glauca. NCBI lineage: Eukaryota > Viridiplantae > Streptophyta > Magnoliopsida > Fagales > Fagaceae > Quercus > Quercus glauca. The sequence goes on from CM043325.1 coordinate 38,009,781, forward strand.
TTGGAGTACAAAAGTGGCTAATAAGATTAAAGTCTTCCTCTGGCGAGCGTGCTCAAAAGCTTTTCCAACAAAATTGGGGCTCCACAAAAGAAAGGTTGTTGACAATAAAACCTATGAATAGTGTTTGAAGGGAGTTGAGGATGAAGTTCACGTGGTGTGGAGCTGTGAAAGTATCCACTCAGTTTGGGAAGCTCCCTTTGTAGCGGTAAGGTTGAAATATCCCAGGATAGACATCATGTGGGACCTGACCAGTGTTGTGCTTGCCGAGACCGGTGAGCTCGATAAGTACGCCATGGTTGCCTGGGCGATTTGGCAGCGCCGATACAAGCTGCGGTACAAGGAGCAAAGCACCCCGGTTTATAAAATCTTCAAATCGGCCTTGACTCTCTTGGCTGAGTTTCAACAGAGGAGGCCGAGACTTGCTAGGCAGAGCCATTCCAGTCCGAACCAGTGGCAGCCTCCCCCTCCTAATGCAGTAAAAGTTAACTTCGATGGTGCTGTCTTTGAGGACTCTTATGAGGCAGGGGTGGGTGTTGTGATTAGAAACAACCTTGGGGAGGTGACGGCTTCGCTGTCTGAAAAAATAGTGATGCCTTTGTTAGTGGAAGTGCTTGTGATGCTTGCTGCCAGGAGAGCTGCCATCTTCGCTAAGGATCTGAGCTTCAAGCATGTCTAGTTTGAAGGCGATGCCGATGGGGTTGTGAGACGCTTAAGGGATGGGGTCAGCTCAAATGCCTTTGTTGGACACTTAGTAAAAGACTTTAGGTCTATAGTTGGTTTGTTTCAAACCTATTCTATCTATCATGTACGGTGGCAGGGCAATAATGTTGCCCATGCTTTAGCTAGGGAGGCTAGAATGTCTTTTCCTTTACGTACTTGGATGGAAGATGTTCCTCCAAATGTTTTGTCTATTGTATCCAAAGATGTTTCCTGATTGAATATACTTTTCCCATCGGGATGGTTTTCTCAAAAAAAGAAAAAGAAAAAAAGCTCAACATGATGTAATCTGTTTGAATTCCAGTTCAGTTTAATGAAAGTTCATTCTATGTTGAGAATCAAAATAATAATAATAATAATAATAATAATAATAATAATAATAATAATAATAACAAAAGTTTGAAAAATCTAAAAATAAATAAATAAATAAATAGTATTATTATTATTAATTTTTTTTTTTTTGGGAAAGCCTCTCACGTTGTCAAGTTTTTTTTAGTCCTGAAATGTAGGCCACTTAGTATACATCCATAATAAAAGTTTCAAATGCCTACCAAAAGAAAGTATGGGAAAGGTTCATGATTGTAAATTAATTTTTTTAAAGAGATTTATCAAGTTATTTTTAATCCTAAAATGTAGCCACTTAATCCTAAAATGTAGCCATTAAATACATATCCATAACAAAAGTTTCAAATGCCTAAAAAGCAAAAAAAAAAAAAAAAAAAAAAAAAAAAAAAAAAAAAAGGTTTCAATTTTTTTTTTTTTTTTTTTTTATAGGAAAGGCTTGCACATGAGCAATAATATCTTTTAATTTTAAAAATACATTTTCTTGTAAAAAATGAAAAGAAGTTTGTAGTGAAAGGCATAAAAATTGTTAGGGATAATTAATTTCATATGGAAGAGATGTGATTGAGAAAAATAAAGTTAAACGGTAGGAGTTTCAATTAATGATGATATGTACATTAGTATTACAAAAAACAATAAATTGAATCCAATTTAGAATTACACAAATTGATAAATATAGACATAGGTAGGATAATTTATATATATATATATATATATATATATTTATGTATATATACATACACACAAAAAGGTCTTAAACAACCACTTGATAGATGATTTCCACTTTACATGAGCCTAGAATCATACAATATTTTTGTAAAGTTTCTCACCCAAACTCATCCAATATGCCCAATATGTAATCCAACAAAATTGTTAATATGTGACCCTAAAAAAAAAAGAGACCAAAATTTAAATAAATAAAAAAAGAGTAAAAATTAAAAATAAGAAAAACAGCAAACATTATATAGGAGGCAATATTGGTATTGCATTGTTGTTACTTCGTAATTAAGTACGATATTCAATCTCATTAATCACTATTTCTCAAAAAAAAAAAAAAAAATCATTAATCATTCGGTTTTGGTTTAAGTTTCCAATAGCATCTAAGTAACTAACTTTAGCAAACCACCACTTGAAAATAAATTTTAATAAAAGCACATTATGGTATTAAAATAACACAGTCCTACAGTAATAGTAAAAAATAAAAATAAAAACACATTCCTACAGTGAATAAATATCAAAACTTGATAACTTTTAAAATAACACAATCCTAATAAAGAATAAATATCAAACTTGATAACTAGATGCGAATGCTTTTGTAAAAGTAACGTACCAATGTTCCACAAAAACGAACTGCGAATTGCAAAATCCTCATCAAAAGACAAATTGCTAGTAGCCGTAATAAAGAAGTCTTTTGCTTTTGTAAATAGAGTTTCTTCTTCTTGGATTTTGATGATGGTGAATTGTATTAGATTCCAACGGTAACGCAATCACACTTACAACTTATTCATAAAAATTAAATTAAATTAAAAAAGGAAGGAAAAAAGCCCGTAATTAAATACAACAATCACTATTGTAAATTTCACCCAAAAAAAAAAAAAAAACAAGGACAGAATTTGATTCCTTTTGTAGAACACAATTTTGGTAACAGAGAGATATGAGGGTGGGAACAAATGAAGAGATATAAAAAACTGTTCAAAGAAACTAACGTGTGAGATATTTTTAAATAGAGATAGTGTATGCTAATTTTTAGTAAAAAGATGTGTCAAACGTGGATGAGATATATTTTTTCTTTTTAGAAATTGTGTGAAATACATATAAATTAGAGATAGTGAGTTTAGGAGAAGTTGTGGTTGGGCTATTAGAATCCTATGCTAAACAAATAGTAAAAAGAAAAGATTTTAAAAGTTGTGAGTATTTTAAATTTTCAAAAGGTATGCTAAATTTTAGGAAAATGGGGTGAACGTGGGATTTGATTTAATTTTTTTTTTTACATAGATAAGTGAGAAATGTTGGTGGATAATTGAATATTCTTTTAACAACATTGGATAATCGCACTAAAATAAAATATAAAAATTACCTGAGATGATGGGATAAGGATAATAATTCAAAAAAAAAAAAAAAAAAAAACCAACTTAACTTGAAGGAGATAGGGGAAAAAAGGAGATCTTGCAAGAGCTTCTTTTTTTTTTTTTTAATGATGGGATAAGGATAATAATTCAAAAAAAAAAAAAAAAAAAAAAGAGAGAGACAGAGAGGGGGATAAGGATAAGGGTTTTTTCCCATAATAAAAAAGTAAGAGTTTTTATTTTTATTTTTTTTTAACCAATTTAACATGAAGGAGAGGGAAAAAAGAAAAGAGAGAGAGAGAGAGAGATCTTGCAAGAGAGATTTAAAAAAAAAAATCAAAAGAAGAAATAAAGAAGAAGATGAGAGTTGGTTGCCGTATTTTAATAGGAGTGATTGTAGCAAATTTGAATTTTAGCCCTTGTTTGGGGGAGGGAATAGAATGGAATAGAAATGAATGAAAATAATAATTTTAAAATATTCTTTCCTTTCCTTATATGGGAGTTTAAGTAGGAGGGAATGGAATGGATATGAGAGAACACTCATTCCTTTCTATTATTTTAAAATCTTAATTTTTCATTCCCCCAAAATAGGGAGGAATGAAATTAGATTTAATAAATTTTTTACTAAAACTGCCAAAATACCCATATATATTCAACCATTTATTCTAAAATAAGGGTCTAATTGTAATATTGTTATAAAATGATTCAATTTCATTCCCTCTATGTTACTCCTAAACAAGATTACTCACATTCCATTCATTTTAATTCATCTATTTTAGAACATTCAATTAAGGTTACTTAATTCCATTCTTTTCCATTCCTTTCACTTACTTAAATACATTTCATTCCATTTCCTTATAATTATTCTATTCCATTCTCTTATGAACTCCCAAATGAAGTTTTAGCAGTGATTTAGTGGATGTGAAGTTATACGGGAGTGGATTGTTTAGAAGTTAGAAATGTAATTTTACTAAATTGTCCTCCAATTTTGTCTAGATGTTGGGGTATTTTTAAACCACAAAAATGAGGATCCCAAACAAAGAAAGCCCCTTAAATAGAAGTCCAAATCCTCTATCCCAATTTTCCTGCTCCATTTCATACTCCAAAAATAAAAACTTGCCATGTGTTTACCTATTTCATCAAATACTAATTTTTTGCATTTTCTCATTTTAGTTTACAAAAACAAATTAAAAAAAAAGTAAAAAACCATGAACTCAGATCTCCACCGGCCACCACCACTAGCCCACTACCACCACCATCTTTGCCGAGTGCCGCTACAAAAAGTCAATGGCCATTCTCCACCACCAGTCAAATCTCGCCTAGGCATGACCACTAGCCCACCATCAACGCCACATTGCGATTTCATTGTGATTGTTCCAAGTTTGATTTTAAAGACATCAAACTCTAAACGGGAGCCAATAAATAGAGTGCCTATTACTATTTTTTTTTTCAAAAATTTGCCATGTAGATAATGGGCACCAAGTTATATATTTTTTCCCTATCATTTCGTATAAGTGCATCACTTGCAACCCAACAAAGAATCAAAATCATAATGTGGCTTCGATGGTTTTTATATATATATATGTGTGTGTGTGTGTGTGTGTGTGTGTAGGGGTAAGGGCCCAAATTCATATATTGGGCCTTGGGCCATAGCCGAGAGCCTCGGTTTGTCTGAGGATGGATAAATGGTGGAGAGGGTGCCAAGCTCAGGATCCCATAAGTGAAATGCAAGCAGGAAAAACTGAGAAAGTTGGTCTGAGGAGGATTATCTCCTTGGATCAGCAGAGCATAGACCAAGCACCTACCTTAGCACTCAAAGCAACCTTCCAGGAAGATCTAATGATGGAGACGGGAAATATGAATGTACAAAAGGAGTGGGAGTTCAGAGGAATCCAAAGGAAAACTGCTATCACCGCATTTAATGCACTACAGCTACTTTTTTGGCCGCATTTATGTAGAGAAGACCCCTGAACAGTGCTTCCTTGGCTACTGCAACTCACAGAGAGCCAGAAGGGGTGTCTGATGGGACGGGCACTCAGATAGTGGTTTAGATGGTTGACAAATGGAGGGCTAAGATCAGTGGAAATGAGATATATAATGTAAGAGACCCTTTGAGGAAAAGGGATGGGAAAAATAGAGAAAGAACATTGTAGCAACTAGATTTGCATTTGTAATCAGTTCCATTGATCTATACCAATATTTGCCTCTTCAAACAATACATTTGCCCAAACCTACGCGCTTTAATCTTGCATGATTGTCTTTCAAACCCATTCTAGTCATTGTTAGATTCATTAGGACCTAGTTTTTTGACCCACTCTCTACAAATTTATTGTATTGGGCAGCAAACTATGACCCTACAATTGGTGTCGTTTGTGGGGAGAACTTGTGTGATAGTGAGTGCAGCGGTTAACAATGGTAGGTTCGGGCCCAAGTGGAATCCATCGCGTTTCAGCGTGAAAACCCTCTCGCCGACCCCGAGCGTAGAGGGGATCGAGAAGGCAGTGTGCATACTACGCATACAAGTAAAAGCCATACTTGAGTTAGAAGTCATGTCTCTCAAGACTAGCATAACCGAGCTATGCAGTTGGAAATAGATCAATTGATGAGGGAATTACGCCATGCACGGCGAAGACGAACCCCCTCCAGCTCTGATGTTTCTTCCAATGACGAGAAGGATATTAACTACAGGCGAAGGACTCGAACCCCGCCTAGCAAATCTTTCTCCTATAAGGAGGAACACCATCGAGAACGGAGGGTCAAAAGCCCGTCTCGTAAAGGCGTGGGAAACGACGCTATGAGCAGGTCCTTGAACCTTGAACCAAATCTCCAAGTCGCCTTTCATGCGCAAAATCGAGAGGGTGAGACTGCCTCAACGATTCACTCTACCTGCTTTCACTATGAACAACGGTAGAACAGACCCCGTGAAGCACGTAAGCCACTTTAATCAGTGGATGGCTGTCTATTCTAAGGACGAAGCCCTAATGTGTAAGGTTTTTCCATCCAGTCTGGGACCCGTGGCGATGAGATGGTTCGACAACCTGAAAGCAGATTCCATAAGTTCCTTTAAGGAGCTCACTCAAGCGTTTGCCTTCCGCTTCATCACTTGTAGCAACGTTCCTCAACCTTTAGCCTCCTTTCTATCTTTGAGCATGCGAGAGGGAGAGACCTTAAAAGCATATTCAGATAGATACTGGGAGATGTTCAACGAAATAGATGGTGACTTTGATGAAGTGGCCATCACTACCTTCAAGCTCGGCCTCCAGGCCGACCATTGTTTGAGGAAATCCTTAACTGGCAAACCTGTCACCAACGTGCACCAACTCATAGACTGGATTGATAAATATAAAAGGGTTGAGGAAGACCAGCAATAGGGGAAAGGAAAGGAAAAGGTTATCCTTCAGGAGAGGAGGGATTTCAGGTGGACCGATACAATAACAACCGACCGCGGAGAGATTTCGTTGGGCAGTCAGGATCTGCCAATCCTCAGGCAGTCAATGCCATGTTCCGAGAGCCAGTGCATCAAGTTCTAAAAAAGATTAGACATGAGTCATTCTTCAAATGGCCAAACAAGATGGTAGGAAACCCCACAAGGCGCAATCAAAACCTCTATTGCCAATACCACTAAGACCACAGGCATACCATGGAAGATTGTATAAGTCAGTGGGACCACCTGGACCAGCCCGTCCGTGAAGGAAAGTTAAAGCAACTCTTGCACTACTCTAGTGGCCAAGGGGGCTAGACAAACTCAAAATCTCAAAAAGATGATTCTACAAGACCGCCTTTGGGAATGATAAATGTCATCTTTGCTGCTCCAAAAAGGACTAGTTCCTGCCCTTCTAGGGTGATGTCTATGGCTCGGCCGCCTGTCAAGAGTGCTAATCAAGAACCAAAGAGGGCGAGGATGGAGATCCAATCGGTTTTAGGCTTCTCGGATGAGGATAAGATCGAAACCATACAGCCCCATGATGACGCTTTGGTGGTGATGCTTTGGTGGTGACGCTTAGAATCTGTGAGTATGATGTGAAGAGGGTGATGGTAGATCAAGGCAGTGGTGTCGAAATAATGTACCTCGACTTGTACAAAGGGCTGAACTTGAGACCCGAGAACCTAACACCCTACAGCTCGCCCCTGGTGAGTTTTGATGGAAAGGTTATTAACCCGAAGGGCCAAATTAGACTACCCATGCAGATTGGCTCAGAAGAAGTAGATGTAGACTTCATCGTGGTGGACGCTTATTCACCCTACACAGCCATTATGGCCAGACCTCGGCTTCATACCCTGGGAGCCATTTCTTCTACTCTGCATCAGAAGGTGAAATACCTGTTCGAGGGGTAGGTTAAGGAGATCTTGGGAAATCAATCTATGGCTAGACAATGCCTAGTGGCTGCCATCAGCCCGAGGCTGAGTCCTTAGCCTATGCCGAAGGGGGCTTATAGCAATTAAAAGCTTCGGCATTGCCTATCGACGGGTCTGCTGAGGAGGCAAAGTGTGAGGATTTAGTAAAGATTGTTATTGGTGACGATCCGGAGAAATTCTTTCAAATTGGGGCTCAGCTACCTCCTTCAGAGAAGGAAGAGTTGGTAGTTTTTCTTAGACAAAACGTTGATGTCTTTGCATAGACTGCTTACGAAGCCCTAGGGGTGGACCCAAACTTCATCTGTCATCATCTAAATGTTAATCCGTCCGTCACTCTCAAGAAGCAACCTCTTCGGCGCTTATCCAGAGACCACTCTGATGCTGTCAAAGATGAGGTGAAGAAACTAAAGTAGGCGGGGGCTATCAAGGAAGTATTTTACCCTGAGTGGTTGGCCAATACCATGGTGGTGAAGAAGAAAAGTGGAAAATGGCGAGTGTGTATGGACTTCACAGATTTAAATAGGGCTTGCCCAAAAGATCCCTTTCCTATACCTAAGATAGACCAGCTGGTGGATGCAACCGTAGGCCATCCTCTGATGAGCTTCTTAGATGCTTTTCAAGGATACCACCAAATACCACTAGCCGTAGATGATCAGGAAAAGACGGCTTTCGTCACCCCCACCGGAAACTACCACTACAAAGTGATGTCGTTTGGTTTGAAGAACGCAGGGTCTACCTATCAAAGGATGATGATTAGGGTGTTTAAACCACAGTTGGGCAAAAGCATTGAGATTTATATAGACGACATGATGGTAAAAAGTAAGGTAGTTTCTGAGCACATAGGAGATCTCGGGAACATCTTCGAAATTCTGAGAAAACACAAGTTGTGCCTCAATGCTTCCAAATGTTCCTTAAGTGTGGGATTAGGCAAATTTCTAGGCTACATGGTAACCCATAGGGGAATTGAAGTTAACCCCAATTAGATTAAAGTGATCAACAGTTTGCAACCACTTTGGAATTCCAAGGAAGTCCAAAAACCAACCCTTCTTCCTACTGATAAACAAATGGAAGGGGTTTGAGTAGACCAAGGAGTGTGCCTCGGCCTTCCAACAGCTTAAAGATTATCTCTCTCGACCTCCTATCATGTCCAGCCCTGAGGTTGATGAAGTCATGTTCGCTTATATTGCTGTGGCCCCTCATGTTGTAAGCTTGATCTTGATACGAGTTGACGACAGCATACAAAGGCTAGTTTATTATGTGAGCATGTCACTACATGAGGCCGAGATCCGTTATTTGCTGCTGGAGAAAGTTATTTTGGTAGTGGTACACGCCACACACAAACTCTCCCACTACTTTCAAGCGCACACGGTCATTGTCCTAACTCAGTTTTCGTTCAGAGCTCTACTCTGAAGCATTGATTACACGGAGAAGATTGCTAAATGGGCCACAATTCTAGGAGCTTTTGACATCAAATACATGCCTCACACCTTTGTCAAGGGTCAAGTTGTTGCAGATTTGGTAGCTGAGTTTGCTGAATCCCCGTTAGAAAAAGAAACAGAAATACAGCACATGGATGGAAAATCGGTTGGAATGATCTCCCAACAGGGTCCCCTATCTTGGAAAGTGTACGTTGATGGTGCAGCAAATCAAAAGAGTTCCGGGGTGGGGTTAGTACTAGTATCCCCCAAAAGGATCACCATCGAGAAATCATTAAAGTTGGGATTCTCGGCCACCAATAATGAAGCTGAATATGAGGCTCTACTGATGGAATGGCCATGGTCCGAAAAATGGGCGGAAAAGTCGTAGATATGTTTTCAGACTCCAGACTGGTCGTCGGCCAAATGAAAGGAGAATTTGAGGCGAGGGATGAAAGAATATAGGGGTACTTCAGTCAGGTTTGGCACCTACAATTAGAATTCGAATCTTTTAGCCTGTTACATATCCCTAGAAGCGGAAACACACATGCCAATTCCCTAGCCATGCTCGCAACTCCTCTACGTAGAGCTTACCTCGAGTCATCCTCGTAGAAGACCTATACAAGCCCACGGAGATGAACGGAGAGGTGGTTCACGTTCACCAAGTTAGGGTGGGGCCTAGCTGGACGGACCCTATAGCACTATTCTTAAAAGAAGACACCCTACCCGAGGAAAAATCAAAAGCAGAAAAAGTACGTAGGAAGGCTCCTCGGTTCTGATTGTCTGAGGACCAGAAGTTATTTAAACGCTCCTTTTCTGAGCCATACCTACTATGCGTATACCTTGAGGCAACAGAATTACTCCTTGAGGAGTTACATGAAGGGATTTGCGGGAGCCACACTGAGGGTAGATCTTTGGCACACTGAGCCATCACTCGAGGCTATTGGTGGCCAAATATGCAAAAGGAAGCACAAGAATATGTAAAAAAGTGCAACCAATGCCAAAAATTCACACCAAACATACACCAACCAGGAGGAGTCCTTAATCCACTGACCATCCCCTGGCCATTCGCTCAATGGGGTTTCGACATTATAGGCCCTTTCCCTAAGGCAGCAGGGAACAAGAGATACCTGCTGGTCGGCACGAATTACTTCACTAAGTGGGTCGTAACCGAACCTCTAGCAAACATCAGGGACGTGGATGCCAAGAAGTTTGTATGGAAGAACATCATCACGCAATTCGGAGTCCTTTATACCCTTATTTCGGATAGCAGCCTTCAATTTGATAGCAAATCTTTCAGGAGATACTACTGTGACTTGGGAATTACAAATAGGTATTCTACCCCAACCTATCCCCAAGGAAATGGGCAAGCCGAGGCTGTTAACAAAGTCATTGTCAGCGGACTCAAAAAGAGACTGGATGATGTGAAGGAAAAGTGGGTGGATGAACTGTCATATGTCCTGTGGATGTACCGAACCACACCTTGCCGGTCAACAAGAGAGACTCATTTCTCAATGACATATGGGGCCGAAACTGTTATCCCTTTGGAGACTGGTTTCCTAATATTAAGAACTAGCTCATTCAATCTGACCATTAACAACGGGCTACTAGAGAAAAGCTTAGACTTGATTGAAGAGAGAAGGGAAAATGCAATGGTTCAATTGGCATACTACCAACACAAGCTCAAGCAAGGTTATGATGCCAACGTGAAGCTGAGACCATTGGCACTTAGTGATCTGGTGTTGAGAAAGGTTCTGAGTACTACAAAGAACCCAGCATGAGGAAAGTTAGGGCCCAATTGGGAAGGACCATATCGCATCACCTCAGTGGTTGGTGTAGGAGCATATTTTTTGGAAGACTTAAATGAGCATGTAATACCACGCCCTTGGAATGTAAACAACCTGAAAATGTATTATTATTAATAAGAGTTTCATTTATCAACACGTTCATTTGTTATATAAAGGCTTTGTGCTTTCTGTTATGGCATCTTTTATAAGTGTTTAAAACGAACCATATTCATGCCTGAAGTCCTCGGACCAGATGCTATGAGAAAATTAACATACTATGGCATCTTTTCTAAGTGTTTAAAACGAACTATAGTCATGCCTGAAGTCCTTGAACCAGATGCTAGGAGGAAATTAACACACTATGGCATCTTTTCTAAGTGTTTAAAACGAACCATAGTCATGCTTGAAGTTCTCAAACCATATGCTATGGGGAAATTAACACACCATAGCATCTTTTTTAAGTGTATAAAATGAACCATAGTCATGCCTGAAGTCCTTGGACTAGATGCTTTGGGGAAATTAACAAACTATGGCATCTTTTCTAAGTGTATAAAACGAACCGTAATCATGCCTGAAGTCTTCGGACCAGATGCTATGGGGAAATTAACACACTATAACATCTTTTATAAGAGTTTAAACAAAACCTTAGTTGTGTGTGCCTTCTCGGACCATACACTTGGGGGAAATCAACACTTCATGATATCCACTTATTTCTCACTAAGTGTCAATACAGATCTAAAAGTGTTAACACTTGGGGGAAATTTGCTGCCTTGACTATTTATCCAAGTGTAAGTTTATTACGGGTCGTTATTAGATTCAGCCTTCATTATAGAGAGAGTAATTCATAGTACCAGTGTGGGGTAAACCTCTTCATCGTTGGTACTTAGACAAATTATTTGCACTGGCAGGATATTTTTATTAGTTTTTATTAGAACTAAATTGGCAGCAACTCAAGCTCATGTGCAATAGCAGTACGGTTGAAAACATATAAAAACACAAGAGATAGGAAGAAAAGACCATTCATTAATCAAAAGGGTGGAATACATTATGTTCTGTGACGAATGCCATTACAAAATGAAAAACATATATATTACAAGAAAATCCTAAGGATTAAGCTTTGGTCTTGGGGGTAGAATGGTCCCCTTTCTGGCTCGGCTGGGAGGTGGCACCGTTTTTGGCCTTAAGATCAGCCCTTTTATCTTTAGACTCTGTTTTTTTTGCCTTAACTTTACCTTCGTTGGCCTTAGTAGCGTCTTTGGCTACTTCTGAGGGCTTATTCTCCTCGCCCTTGCTTTTGTCCTTGACCCCCTCGGCCCCCTAGCCTTAATCAGCAGCTTTGATGGTCAGGGGCTGCTCCAAGGTCTCTAGAGTAGGGTCGGCAGAAGAAGGGAGGGCATCTGGAGCTACACGGATGTTCGGATAGTAGTATATGTTCCCAAGCTGCCTCCACACTGAGTCTGTAGGGACGCCTGCAACGTCAAGGGTCCTATCCCATGATACGTTACAATAATCCCTACACACCTCAGAAAGCTCCTTAATAAGCCTCACTTGCGTTTCCTTTGCACCAAGTTGATAAGATGCTTGCTTCTCAGCCTTGAGTGCCTCATTGGCCAGTTGAGCCGCCTCCCTAGCCTTCTTCAGCTTTGCCTTGAGGTCCAAAACTTGTTGTTTTTGGGTGGCCAGCTCAAGTTCCATCATGTAGAGCTTCTTGCGCTGATCCTCAGCTTGAGTCTCAACGCTTTTTAAGACAGCCACAGCGCTTAGACGTTCCCTCTCTGAGACAGTGAGCTTGTTGGTCAGCTCAGCATGTTCCTCTTTAAGTGCCCTCAGGATTTTCTCGGCCTCAGCACAAGAGTGGGCCTCTGCTCTGACTTGATTGCTCTTTTCCTTGACCCACTCCTCGACCACAAAGACCTGTTGGGTAACTTGCGTAAAAATAACAGAAGGATTCCACGTGAGAAGAAGGAAAAATGAAAAAAGCAACTAAGTATGTAATTCAAAAGATGTGTCCAGCCATTTACCATAGCCAGGTCCCTCTTCAGGGACAGGAAGAGTTCAAGTTGCTTAAAGCACCTGTAGACATCCATATCCCTCGGCATAAGAAGCAGTTGCTCAAGGGTTTCAGCAATGTAACCCGTGTGCCCCCCCTGGAAATTTTAGACTGAGGCATCCCAAGAGATGGGGGCACCATCCACTTCTAGTCTAGGGGACCACGTTCGCAGCGGTCGACATACGTCGGCCCCTTAGGAGTCCTCCTTACTCTCCACGGAGGAAGCCTGTTTGTCCTTCACGTGCTTGGGCTGCTTCACCCCCTTTGGAGGGACCACGTCGCCTTCCTCTACGTCGTGCACCTCTGGCCTCAGCATGAGAGTGGGCCTCTGCTCTGACTTGATTGCTCTTTTCCTTGACCCACTCCTTAGCCACAAAGACCTGTTGGTTAACCTGCGTAAAAATAACAGAAGGATTCCACGTGAGAAGAAGGAAAAATGAAAAAAGCGACTAAGTATGTAATTCAAAAGATGTGTCCAGCCATTTACCATAGCCAGGTCCCTCTTCAGGGACAGGAAGAGTTCAGGTTGCTTGAAGCACCTGTAGGCATCCATATCCCTCGGCAGAAGAAGCAATTGCTCAAGGGTTTTAGCAATGCAACCCGTGTGCCCCCTCTGGAAATTTCAGACTGAGGCGTCCCAAGAGATGGGGGCACCATCCACTTCTAGTCTAGGGGACCACGTTCGCGGCGGTCGGCGTACGTCGGCCCCTTAGGAGTCCTCCTTACTCTCCACAGAGGAAGCCTGTTTGTCCTTCACGTGCTTGGGCTGCTTCACCCCTATTGGAGGGACCATCTCGCCTTTCTCTATGTCGTGCACCTTTGGCATTTTCCTCTTCTTCTTTAGATCAGGATGGGGAATCAGCCCGGCCGAGGTCACAGGGAGAGGTAGGGGGGTGGAAGATTAGCTAGAACTTGGGGCTTGTTGGTCTCTTTTGATGTTGACACTTTATTCCTTGCAGCCATAAGTTCCCGTAAACTTTTTTTTCCTTTGTTCAAAGCCATCCCGTCTTCCTCTTATCGAAAGTGTTGTTTGGACGAGCTATCACCAAGACGAGGGTGTGAACACTAGAGTGCCTGTCAGGTTCGTCCTCGGCGTCCGAAACGGGAATCACTTGCACTTCCTGAGTCTCCTACTCTTCGAAATGAAACTTGTCAATTTCCTCTTCAAGCGAGGAGTTTGAGGAGGCAATCTCTTCCCCTGCTGCTACCTTAGGCGGAATCTGATGAAAGGGTTATACAGGTTATGCTAGAATGGGTGTGCGACTGGGCAAAGGTCATCTTGGGCTAGAAAGTTGGACCGAGATATGTCAATCTAGGCCAATCGTGGGTCACCCACTCTTATGGCATGGCCGATTTCTTAGTATATCTCCGAAATAGGCTGGAAGTCTAAGATCAGATGGATGGCTTGCAGCTATCTATCCTCACTTACAAAAATCTCAGACCTCAGCAAGTAGTTAAGAGCCGCGACGAGGAACTACTTGCCTTTTATCTGCGAAAATGGCCAGGGAGAAAAACATGGTTAGAAAATTGAAATCCATCATTAAAAGAAAGCAAAATGAAAAAGAGCGAAACATGGTCAGGTTTAAAGAATCTAAAATCTTTTGCTAAGGAACCTAACTCTAAGGTACCCCACTTGACATTCCCTTTCGGACGGGGCATTGGAGGCCATTATGCCATGCTTCCGAAGCTATCAAATAGTCATCTTTCATACCCTTGTTTGATATAGGTAGACACGATACTAGCCTGACAACATCGGATCAGGACTTGAGGTAATATCCCGCACTTTTCTGGGAGTGGCACTCATACATGTGGACCACATCATGCCAAGTAAGCCATAGACCTAGATGCTCGTTAAGAGCATCAACGCTACCCAGGACCTTAAATAGGTTGGGCGTGCATTGGTGGGGGAATATCCTATGATTGATGAGATAATCCCATGTTATCCTACCCATAGGGAAGGTCATTCCCCCTTCTATGAAGGCTATAATGGGAATGACAACTTCCCCCTCTTCTCGGTTTATTACTATTTGTTTTGAGGAATAGTATCGCAAGGCAACTTCCTGCGGTATGTGGTATTTTTCCTTAAAAGCCTCTATTTTGGCAAGGGAGTTCACTAAGTTCTTAAATCTACCCATCTAGACTGGCTAAAGGGAAACCACCAAAGTTGATTAATGAAGAAATAATAACTGGAAGACCGAGGAGATAAGCCGAGGAGAAAAGGAATGTTTAGAGAAATTAAAACTTACTCAAACTAAGATGTGTGATGGTCCTTGAAGCCTTTAGAGAAATTTTCGAAAATTTCTTGGAGAAAAGGTATGAAAAGCTTGGTAACTCAGAAAGCTTTGAGAGTTTGAATACTTAGGATTTTTGGAGAGCTTGAGAATTCATGAAATGAAAGGAAAACAATTTCCCTCGAGGCTTTATATAGAGGGAGAAAATGAGTGGGAGTTATCTCGCTCAAAATTTCAAGAGAAAGATCAGCTGTTGGATCTGCACCTCGCCATTAGATCTGGGGAACAAAGCGCCGCCTGGAGTAATTAATGACACCTTGAGGGCTTTGAAGCATCAATGGCAATCATGGGACGCACAAAATGGTGATTTCACACGTGTAAACCAGAAAAGTAAATGGTCTTGTCTCTTAAAAATCAAAACCCCACTTTTTCTCTTCGGATGAGGGAAAAATTGGACTTTTGAAGGGCTATTGTATGGATAAGGCCCCACATTCATATATTGGGCCTTGGGCCTTAACCGAGAGCCTCGGTTTGTCCAAGGATGGATAAATCATGGAGAGGGTGCCAAGCTCAGGATCTCATAAGTGAAATGCAAGTAGGAAAAACTGAGAAAGTTGGTCCAAGGAGGATTATCTCTTCGGGTCAGTAGAGCACAGACCAAGCACCTTCCTTAACACTCAAAGCAACATGTAAGAGACCCCTGGAGGAAAATGGATGGGAAAAATAGAGAAAGAACATTGTAGCAACCAGAGTTGCATTTGTAATCAGTTCCATTGATCTATACAAAGATTTGCCTCATCGGACAATACATTCACCCAAACCTACGCGCTTTGATCTTGCATGATTGTCTTTCAAACCCATTCTAGCCGTTGTTAGATTCACTATGACCTAGTTCTTTAACCCACTCTCTACAAATTTATTGTATTAGGCTCATTAACCCACAATCCCATACATATTGGGCTTGGGCAGCAAACTGTGACCCTATAATATATATACTATTTATTTTGGTTACTGGTTGGCGTAGTGTGACATGCGATGGTGGATGGCCTTTGTAGAGGCGCTAACGAAGGTGGTGGTGGTGGGCTAGTGGTGGTGTGGAGATTTGACTTATTGGGTTTTTACTGGCTAGCATAGTGTGTTTTAGAATTATGTGCCTTCATAAACAATACTACGCATTGTTATTTGATAATAAAATTTTATTTTCACATACATAATTTTTATAGGTATATTTCATTATTTAAATGTGGCATGTGATGTCGCCTTTATAGAAAAATCATGTTAATGGTTAAGGAACCAAAGATTGGGAGTAATGATTTTTCATAGATTATTAAATTGTTCTAGGCTGTGGATATTAATTGAATATCATTACTAAAGTCTACACTTGTTGTGCTGCTAAATGATAGGATGATTTACTCCATCATTGAGGTAGTGACTTTAAGTAGACAAGTGGGTGTAATGTAACAAGTACATACATTGAATCGCATCCGATCAAGAACACCTTATGGAGTAATTATTGTTAATTAAAAGGTTGTTCTATCACAATTTTTCTATTGTCCTCAAACATGAGAGGTTCATGTATATTTATTTATTATGCACATAACTTTGACAATGTCAACTGGTGATGTTAATTTTAAAGGCTGTATATAGACACATTGGGTTATGTGTGTAGTAAGTAAAATATGTAAATGTTCAACAATGAATCCACCAGTCTCTAAAGAAAATAGTATATTCAATTGATTTTCATATTAAGTTGGACACAAAACAAAACTGGCTAGTGACATTTTTCAAAAATGTTTTTCATATATATAATATTGTGTATATATATATATATTTAAAGAGTTTTTTCAAAGATATTTTGGAGTCCAATAGAAATTATGAAATCAAGAATTTAAGAGTTACATAAGATAGGGACATTACAATGATATTAATCCAGTCCTAGTGGCTTGTGGGAATATAGTATGGTGGAAGGACATAGATATAAAATTGTAAGTAATGGGACCTTATTTGTAATTCTCTAATCTTTAGGGGTCATTGCAATGTCTGATGGACATTATTGCAATCTGTAGAAGTTCAAATATTTTCTTGATATGGTTGAGAAAATTAAGGAATAATTTTGAAAGAGTTTCAAGATAAGTCAATAACATTCAAAAAGTTATTGATTAATCTTACAACTGAAGATTAGGATCCCTAAGAATCCCACGTCCAATTTCTCTCTTGGTTTTAGAAGTCTTAAATAAAAATAAGATTTAAAATATATATATATATATATATATATATATCGCATTTAGTCGTTGGTCATCAGAACTACTGAGTGATACTGCAATCTTCTGAAAACCCAAAAAGAAACAAAGAGAGAGACGTGAATACCTTGGGAGGCAGTACGCTTGGGTTACTAAAAGAGGTACGCAATTTTGTTTTATTTAGAATTCATGGTTGTGTAGTACAACAATCTTTAAACAAAAATATAAATTTTGTTTTATATTACTTTCGCAAAAACTATTAGTGTGGACTGACAGTGGTTACTGGCCAGCGTAGTGTTAACAGGACGAAGGATGACCATTGGCTCTTTGTAGCGGCACCAACATTGGTGGTGGTCAAGTGGGCTAGTGGTGGTTGTTGGTGGAGATATGATTTGTAGTGTTTTTCGTTTTTATAATTTGTTTTTGAAAAATATAAATAACAAAAAGGCAAGATATTAATTTTTTAATGAAAGAAGTGGACAGTGGGGATAGAAGATTTGGACAACTTAAATAGTAAATAAATAAAAATAAAAATCTAGTTCGCGACTCATTATCATAGACTCTAGTCTACTCTACAACAACGTGGATCGTACGGCCACGATGACATCTTGATCCAGTTAGAGTGAGAAGAGAGAGAAAAGCCAAAAGTGGGAAAAGGAAAGAAAGAAAGAGCGAAAACGAAGAAAGGAAGAAGCTGCTTAGCTTAGCGTTCTTTTTTGTCTAACAATAATGTCTCGTCGGGAAAGGGAAGTTCGCGATTCAGACTCCAAACGACACCAACGTTCTAGGTTCGATCGAGAACCCAGGTACCTTTTACCCATTTGGGGTTTCTTTCTTTCTTTATTTTATTAATAATTCCAACTCCAAATTTTTTACAAATATTGATGTTAACAATATTTTTCCGCTAAATATTGTTCACTTCTCTAAGAAAATTAAAAATGAATATAGTTGCAGCTTATTATAGAATATAGATTGATTGATTACATGAAACTAGTATTTTGCTTGTAGAAGAAGATATGGGAAACATACCATTATTTTAATGTCACTTCAAAACGGGTTAAGGGTATTTAGGTAGTGGGTTCAAAATAAGAATTGGAACTCTTATTATTGTGTCTTTGGATTAGCTTTTTGCAGAAAGTGAGCAAGAGTACACTATTGTATCTTGATTGGAAATGTGAGGATTTGAAAAACCCATAAGCGTTAATAAGCTAAAAAAGATGAAAGATTTTCACTTATATAATATTGCACCTGGTAGTAAAAGGAGTGTGCCTGGACTAGTTCTAAACCCGGAAGTCTCTGGTTCGACTTTTGCGATTTAGCTCAGTGGGGGTGTGTAGACATATGAGGTTTGCCCCGCAGGGGTGGTCCCACTGGCCCATACCTTGAAGGGGTTCCTTGTCATAAAAAAGAAAAAGAAAAATGCACTCTTTCTAACAAGTCATCAAGAATTTAAGTTGCACCATTATATTCACTTGTTTATTAACTTTTGAGTTATACAGCAGTGTGTGTATTGGTCTTTTACCTTTTGATTTGAGTTCTAAAATGTGAAACATAGTGAGAGTTTTTGCCAGTTGATTATAGCTTCCTATCATAATATGGCTTTACATATGTTACTTGGTTTGGTTCAACTAGTCCTAAGAAGTCTAGGAGGGATGGGAAACCAGAAACAGAGAGACTACCCAACAATGCTAATTTGGATGTTGGAGAGCAGACAGGCAGGGATCAAAAGCACCATCGTTGGCTGCAAGATGCCATACCACTTGAGGCCCCTTTGGCACCTGATTCTAAGCGAGAAAATGAGGCTGTGGGCAAAGAAGCTGACAAGAAACCTGAAAAACATCGTGAAGGATCAAAACGTTCCTCTGATCCAACTGAAGTACCTCGGTCCCGATCTTATTTTCAGGTCTTGATAACAATCTTATAAATATGAAATTGGTTATTCTTAAATGTTTGTGTAACATTTACTTTAACATTTTCACATAATTGACTGCTTCTTGCATAACTGTTAACTTTATGATCCTGTTAGATCTTTTGATTAGTTTGATTTCAGCCTCCCAATATTATCCAACACCTTGTATTCTACCAGTCGTTGCACATAGTACAACTCTATGATAATGATAATGTGTTTTCATTGCTGACTTATAGATTCATATTGTTCACGGATGTGATTTTTTCTGGGACTTTAAGCACCAGAGTCAACTGACATCGAGAAACTAATGGTTTTGTGTAGGTAATGTTTGTCCACTCTCCATGCCAGAGGTATGCATAGCCTGGTCACGTAGAGGATACGGTGGGGAGACATAAGTTTTTGATTCCTTAAATCTCTAGGTTAAGCTTCTATGAGCTGTTGTGGTGGATTTTAAGGTTGTTTTATTCTAGATTACCACCAAATATTTTTTTTATCTTCTGTACCATGGAGAAATAAATGGGAAAAAACTGTGCAGAAAATTTAGGGACAAAAAGAAATGAATTAAAAAAAAAAAAAATAGACATATATTTTGCAACCATTTAAAAGTAAATGGAAGTTGACTAAGATGAATGAAGTCAACCAACTAATGAAATGTGCACATTACATTGCACACCCTGGGGCAGCTTAAGAATTGCAGTAGTCATCTTAATGCATCTCTATATGTATGCAGGCCTGGAAAATGCCTAAGCTGCATTCCAGAATGGCTTAGAAAATTCTTTCCAACATTACATGATTGCTTGATAAAAAAACAAGTATTTTTGTTGAGTTTAATTACTTGGTAATATTATTCACTGTATGCAAACCTTTGTTCTGGGCTGATGTAGTGGGATTTTCTTTCAGCCCATGCCTTCAAGTGGCTCAATGTATAATGTATATAATAATCTTAGGCTTGCCTGTGCATGTCTTATAACAGCATGATGAACGTGGTAATGCCATGCAAGCTGGTCGAAGCATTGGTCGTAGAGCTACTAGTGGTGAGTTCTATTTATCTTCAACTCTATCTGCGAAGCTCTTCTCAAAATGTTTGGCCTTTTGCCCTTTACTTTTGGCCACATCTGCTTTTCATCATTCACATGATAGTGCTTTCATGTTGTGATTCCCATCAATCCTGCATGTAGTTTACTCTTAGATTTATTATTATTATTATTTTTTTTTTTTTTACAGGGCCAAACATTGATAGTCATGGTATTTTAATTTTCTTTAGTGGCAAAGTTGGGTCATTGTAATACTAGTGGCAAAAAGTAATATTTATTGTTTCATTATAATATTTATCCAATATAGAGTACTTTATAATAGTTAAGAGGGCATCTTACATATCATAAAATCTTGTCTAAAATACTAGTTAGTATTTACACCTTCTAAGTTAGAGATTGCTTCTAAATTAGTGCCTTAACCAAGAAAACTTGCAAGTTACACTCTCGAGTATTACAACAACATCAGCGTGCCCCTTTTGTCAACATCCATTAAAATCTTGTTGTTAACCCACACAAAAAAATCATTTTGGCCAAAAAAAGAAAAGAAAAATGACGTCATTTTTTGGCTAGTTAACAATGAAAATGTGACGGGAGCATAATAGAAGGGCACTTTTTTTTTTTTTTTTTTGATAGATAAAGAAAAATTTTATTAATAAAAAATAGCCAACCCACATGAGTGCATTGGGGATGTACTTTGGGAGAAAAAATCAAGAACTGAATTTACAATGATCAAGCAAAACCAGAAGCAAAAAACAAGAAAAATGCAAAAGAGCCACACTCCAATCATGGAAAGTATGTAAGAAAAAGGACTTAATCTCTAGCAATGACTGTTCTTATCCCTCAAAGCATCTAGCATTCCTTTCACTCCACATTGACATCATTGTAATAGTTGAGGTGTAAATTGCAAGTTTTGAAAGTTAAGAGACTGATTTAGAAGCAATCTCAAACTTCAAGGGGGATAAAGTGCATTTTAGACTTGAATCTTTGTGTGAGTATAAATATGAGCATCTATGTGCATGTCCATTTGCATGTGATGTATTACTCTGTCCAATTATATTTTTATGTTTTTATGTACCACAATTAATGTATGATTATTTTGAAGTTGATGGTACTATGTCTTTTTTGACATCATTGTAATAGTTGAGGTGTAAATTGCAAGTTTTGAAAGTTAAGGGACCGATTTAGAAGCAATCTCAAACTTCAAGGGGGTAAAGTGCATTTTAGACTTAAATCTTTGTATGAGTCTAAATATGAGCATCTATGTGCATGTGATGTAGAAAAAGGCATGTTACTCTGTCCAATTATATTTTTATGTTTTTGTGTACCACAATTATTGTATGATTATTTTGAAGTTTGTACTATGTCTTTTATGATTTTGGTAAGGGTCCTTTTGGTTTTGATTTTTCAAGTGGATTAAATCTTAAAAATTGGTCAACTTTAATTTTTGTATCTCAAGATTGCGTTTGGCTAGCCCCAAGATAAGATAAACTAATATTTTTTTTAAATTGAAAAATCAATAAAATCATTTTCAGATAAGATGAATAATTGTTAATAAAGCAAACACACTTTGAAAAACTGAAAGCAAGCAGGCCCCAAATATATGAATTATGAAGTAATAAGGTTATGCATTGCTGTTTTGTAAAAAATATAGAATCATTATCTAAGTGGGAATATTATTAAATTAGGAATCTCAACTTTGATCAAGCATCATGCTATTTCAAGACTTGAAGTTTGAATTTGATCTTCTTTATGCTCTCTTACTTTGCTCTTTGGCAGTGTTCAGTATCACTGCTAATGATCCTTGAAAGAGTAACACCGTTTTAGTTCCCCATCTATGGCTGAAAGCTTAATGATTGTGGCTGTTGTCTTATCATTCATTGTTCCTTTGCTTTAAAGGATGGAGGGATTCTAAGGATCAGCACAACGAAAGAGCAGCAAACAAGACAACTTCTAATGCACAGGAAAGAGATGAGAAACTACAAGCTAAGCAGGATGACCACACCGTTTGGCGCCATGATCGCTTCGTAGAAAAGGATGATCCACCTCCACCTGCAAAGAAAAGACCCTCATTTCAGGAGAAGAAGATTACAGTGAATTCTGAACTTGCTGACAAATTGGAATCAGAGACTGTAAAGTCAGGCCATGTTGACCATTATGTAGAAGGAAGTGAAAGGAGGGAGGAGAGAAGCCACAACCCCCGTTATATGGACAGACCTGAGAAGCTATTAGCAGGAGACAGGTTGCCACCAAAGAGGGGAGAAGCACATAGGGATAGTTTTCTGTCCAGAGAAAGATATGGTGGTGGTGGAAATTACAGGGGAAGAGATAGTGGCAGACAAGGTTATCATTCTGGTGGTACTCGGGCTGAGAAGTGGAAGCATGATTTGTATAAACCTGAAGGAAGTCCAACTCCAAAAAATGAAGATGATCAAATTGCAAAGCTGGAAGCACTCTTGGCTTCATAGAAGCAGTCAGGTGTCAATCTGCATATGCATGCGTATTATGTTCATTAAGGTTTGAGTCTGACTAATCAGATATTTTGCTTAATTAGGACATTCAAAATCGGGGTTTGCTTATTGTGTATGTTCATGAATTCTCTTTTACCACCTAACCAATTCAATTTACAGCCTGTTTACTCTCATATTTCCAATATGAGTCACCCTACATTTTTATTTTATTTTATTTTTTTTGGGGGCAAAAATACAATTTACACCCTATAAGTATAGTGAGTTGCCATTTTAGTCCACTAAGTTACCAAGTCTAAATTTTGTTTATAAGCCTGTTAACGTTCTCAAAGTTGACGGGACTAAAATGACATAATTTTAACTTAGTGAATTGTCCATTTTAGTCAACAAGGTTACTTAAGTCTAAATTTTATGGTTTAAATCTATTAATATTGTCAAAGTTAACAGACTAAAATGACAAAATCTTAACTTAGTGGACTAAAATGATAATTCATTAACTTAAAAGGTTGTAGATTGTATTTCTGCTCTCTCTCTCTCTCTCTCTCTCAATGTAAAGTATTGAAAAAAAGAGAGGAAAAATGTGCACAATCCTAGTACATGGGTATTGTTTTGAATGTAACGCCCAAACTCTCATGGTATTGTTTTTGTGTGTACATCGTTGAACATTCACTAAAATAAACAGTCATTCATGTGATGACATGCATCCATTTTTAAGATGGATTTTATTAATTTTACCATGAAAGAAATACTATAAGCAGGTTTTTTGACACACTCAAAATACCCCCAACAGCCACCTCAAATAAGCAGTTAATACATGCAGCAGGATCTGCAAATACAACAAGAGGTATTGAAGCAACGTCCTTTAGTTATACCGAGTTATCGACACAATATAGGTTGAATGGGTACCTGCAACTATGAACGAGAGCACTCAAGGAGTGAGCGGTCAAATATTTGGACTTCGTTTCACAGTCAGGGGCATAGCCAGGAATAATTACTTGGGGGGGCTGAGCTGTAACTAGGGATGTCAAATGGGTGGGTTTGGGTGAGTTTGGGGTGGGTATAATTGGGTTGGGTATATAAAACCCATTTACTCATTAAAACCCATTTAACTAATTACTTCTAACCCAAACCCAACCCAACCCAATTATTATGGGTAAACCCCAACCCACCCAATTACCCAATTATCAAAATTACCAAAATGCCCCTAAAGTGTAAATGACCAAAGTACTCTAAAATCTTCAAAAATGACCAAAATACCCCAAAACCTAAAAATTACCAAAATACTCCCAAAACCCAAAAAATGAACAAAATACCTCCAAAACCTTAAAATTACCAAAATACCCTCCAAAACCCAAAATATGACCAAAATACCTCCGAAACCCAAAAAATGATCAAAATACCCCTGAAACCCAAAAAATGACCAAAATACCCCCGAAACAAAAAAAAAATGACCAAAGTACCCCTGAAACCCAAAAAATGACCAAAATACCCCAAAAACCTAAAAATTACCAAAATACCCCCAAAACCCAAAAAATTACCAAAATACCTCCAAAACTTTAAAATTACCAAAATACCCTCCAAAACCCAAAAAATGACCAAAATACCACTAAAACCCAAAAATGACCAAAATACCCCCGAAACCCAAAAAATGACCAAAATACCCCTGAAACCCAAAAAACGACCAAAATACCCAAAAAACCTAAAAATTATCAAAATACCTCTAAAACCTAAAAAATGACCAAAATACCTTCAAAACCTTAAAATTACCAAAATACCCTCCAAAACCCAAAAAATGACCAAAATACCCCTAAAACCCAAAAATGACCAAAATACCCCTGAAACCCAAAAAATGACCAAAATACCCCTAAAACCCAAAAATGACCAAAATACCCCTGAAACCCAAAAAATGACCAAAATACCTCCAAAACATAAAAAATGACCAAAATACTCCTGAAACCCAAAAATGACCAAAATACCCTAAAAACCTAAAAATGACCAAAATACCCCCTGAAACCAAAAAAATGACCAAAATACCCCTGAAACCTAAAAATGACCAAAATACCCCCTGAAACCAAAAAAATGACCAAAATACCCCTGAAACTTAAAAATGACCAAAATACCCCCAAAACATAAAAAATGACCAAAATACCCCTGAAACCCAAAAATGACCTAAATACCCTAAAAACCTAAAAATGACCAAAATACCTCCAAAACCTAAAAAATTACCAAAATACCCCCTGAAACCCAAAAAATGACCAAAATACCCCTGAAACCTAAAAATGACCAAAATAATCTTAAAACCTAAAAAATGACCAAAAATCCTCTCGAAACCTAAAAAATGACCAAAATACCCCCCGAAACCCAAAAAATGACCAAAATACCCCTGAACCCAAAAAATGACCAAAATACTCTTGAAACCTAAAAATGACCAAAATACCCCCTAAGCCCAAAAAATGTCCAAAATACCTCCAAAACCTAAAAAATTACTAAAATACCTTTGAAACCAAAAAAATGGCCAAAATAACCTCAAAGCCTAAAAATTGACCAAAATAACCCTGAAAACTAAAAATGACCAAAATACTCCCGAAATCTCAAAAATGGCCAAAATAACCACGAAGTCTAAAAATTGACCAAAATAACCTAGAAACTTAAAAATGACCAAAATAGCCCCTAAACCTAAAAATAACCAAAATACTCCCTAAACCTAAAAAATGATCGATATACCTTCGAAACCTAAAAATTAACTGAAATACCCTCTGAAACCTAAAAAATGACCAAAATACCCCAAAACCTATAAAATGACAAAAAAGCCCCTTAAACCTGTAAGTCGATAAAAATACACCATAAACCTAAAAAATTACGAATATCCCCCATAAAAAAAAAAAAAAAAAAAAAATGACCAAAATACTCCCTAAACATAAAAAATGACCAAAATACCCATAAACCTAAAAAATGACTAAGATACCCCAAACCCCTATTTTGGTAATTTTAGAGGCTTCGAGTGTATTTTGTTCATCCTATAGGATTAGTTGTATGTTGGTCATTTTAGATATTTTGAGGGGTATTTTGGTCGTTTTATAGGTTTAGAGGTATTTTTGTCATTTTAGACGTTTCAGGGTATTTTTGGTAATTTTAGAGGTTTCACGTTGTTTGTGGCCATTTTAGCGGTTTTGGGTTTATTTGGGTCATTTCAAAGGTTTAGGGGTATTTTTGTCACTTTAGAGGTTTTAGGGTATTTTGGTCATTTTTTAGATTTAAGGGGTATTTTGGTCATTTTATAGTTTAACGAGGGTATTTTGGTCATTTTTAGGTTTCGGGGTTATTTTTGTCTATTTTTAGACTTCAGGGTTATTTTGGTCATTTTTAGGTTCCAGGGTTATTTTGGCCATTTTTAGGTTTCTAGGTTATTTTGATCAATTTTTAGGCTTCGGGGTTATTTTGGACATTTTTTAGGTTTCGAGGGTATTTTACTCATTTTTGAGGTTTCGAGGGTATTTTGGTCATTTTTTAGGTTTTAGCGTTATTTTGGTTATTTTTTAGGCTTCGGAATTATTTTGGCCATTTTTTAGGTTTCATAGGTATTTTGGTAATTTTTAGGTTTCAGGGGTATTTTGGTCATTTTTAGGTTTCGAGGGTATTTTGGTCATTTTTTGGGTTTTAGGGGTATTTTGGTCATTTTTTTTAGGTTTCGAGGGTATTTTGGTCATTTTTGGGTTTTAGGGGTATTTTGGTCATTTTTAGGTTTCGAGGGTATTTTGGTCATTTTTTGGGTTTTAGGGGTATTTTGGTCATTTTTTGGGTTTTGGGGGTATTTTGGTCATTTTTAGGTTTCGGGGGTATTTTGGTCATTTTTTTGGGTTTCGGGGGTATTTTGGTCATTTTTTTGGGTTTCGGGGGTATTTTAGTCATTTTTAGGTTTTGAGGGTATTTTGGTCATTTTTTGGGTTTCAAGGGTATTTTGGTCATTTTTAGGTTTCGAGGGTATTTTGGTCATTTTTAGGTTCCAGGGTTATTTTGGCCATTTTTAGGTTTCTAGGTTATTTTGATCAATTTTTAGGCTTCGGGGTTATTTTGGACATTTTTTAGGTTTCGAGGGTATTTTACTCATTTTTGAGGTTTCGAGGGTATTTTGGTCATTTTTTAGGTTTTAGCGTTATTTTGGTTATTTTTTAGGCTTCGGAATTATTTTGGCCATTTTTTAGGTTTCATAGGTATTTTGGTAATTTTTAGGTTTCAGGGGTATTTTGGTCATTTTTAGGTTTCGAGGGTATTTTGGTCATTTTTTGGGTTTTAGGGGTATTTTGGTCATTTTTTTTAGGTTTCGAGGGTATTTTGGTCATTTTTGGGTTTTAGGGGTATTTTGGTCATTTTTAGGTTTCGAGGGTATTTTGGTCATTTTTTGGGTTTTAGGGGTATTTTGGTCATTTTTTGGGTTTTGGGGGTATTTTGGTCATTTTTAGGTTTCGGGGGTATTTTGGTCATTTTTTTGGGTTTCGGGGGTATTTTGGTCATTTTTTTGGGTTTCGGGGGTATTTTAGTCATTTTTAGGTTTTGAGGGTATTTTGGTCATTTTTTGGGTTTCAAGGGTATTTTGGTCATTTTTAGGTTTCGAGGGTATTTTGGTCATTTTTTGGGTTTCGGAGGTATTTTGATCATTTTTTGGATTTCAGGGGTATTTTGGTCATTTTTAGGTTTCGGGGGTATTTTGGTCATTTTTTTGTTTTCGGGGGTATTTTGGTCATTTTTAGGTTTCGAGGGTATTTTGGTCATTTTTTGAGTTTCAAGGGTATTTTGGTCATTTTTTGGGTTTTAAGGGTATTTTGGTCATTTTTTGGATTTCAAGCGTATTTTGGTCATTTTTAGGTTTCGGCAGTATTTTGGTTTTTTTTTTTTTTTTGTTTTCAGGGGTATTTTGGTCATTTTTTAGGTTTCAGAAAGTATTTTGGTCATTTTTTGGGTTTTGGGGTATTTTGGTCATTTTGTAGGTTTAGGTATTATTTTGGTCATTTTTTAGGTTGAGGGGGTATTTTTGTAATTTTTGTAATTTTGGAGTTGGGTTATTGGGTACCCAATTAAAACCCAATAAACATTAGTATTAATTGGGTTTAATTGGGTTAATACCCATTTAACCCAACTAATAATTGGGTGGGTTTGGGTCTATTTTAAGTGGGTGGGTTTGGGTGGGCAAATGAGTTTGGGTTGATTTTGCCACCCCTAGCTGTAACAGAGATATACTTTGCCATTTTGACATAACTTCTCTATTGAGGTTTTGAGTCGCAACCGATTATTCTCTAATTCTTTTGACGTTTGTTTCTCAATAAGCTTGTCAATATGTCTTGAATAATTCTTTAAATCCTTGCAACATTTCACAGCAATTTTATGTGGGGAGTTTTGATCTTTCCCTACATGACGAATTAAAGGACAATATACTTTGCCATTTTGACATAGCTTCTTTATTGAGGTTTTGAGTCGCAACCGATTATTCTCTAATTCTTTTTACGTTTGTTTTTCAATTAGCTTGTCAATATGTCTTGAATAATTCTTTAAATCCTTGCAACATTTCACAGCAATTTTATGTGGGGAGTTTTGATCTTTCCCTACATAACGAATTAAAGGACAATTCATTCTATCTTTCACCTTTTTCCAATTATTAAAACCTGTTGAAATGAATGCATCTGATCCAGGACGACCTATTGGTTTCTTACTAAAAAGGTAGCAAGGTAGACAATATATCGTATCCATTGAAGGTGAGTATTCCAACCAATCCTTATGTGATGCAAACCATGAAAGTTGAAATCAACGACGATGAGTATCATCATTGTATGGATAATCTATATTTTTAGGTTGATATGGACATTCTTTGAGATAAACTCGTCGGATTTCATCTTGTTTGTTGATATGGAATTCACATATTTGTTTACGTGATCCTGGATCACGATCTATCTCTTCAAATTGAATTCTTGAACATTTAGAGGAGTGTTCATCAGGCATTAAAATATCAACATTTGTTTCTACAGCTACAGGTGTCCTAATTTCTGAATTGCTAACATCTTTTTTCTTAAAGAATACATCAATTGTTTTTAGTTTGCTCATAATTCTTTTAACTTTAAGAATATGACTCAAAAATTAACCTGAAAAGAATTTTAAAAAATAAAATTTTAATTAGAAATTTTTACTTAGTTATATGGATGTTATTCATACTAAAAAAACAAAATTTTCACTATAATTTAAACAGTCAGCCCATCAATCATCATCATTCCTATTATTAAAATTCTCATGTATTTTAATTTTTTTTAATACAACTTTAATTAATAATAACTCCTCAAACAAAAACAAAAATTAAACACCCAAGTATTTGTACACAACATAAACTAAACAATTTAACAATTCCCATAGCCACATAATATCTAACTAATAAAAAATGGGTAATAAATCAAAATAATTTACCTTAGAAACTTTGTGTACACAGAATCACAAAGTGCAAAAATGGGTGGGCCGTGTGGCAACTGGCAATGCTTATTGCCTACAACTGTAGATATTCTTCCCTTTAAGACTCATCAGTTATCACAAACAATCTCCTTATCTCCATCCCTATGCCTTCAATCATATATTTCTCTAAAAATCTATGAAAATATAAAGAGCATGTGAATATTTAGGTGTAGATAGTTGAAAAAATAAATAAAAAAAGACACTGAAAATAGATGATAAGATGAAGGTCTAGTGCTTAAAAAAGAAAAAAAAAACTCACCAGGCAGTCACCAAGTTCCAAATCCTAAAATTTGAATGCTGAGTGATTTGTTTTAGAAAGCAAGAAGAAAGAAAAAATTGGTCAGGATTTTTTTTCGGATTGGAGGACTGATGCTGCTAAGTTTGGGGGTTGGTAGGCGGTACTAGAGACAAAGAAAAGAAAAGTATAAGAAGTAAAGTGGGAGGTGTATAAGAGAAGACAAAGAAAAGGAAAGAATAAGGATTCCGTGGGGACCGTGGGGTGGGTTTTGGAGATGGAGAAAGTGTGGTTTTGTTGTTATGTGTATGAATTTTAGTATTTAAATGTTAGTGGGCCAATTTTGTGTTTTATTTGAAGTATGAGAGGTATACATACTCTGTTGGACTTTTTTTTTTTTTTTTTTTGCAGGGGCCACGGCCACCCCGAAGGGGCAACGTGGCTCCGCCCCTTTCACAATGAGATTTTTAATATTATGTTGCAGGGCAAGTTGAGGCCGTCTATAAATTACACAAAATTCAGCTACCAACAAAGAGGTTTCCATGCAACCAAAAAAAAAAAAAAAAAACAAAGAGGTTTCCATGAGTAGTGACGACTTTCAACTCCAGCAATAGTTCTGACGCTTTATATGACTGATCTTAGATCTTTTGGCATCGTTATGTAATGGGTTTGTTCACCAGAATCGGAGTCTGTTTAATACTCAGCAGTATTGCCATGTGATTGAGCTCATTTATGCTGGACTTATTCAATCTTGGTGAGTTGAAATTTTGAACCTCATGACTGATGTTTAGATCCACCGAGACCATAAAGCATTATAGTGATTACAGGGTGTACAGAAAAATTTTAAGCCATTTTCAAGTACTTTTGCCACCATGACGTGTCAAATACCAAATCAAAATTTGTCCGAGACTTACCATTAACTCATCTAAAATGAGAATTTTATTTTGATTTAAATCCTTTCTTTTCTTCTTCTTTTTTTTTTTTTTTTTTTTTTTAGGAGGAACGAAGAGGGAGGATTTCTTCAATTCAACTTCAGACCAACCACATCACAAGCATGCAGCGTGAGCCAGAGCCAAGGCTTAAATAGATATTGGATATGGATTTTTTATGAGAGCTGGAAGCTACAAATTTCACATCAAGCAACCTGCGTGTAATCTGAAGTTTAATCCATTCAACCGATCCATTCATCCAATCCAGTCAGAAATCCAGTGATACCCTTGCCTGCAATTTACAAACAACATAATTGACTATCTACAACAGTACAAATGTACAATAAAAAGAAAATCACGCACAACCATATTTTGTTTTCTGGTGAAACAGATTTTCTCAGTCACGGTAATACTTTTCTCACATTTTCCTTCGCTAATATTAAAGCTCTTTCAGTATACTCTGTAGATAAAATAGACAAGAACAGGCAAATTACAAAATTTGCATGAACCCAATTGCAGGTAAATATGAGGTTGGGATCCAGTGGTTACAAAGAATTCAAGAGCTTATAAAACCCACTTTTTAGAAGCCAACCTCCCCAATCAGATGTTGAAAGGAAAACCGTTCAAACATGTGGTTAACCATTTTCCATCCCTTAATCACTGACCTGCCCGCAAATGAACTAGAATGGCCAGCAGCATTTAAAACATGCTGTGCAAAGACAGTTTTTTTGACATCATCCTCTTGGGACTCCATCATCTGGTGTGGCCATCAACATTAAATTGCAATCCATTGCTAAGCCTATATCATCAAGAACAGAACAGAGTTAAAATAGAGGGATAAAATAGAGGAATTAATAAAAGAACATAAGTTGTGTAAAATAGCAGACGTTGCAAACGATATTTGTTTACTTTGTCTTCCGTCAATTGACTCCTAATTTAGAAATGTCTGTCAGTGCGTGAGAGCAAATACTTATGAGAATTAAATAGATTTGCAAACTATTGTGTGATATGATGTAGTCCTGCTGGGTATAGAATTTATGTTGTTTCCCATATGATACCAGATATAACAGCAAATACTGTATTAAACATACAAAACTGAGATAATTGCTACAAACACATAAAAACATTCCAAAACTCAATCATTCTGGAGAGGTTAGAAAATTCCAAGCTAATTGAATGAAATCAAAGGATATCAGAATTGTTTGCTACTTTGCTTGAGGAGAGATCTCTCACCTGAAATGATTTAGGCCTCATCAAAGATGAAGATCTTCTATATCAGCTAAGAGACTTGAATTCCCAATAGACTTCTTATCAGGTAGGTTAACCACCAGCTGACCACATGCACCACTTATATCCTGACCCATTTGCTTACGAACTGTTGTCCGGATGTTATAGGTACCCCTAAGAATATTCTGAAATCTTGATACCCCCTCTTTGCTACTGGTTCTGAATTGACTCAAAGTACTAATTGGATTGAATGGTATTAGGTTCACAATCTACAAAACAAGGAACACAGCCATACATATGTCAAGACTATAAAATGATAAAATCATGTGAAGTAATAATGGTACAGACACCAAAGAGAATTTATGTTGAGCAACACTTGCGTTGCTATTTTTTTTTTTGGTCTGGTAACATGTTTGTTGCATAAATGATGCCATTTATTGTGTACCCATTGAGAAGGTCAACTACTACTAATCAAATACATGGCTAGGGCATTCCTAAAAGATTTTCTTCAGCAATGACAAGTACCTAGTCATAACTATAATACAAGCATCTATATTTCAATTTTCAGTCATAGTTTATTTGAAGCCTATCAACCTAGGTTCATATTGCAAGTCTAGAGTAACAGTTGGAACTTCATGCCTTTTGTAGACTTAGTTTGGTATTTACCTAAGATCCAACCCAGTTATAGAATTATTGCCCCTGGGATACATCCTGCATATGATAAGCTAAAAAGATCTAATATTAATCATATAAATGTTTAATTTATGTTATTTTTTCTCTAACTCTAACATCAATTTGGTCAGTAGTTGATGTAAATCAATCACAAACAGGTCAAGTTTGACTTAACTAAATTTTATTTTGATGGGCAATAAAAAATGTATTGAAAATAGATTTGGCTGAAAATTGGAATGGTGGCCCATCGCTGACTACACTTTAAGGTAACAGGATGTCTATCGGTAAAAATGTTGTTGGGTGAAATTTTATATAAAATGCCATGAATGAGACAAAATATTTGGCAGCTTAATACAACCAGCTGTCCCCTGATTTCTCAAGGTAGGCTACAGAAACCCAACATAGGCACAGCTGGTTTCTTGGCAAGTATTTATTTTTACTCAACAATATTATTTGATCCCAGAGTTTCAGCATGCATTATTATAATTATTTATTATTTTCAGGTGTGCCTTGCATCCATGGAAGTTGTCTCGAGCATCAATCGGTTCAGCAGACCACATAAGCATCCAATTATACACAAATATAATGCTATAAGAAAAGGTATTACAAAGTTTAACATCTGTAAATTGTGTTCAGACTGATCATGGTAAAACTTGGAACTTGTCAATATTCAAATTCAAGAGCTCACGACTTATCAAAAGAGAGTGGGGAAAAAAGAGGAGCTCACCACTTGAAACGTCTCTAGCAACTTGCCAAGTAGGTGGGCATGCTGCTCTCCATCATTCACTCCATCAAGCATTATGTACTCAATCAAAATTTTTTTTTGACTGCAATTTTGAGATGAAACATGAGATATTCTTGGAATTCTCACTGCCTTCACAATTGTAAAGTCTAAAGAAATGTATATTCACATAACTTTCAGTAAGGCATCAACTATGACAAATTTCTACCCTTAATTGTGTGTGTAAATTTCCTACCTGATCTTTTGATATTGTTGCAGCGCATCCATAAGCTTTTCCAGAGGAAAAGCCCGAGCTGCAGGCATTATCTGACAACGGATATCTTGAACTGGTGCATGCAATGAAACTGCTAAGTTCAAACCTGGCAGATCGTTATGAAGCTTGTTGATAGCATGAACGATGCCAACCTAAAGAAGATTAGATGCACAAAAAACACTTACGAGTCAGATATTTCCCACATTAATGCCCTCTTGTATTCTAACAATTAACACAACTTTTTTTTTTTGTTTGAGAAAAAACAATTAACGTAACTTTGGAATTATACCCAAGACTGCATCTTAAATAGACTGTAGTATTATTAGACTGGTAAAATATATCAATAAGATTAGGAAGAGAGCAAGTAAAGGAGTAGGAATGGGCAAGGGATCTCATGTTAACTGATATCTGTGGACCAGCAATAAATTCAATCTTCAGATATGAATTGCACGCTTCAAGTGATGGATTGTTCATGTCCACTCTTAAGGTAAACTCCTGGTTAAATTCATCTCTAAAAAATGGGAAAAGGAACCCCTCCCTTTCAAATCCTACAATTTTTAGCCAGAAGTAAAACATGTGGCATTAAAAAAATCCAATGGTCTTAAGACATCCATGTAAACCATAAAAAATCAAATAAATGCCATGCGTTTCACATCTAGCTAAAAGTTGGAGGGAATTGAAGAATTTAAATGAGAAGAGATCTTTTTCCCAAAATTAATTATAAAAAAAAAAAATGGTACTCCAAAGGTAATGAACATTATTTTCTTCATATGACTTGAGTCACCTAGAACATCGAAATAAATAGCCTAAGAGCGTTTGATGACTTCTAAGACAAAATGAGATGTTAGCTAGCAAAGACATTTCTTTTCAATCTTAGAATGTACCCCTGAAATGCGAATTAGAATCCTCTCCATTTGCTTTGAAATGGAAAAGGCCCATGTGAAGAAAAATATGGTGTCAAGTGAAGTGATGTTGAAAATGTTGCAGCCGTACACAAAGCTACCACTTTATGTATGTGATCTAAAACCAGTTATCATTCCTTATTTCACACCTACTACTTTCACAACGCAACAGACTCAAGTGGTCGACACTTTCTACCCAGTACTTTTTTAGTTTACACAAACCCGTCAGCGTCGGGTAAACTAAATAAATCCTATAACATAGAAATAGAAATAGAAATAGAAAGAATGAGAATTGGTACTAGTATAGTAATACCGTTGAGACAGTTATTCTCCTGGGTGACAACTGAAAAGGCGAACCCAACATGACACGAATAGCATCAACCAAAGCAGCATAGTTATTCAACGGCTCACCCATCCCCATAAAAACGACATTACGTATAGAGTCAACTCGCGAAGCGTGAACCAACTGCTCCACAATCTCACCAGACGACAGGTTGTTCTTGAACCCCATGCTCCCCGTGGCGCAAAACCTGCACCCCATCTTGCAGCCCACCTGAGACGAAACGCACAGCGTCGACCTCGGCCCGCCGGGGCGTGGCTTGCCATCGTATTTGCCTAAGCGCGTGTCGTATTTCATGACGACGGCCTCCACGAAGCTGCCGTTTTGGAGCTTTATGAGGAGCTTGGTGGTGACGCCGTCGGAGGAGCGGTGGAGGGAGTGGAGGGCAGTGGTTAGGGGTTTGAATTTGGAGGCGAGGAGGGAGTAGGCGGCGGACGGTAAAGATGGAATTTCGCACCAATCTATGGCGGTGGTGATGGTGTTAGGGTTTCGGTGATGGGTGATTACGTGTTTCCATATCAGTGGGATGAAGCTAGGGTTTATGCTGGCCTTTTCGAATTCTGATCGGACTTCTTTTGCGTCGAAAATTGATTTCATCGACATTGTTGATTCTCTCTCAAAATTTCACACTTTGATTTCTGAGACTTCTTACTTGGCTTCGGGTTTTCGGGGGTGCAAAACATTAACAAAATCAGTGGAGTTCTGAAACGACGTCGTTTTCTATTTTGCGGGTCACTAGTGAAGAAAGCTTCAAGTCGTTTCTTGTTAAACAACAATCACAATTCACAAGTAGCTGCTGCCAAAGTTGTATTTGGTATTAATATTATGCTTAAATTTTTACCATATATTAATTATGTCCATACTCGTGGGAAAATTTATTAAGAATTCTCGGAATATAATGATATAGTAATCCATTTTCTTGTATTCATAATGAATTCTATCACGAGTACTTAGGGTCTGTTTGGGATCTGCTTATTTTGCTGAAACTAAAAACTTTTTACTGAAAGTACTGTAAATAAAGGTAAAAGTTAGTTGAAATAATATAGTGGAACCCATGAATAGTACCAAAAAGTGTAGTGGGCCCATGAATAGTGGTAAAAATAAGTTGACTTTTTAATTGGTAGCCAAACGCACAATTAATAATTACTTATTGTCAAGCTTATTAACGTCAACTTGTACCCAAGTAGGGTATTAAAATGGTTGAAAATAAATGTAAAATTGGCTTGGTTGGGATTGTGTGATCTATTAGTTTGGTGTTGACCTTAGCATGCCTTTGGGTTAGTGGTACGAACACTTACTTAAATAATCATTATATATATTATTTCAACAACCCACCTCAAAATCAAAAACACACTTTCTCTCTCTTTATATTAATTTTCTAAACACTATTCTCTCTCTCTCTCTCTCTCTCTCTCTCTCTCGGTGACTTTTTAAAACTTCTTTCATTTTCTCTACCGATCAATTTCTTCTTCTTCTTCTCTCTCTCTCTCTCTCTCTCTCTCTCTCTCTCTCTCTCTCTCTCTCTCTCGGTGACTTTTTAAAACTTCTTTCATTTTCTCTACCGATCAATTTCTTCTTCCTTCCCCTCTTTCTTCACCGAAAAACCCATAAAAATTTTTTTTTTTTTTTAAATTCTAAACTTTCATTTGGTGGGTTTCAGTTAGCTTAACTAATAAAGTTTTTAATAGTTGAATAAGAGATCTAGGGTTCAATCCTCGCCTACATCAAAAACCGATTGGTAGCTTGGTTTGATGATAAATGTAGATGCTATAGGTTGAAACTCTCTCTCTCTCCAAAAAAAAAAAAAAAAAAAAAATCACTTCGACACAAAATGCATATCAATCTGACTCCATTTTTAGCATTTTTAGACAAATCTGAGGTCTGACTCTTCAGATTGGTTTTTTTTTTTAATCGGTTTTATGTTGGGTTGGGGTTAGCTTTTCCATGGCAGCGATGACGACAACATTAGATTGGGTTTGGGGCTGATTTGGGTTTTTTGAATCAGTTTTTATGTTGGATTTGCTTTTGGGTTGATTCCTCCATCTTTGTCATTGAATTGAGTTAGAGAAGAGAGAGAATCAAGGTAGACAGAGAGAGGGGGAGAGAGAGAGAGAGAGAGAGAGAGAGAGAGAGAGAGAGAGAGAGAGAATAGGGAATAAGAGAGGAGAGAGAAAATATATTTAAATATTGAAATGCAAAGCTATAATAACCGTGTATATTTACATGGGTATTATAACATTTTCGTATATGAACAGTATTATAGACCCACTAATGTGGGTAGTTTTTTTAGCAAAAATGTGTAAAATCTAACACTTTTTCTATTTTCTAAAGACTAATGCAATTTCTCTAATAATAATAATAATAATAATAATAATAATAAAATAATAATAATAATAATAATAACTACTCGTCAATAGCAAATACATTTTTCCTTTAAACAATATTTTTACTATTAATATTAATCAATTACTTGTTTTTGCTTTAAATAATAACCCTAAAATTGACACACTCACAAAGTTACCCACAAACAAAATAATTAGGTTTTTTCTAATCAAATAATTTTGTGTAAAAAAAAAAAGGGCCATATGGTAGTCACAATTTCTATATAGTTCTTAATAATTTTTCACAAGGTATAGTATGAATTTTCTATTTCAGGATAATTGTTATCATTATGGTTGGTTCATTTTTTATAATTCTCTTAGTATGCCTTTTAGTCCCTTTAAATAAGGTTAGAGTGCTAAAGTTTGACAGGAAATTATTAGGTAGTCCAGGACTACAAGGTCAACTTGCTGACCTTGTAGTCCTAGCCAATAGAAAGAAGACACATCATGAAAAATGAATGACATCAGCTTAGCTGCCACATCATTCTAACACACCCACATATTTTAACATCGTTAGTCCTACCCGTTAAGTCGTCTGCAAATTTCAAATTTTCATTTGGGAATTGGGTGGGTCAATGAGAGATTTCAGAATGTAAAAGCTTTCAAAATTCATTATTTTGAAAATTCTCTCTTCTTCTTTTTCTCTCTCTGATAGTCCGTCTCCATGTTCATCATCATCACTATTTGTTACTATTTCCTTCCACCACAACATTGGCAACACTTCTTCTCTATTTCTACATCATCTATTCCTGCCCAGGCCTATGGATATCTCATGGCTAAATGATAACTCTTTTAGTTTTTTTATTTGGTTTTTTTTTTCTTAGCTCAATATTATAAGGTTCAAGTATCTGTTGCCTTACTTTTCTTTTATATTAAATGGGTCAAGCCTTAATGGTATTCCTTTAGTGGCACTTTGCTGGAATCTTAGGTTTTGTAATACATGAACATGGGTTTTAGATTAAATTTATAGTTTAACTTTATCGATTGTTAAATATGAGTAATAGTTTTGTTTTTGTTTCCTATTATAAAAAAAAAAAAAAAAAAAAAAAAAAGGTTTTAGTTTTTGTTGGATTTGATTGATCAGATAACTTTTGAGAGTGGTTAGGATCAAAAGTGCTTGATTTAGGCAAAGCGCCAACGTCCCAATTTTTATTATTATTATTTTTTGGTGGCATAGAAAGTGTTTGTTGAAATGCCTCATAGAGTTCTGGTTTGTCTGAACTTGTTATGGCTTTGTATCCATGTCTATGCGGCTTTGTTGTTTTTATTTTTGTGAAATCCGGTGTTGAAGCTGTCTATGAGTGTAACAAATTTGCTATGCAACAATTGCATTATTTTGTATCTTTTCTTTTTCAGTTAGTTAGTCCATGACCTCAAAGTTTGATAATGGAGTTAAAGTGTCATATAAGTATGCCATGGGCTTCAGCTACTAAACTTGTAATAACCCTTTGACAATTTTGATTACTTTGTTTCATGTATGATAGAAACTTAGGTGGACTTATTCTATATTCATGTGCAAGTTTTTGGTAATTTCATTGTTACATTTGCCTACTATGGATGCACATCCATCTCTTAGGGGATTTTGTAAGTCATGTCCAAGTATAGTTCATTGTCACTCACGAGCTTATTTATGAACATCATAATTGACATTTTATAAAATTAGTAGTATTATGCTTATTTTCAAGTCTATATGCAAACAATTAAGGGAAAATTTTGATTACAAGTATGAGAGATACTGATTGGCTTTCATTGGTTGCTCTATGTGGCTTTCTACTTTGGTGCATATCTTAATCGCAATTAGAAGTTCACAATTCTAGAATTAATTACAACAAGAAGCACATGCACCATTAATGCATAAGCATCTTGATGTAGGAGCACAACCAAAATAATTCTTAGGATTTATTTTTTAATTTTGTTCTTTTAGTTTCCTCTTTATTTTCCTGCGTCACATATCTTGTTTCGTTACATTAGTGTTGACACGACATGATGTCACACAATATTTTTAGCAACCATGCATAGTTCTTTTTAATTGATGATTGTGAATTTTTACTTGCAGATAGGATTAGCATTGAAGCCTAAATTAGAACAATTGAAGTTGCCCTACGAATGACTATGGGAGAAAAAGTAAAGTTGCATGAGTTGAGGAGATTTTTTTATTTTTATTTTATAGAATATTTAGGTTTATTTATCAAATACAATGATGAGGTCAATTTGAATGTAAATGGGGGAGGATGGGGAGACATTTTTTTCCCTTGAAGATTTAACTCTCCAAACTCTCTTGTTAGTTTTATGAGTTTTTTAATTTATCACCATAATAGAGGGAAAAGATTGTATCATGTATGAGTTTTTTTTTTTTTTTTTTTTTTTTTTTTTATCATGGTAGAGGAAAAGGAGATGTTGATTGTAAACGACTATAATAGAAAGGAAGTGCAAAAATGTTGGTGAACCTCTTTAATGTTACTTTTGCATGTTATGTTTCTATTTTAATCTACATCTTTGAATCAAGTTCTTCATAGTATGGAAAAATTATTTTGTACATCCAATGTATTACAAATTCTTGCATAAATTTTTAGGTTTCATGTGTAGAACTCACATGTGAAGTGTTTCGTTGATCATAAAATGAACAAAATTTGTAAAAAATAGATCTTAGTAATTTTATTTTTTGTAGTTTATCTATAGTAGGTTGTATTAGCAATGGTGGGACCAAGAGTGGTTGTGATTGCAGTTTTTATGGGTATTGATTAACTAGACTTTCTAAAAATCTAAAACCAGCCCATATGAAACTAATAGCCACTGCTTGTGATAACTTTACTAGTTTTTGCTTGGTTACAGAATTCATAAATCATGAATTTGCTTTGAGCAATCTAACATAATATCAAAGACATTTTATTTGAGATGAATAATTCATACATCCTATAAACATCAACTTGACATAGAGATAGAGGACTAATTGATACAACATCAACTTGATAATATCTAAGAAAAAATAATAAACTAATAACTCAATCTGAAAAATCTACCCATTGGCTAAATTCTAATTCTAATAGACAACTAACAGCTCCCTTGGACAAACAAACACTCATGCTTATCCATGTTGCTTGAAATTTGCTTCTTATGTTGCTGCTGCAAGATATTCATACTATTTAGCTAGCCTAGAGTCCCCTTGTTGAATGGTGATGCTTGTTTGAATCATAACCGAAGCCAGCCACATTGTCCAACAACTTCGCTTAAATTGGTCAGGAATGGATTGCCATTACCATAGTAAAGTAGATTTAGAGGTATAGTGCAGTAGCTGCATGTCTGCAGACTCTGTATCCATGTTGAAGTTGTTGGGATTTATGCTTTAAAATCCAATTTATTGGTATGTCATAAATAATTAAATTGTTTAATTATATAAATCTATTTATAAATGAACTAATGGGACATTATCATAGTCCTTGAGATGCATTGTATGTGATTTATGTGATTTAGTCACAGAAGATATAAATCACAAGTTCCTTGTAAACTTAAAATATAGTTCGTAGTTGGTGATGAAATTGGGCGTTTCATCTGCGAAGACTATAACACATCAATTAAGATGGTTTGCCTTGATCATGGAATTGGAGACTTCTAGTTGATGTGTCTTAAATGTTAAGACATATTGAACTGGACTACTGTGAGATTAATTATTCAATTAACAACTGTCATCTAAATGATTAATCTCATGACATCTAATTTCATAGACTCTTAGTTCTAAGAGGATAGTGAACCCGATCATAAAATGTAGGTTACTTTGATATACCAGGAGTGAGATCAATATTGACAGTCAAAACCTCAGCATGTTGGGTAATCACACGTAGTGTTGAGGGAATACATATTTTTAAGATGGAATCCATAATTTCTTTTTATAGAGACACAAAATATCCCCTTGAGAAAAGTTTAATAGGAACTGGTTATTCAGGGCGCCCACTTTAGTAAGGAGTTACTAAAGTTTATATTTATTGAAATCCGATTTCAATAAATATGAATAACTAAAAGATTAAACCGTGTACTTAAGTATAAAATAGTTGTTTACAAAGTGACAGTTCATTATGACTTTGTTCACTATGGATATTTCATGGAGGGGTCAAATGATATCATTAGAGTCTTGAGATATAATTTATTAATAAGACCTAGAGTGCAATTATATTTATACAGTGGTATTAAATATAATTAATGGTAACTTTGGACTTGTTAAGAGTTGATAGATAAGCCCAACACCCATTGGAGTTAGAGTCTTATTTGTTCCCTTTGGTCCCATCTTAAGCCACAAACTAAAACCCAATTAGGTAGGTCCAAAAGCCAAACCCAATTAGATAATCAGTTTTTATTTAATAAGAGTTATTAAATAAAAGAAACTACCAAGGTAGTTAGAATGTACATATGATGAAAAGAAAAGAATACAGTTTTTCTCTACAATGAGATGAAGAAGAAATTTCTATGAGAATCAATGTACATAAAGACTGATTGAGAGGCCATTCATCTTGGACACCGTGTGGAATTGGGATGTTGATTAGAGGCATTCTCAAGTCTTGTTTTTTGAATTTTACTGCATCAAGGTAAGCTTTCTATTCTTTGTTCTAGAATTCAAGATTACATGTTATCTCTCATGAATGAAGTAGATCTGTGTTTGTTGCTTCCGCTGTGTATTTTGTATGAGATGCAAAACCAGATTTTTCAATAATTGGTATCAGAGCGATCTTCAATATCATGCTTGTATAACATGTGATTGAGTTTTAGAATTAAAGAAAAATTGTTTTCTTGGTGTTTTTGTTTTCTGCAGTAAAGTTTCTGCATAATTGAGTCTTTGAATCCATATGCTATGTTTTATATATGAGATGTATATGTTGGATTTAGTTTTTTGAAGTGGACCATGGTATATCTTTTAGTTACGGTGTCGACTTTGATAGTTTTTGTATTAGTGAGGTACACCGTCAATGTTCATAAAGGATTGATGGGCTGACTTCATTAGAATGAGATTGTATCCTTGATATGATAGTATATATTAATATATACATGATGTGACTTTGAGAAAGTTAACTATGTATACATTCAAGGATTCTCTTTTTAGTAATGATACAAATTACTGATATAAATCAAACAGTATGTTAATGCTAGAATTAATTTTTTTTTTTTTGGGTTACTGGTTAAAATCCTTTAATGAAATTTATTCTTAATGAGATTAGGATTATATTTTCAAGGTTTATAGCATTATTAGGGTTCTTGATAATGATCTTGAAAACTGTAATGTTTGATTTGTGAATCTTCATTCATAAAATAAAAAGGTGTTTTTTGATGGAAAATAACAAAAACGTCAAAAACTGTTACTAGAGAATTTTGAGAAAAATTCAGTTTTGCGAGTTTCGATCGATCGAGAATTCCTTTCAATTGATCGAATGTTCTTTTCGATCGATCAAAGAGGAATCGAGAATCGATAGATTCAAGCAGAAACTCTATGATGAAATTCTTCATTGTCTTGATCAATCAAGAATTCCTTTTGATCGATCGAATGTTATTTTCGATTGAACAAATAGGAATCAAGAATCAATCGAACGAGGCAGTGGCTTTGTGATGAATTTCTTCATTTTTTCGATCAATCGAGAAAAAGGTTCGACCGGTCGAAGGCATTGAATTTTGAATTTTCACTTGCTTTTTGATTAAGTGTTAAAACTTTGACAAAAGGCAAGGTTGTGTGTGATGAGATTACACATGATTCTATATAAAGTGATTAATTTTATATTCCTTAAAAGTTAAGGACATTTGTTAATCATTATCTAACTAAAAGACCTAATGAGATCAAAGATGTTAGTTAAATAGAACTCTTAGTCCTAAATTGTTTAGGACTTGTCTTTTAAGAAACATTCTAATGAGATTGGAATTGTTGTATGATTGAAAGTCCTTAATTTATTTTAATTAGAGGTTTTTAATGAGATTAAAATTTTAATTAAAGTTATATAGTTTCTAATGAGATTAGAATACTTTATCTAGTAAATTAAGGATAGAGTTCTTTATAGCTAATTTTTGATCCATTAGGGTTTAAGGAATCCTAAATAGTTTGGGACTTCCATTTTAGTTAGTGATTGTAATGAGATTAGAATACTTTATCTAGTAAATTAAGGATAGAGTTCTTTATAGCTAATTTTTGATCCATTAGGGTTTAAGGAATCCTAAATAGTTTGGGACTTCCATTTTAGTTAGTGATTGTAATGAGATTAGAGTCTTCAATAAGTGCAAGGTTATCAGTTGTGATGGGATCACAATTATTTAAAGAAAAACCCAAATAATGAGTGGGAGTGATAAATAACCCTTTTGTTAAGTTTATTGTAATGTGAATAGATACCTTGTCTTGGCCTCGAGCCTTACATTCCATGCGGAGGGTATTTACTTCACGAATTACATGATTAAGCTTCTTTGTGATTACGCAAATGGTCGTTACGCTACTGTGATGTAACTTAGTCAGATCACATCGAATTTAAACAATTAAACACATTTGATATGTAGGGTTAAAATTGTGAAAAGATCATAATGATTTCAAGACAATCCACATGTTTTTTTAAATTTCTGGTGGGAGAGAGATACAAGGGTTGGATTTAACGGAGTCCATTATCAGTACAAGTAGTGTGGGTAAGCACGTCGTCTTGGCGTATATGTCTTGTGATCCCAAAGGAGGGTGTTTACTTTATAGTACTACAAGATTGAACTTTCCCGTTTAAAGTAGTGTGAACAAGCACCTCGTCTTGGCGTATATGTCTCGCGATCCCAAAGGAGGGTGTTTTGTTTCATGGTACTACAAATTTAAACACTATAAAGGAGATAAAATGTGGCTACACATGATTCTAGATAATGGCGTACACTAGACTAAGTG
Organism: Quercus glauca; assembly: GCA_023736055.1. Lineage (NCBI taxonomy): Eukaryota > Viridiplantae > Streptophyta > Magnoliopsida > Fagales > Fagaceae > Quercus > Quercus glauca. The sequence goes on from CM043325.1 coordinate 38,053,446, forward strand.
TAACGTTAACCTTCCAAAGGAGCCATGTCATTATTACTTAGAGGTTGAAGGAAGAGCAGCAAATTATTTTTGTTTGGTAAGAGTTACCATGATAGCATTAATAATGAGAATAATTCTCGCCTGATCATAATGGTTGGTATTCACTCTATGCTGCAGAATATTAATTGCGGGATTAGGTTGTCTTGCACCTAGTATAATATGGTTTTTGGCTTCCATATTATATGGTTATGGATACAAAATAATAATGTCCTTGTATTTATGTTCATAGTCTCAAAATAAAGCTGTCATAAATTTTTGTTCTCTAATTACTATTTTAATTGAATCACATTAACTAAGAAATAATTTTGGACATGGTGCTTAGAGGAGTTGAAGTACATAAATATGTTTTGATTCAACATTGTCATAATTTCCTATACATGATGCATTTATGGAAGATAGCTTATGATGTGATCATAGTCTTCATTGAAATGCTAAAATGTTATATGGGCTTCTATCTCATTTGTGCTACAACATAAGATGCAAGCGTTAGTACTAGACTTAGACTTTATATTAAGTCTGAATGAGATGTTTGGTATGAATCATATTGAGTGCTAAGAAAGGCTTAAGGAGTTCCAATTCTATATCATTTTATGAAAATGTTTTATTTTTAAATGAATTGGAATTCTTGGATGTAGATATTAAATGTTAATTTCATATGGATATGATCCACAAGTCCTTGTTAGAATCATTTGATCAATTCATATTGTTTTGAAAATAAATTCTTTTTATATTATCTGAGTTGATAAGTAAGTTCTAAGCAACGAAAGACATCCTAAAAGCTAATGCTAGGATCAATATGATTTAATTAAATTCTTAGCCTGAACGAAAAGGTGAGGGTGGTAAGAAAAAGAATTATAATACCAAAAAGTTAGATAAGCTAGTTGCCCTAGCAGTTGCCAAAAGGAAATTAGACTAAAAAATATGACCAAAAGGAAAGTGTTTCTATTTTGGTAAAGCTAAGCATTGTCCATGATTGTTTTCTAGATGAAAATTTACAAGTTTTAGTTTTTAAAGAGAAAGTTTCCATCCTTTGGTATTGTATGTTTTGACACCTATGTCTAGATCTTATTAATCTAAATGGTATTCAAGATTGGTGAAAGATGGGCTTTTAGAACCATTATTTTGTTATATTCCCAATCTATGAATTCTATTTAGAAAATAATATGATCTAGGGCTCCTTTTTGTAACGGAATGAAGTTCCAATGACTTCTTTAAAGGTAGAATATTCTAGAAGAAAACTGTTAGAATTTGTTGTAGGACAACTATAAAATACATTTAGAAATGAGATGATTGTATTAGATACACCATAAGACATTATTTTGTAGATAACTATTACACCGGTACAATATCATAGTGGGAGGATTATCAATTACCAAATAACTTCATACTTTTGGAATAAAATTTTGAAGTCATTTCCCAAGGATATGAATTTGATCATCGGTCCTACATAAAGACAATAGATGATATGAATATAGATTACTGGATCAAGGTTATGTGAATAGAATTAGATTTTATTTAAAGTCTAGAACTTGTTGAGGTGCCTATTGGCATTAAGCCTATTGTTTTTAAATAGGTCTACAAGAAAATGAGATTGATAGATTAGAAGGTGTAAACCTTCAAAGTCAAGACTAGTGGCAAACAGATTTATTTAGAAAGAAATGGTTTGACTATGAAAAGATTTTTTCATCAATAGTCAAGTTCGACTTTGAAAGTTCAAAATGGGTATACAACACCTTTGAAAGTTTAGACCCCAAATACAAAATTACCAATTCAAGCTTTATATCAAACAGTTAATGTGCGGAATATGATAACAAACTTATAACAGAATTGATAACGATGTAAGCCAAATATAAACACATCCACGGTGGTAAATATAAGACAAAGATAAAGGAAGGAAGATGCAAACACTTGGACAACACACGATGTGTTATCGAAGAGGAAACCGAAGTCCTTGGCGTAAAACCTCTCCGCCGCCCTCCAAGCGGTCAAATAATCCACTAAAGAATATAGTTGGGATACATGAATAGCAGAAGACCCTCCAAGCCTAATCTACCCAAGTACCTAAGCCCTCCAAGCTTCTTGCTCCAACGAGGTTGCGCCAAACCTATTTCTTCTTTAGCTTACTGGATTCCGCTACTGGACCATAGCATCAACCAATGTAGATTGGTTCCTTCCTAACTGCTTCCCAATAGTACCAAATAAGCCTTCTCACAGACGTGAGTGTGGTGAGATAAGGATTTGGCTAAAGGCCTCTCAAGGGTATGACAATGGAGAGGAAAAGAGTAGAGGAATTTGTAGAGTCTCTAAGGTAAAAATTATGGATTAATCAATCTTGTATTTCTCTAGGGTTTCTCTCACAAAATTCTCTCTAGAAGCTCTCTCAATATGGTGGGTATAAGGGTATATATATAGTAGGGTGAGAAAAGAATACGAAGAGACAGTTTTTGCCAAACAGGGTAAATTGGCGGCTTGGTCTCGCGGCTTGTCCAAGTCACGAGTTCAAGTCGCGACATAACGGCCTGGCCAGCCTAGGACTTTTGTCCTGTAGTGTGACAGCTGGCGCGAACCTTCAGCTTCCCTGTGTGCATCTCACGTGCCTGCATTTGGCGGCTTGCCAGTCGCGATCCACCCGCGAGTCCTAGCCGCGAAGCTCTGCTTCTTTGCACATACTTGAACTTTTCTTCACATCTTCTCACACACTACCCTTACAATTTTTCCACTTAAATACAGGGTTACTAAGTGCTAAATTACAAGAAAATTGGTCACGGAATAAAGCCAATAAGATGGTTGATTAAATTCAACCTTTCAATCTCCCCCTTTGGCTATTCCGTGACAAAACCCTACAACAGACTCTAGACTTAAAGCGTGAGTTGGGAATAGTTGAACAAAACTCACTCACACTTAACTCTAGATTCTGTAAAGCTTTTGAACATATGAATAAGTAACTCCTGAAACACAATAACATAGCAATATCATTGTATGCAGAAAACTTGATATGCATATGGAGCAAAAGTAGCATGATCAAGCAGAAATGAACTTAAACATTAAAGCAATAATTCATGGCAAGATCAATCCAGTAGTCACTTAAGCAAAAGTGATTACTATGTTCATTCACACAAGGAAAGAACATTCAGACATGCAAAGTGATAAGCTCAATTGAAGAGTATCATTTGCAAGTCCAACACTCAACCAATGCATACAAACATATATGCATCTAGGAACAATCCTACAAGGGCATAAAAGTGTTTTACTTAAGATAATGCAAGGCATTAACAAGTACTAAGGCACAATGCATAAATGCTGCATAAGTAAAGTATTGCAAATACATGGCACAAGCCATAAAAGCCTACAAAACAGCATAAGTGCATGGAAACAAACCTTTAAAGCTTACAAAAGCAACATGGGTGCAAAACAGATAAAACAAATGCTAAAATAACTGAATAATCTCAGAGTATCAAAGCTTTAAACCAAAAGTAGTAAATATAAATAAGCAGTTATAAAGCTAAAATATAGACTTCTTGCTACTTCTCCCCCTATCACTGCACTCCCCCTGCCAATGACAACATCTCCCCCTTTTTGTCAGGGAATAGCTAGTTGTCATTCTCTTCTAGCTTCCGATGAATTTCATCCATCTGAGTTTCGAGAGATGTTAACTGTTTATCAAGATGGGAGTGTTGGCAGTACATGATCTGAGTAAGTCCTGAAATCTTGGTACTAAGATCTTGAAGTGCAGCCATGATGATGTTAAACTTTTCATCATTTGAAGGAGAGGTAGAACTTAAGCTTCCTTGAGGAGGATGATGTTCTTGCTTGATAGTCTTTTTGGTGTGACTCATACTTGCTTGAAGAGTACGACCATTAATTGGACTTGGCCTGGAGTGAGGGCACTCATTAGCAGAGGGACGCACACCTTTGAGCTTCAGAATCTGAGATATGAGACGAGGAAACAGAATACAATTCCTTGAAGTAGTTCGGTTAACTGTCTTAGCCAAAATGTGAACGATGTGGAAGCATACATTAATTTCCACATCAAATACCAGGTCATGAAGAAATAGTGCTCGTCCAAGGTTGATGTAGCCTGTGCTTGACAATGGATAGAGATTGTTACACATGATTGTTGACATAAGCCTTAATTCTAGAGAAAGTCACATTGATTGACAATCCACTAGAAGAGAATTCCAAATCAGCTCCTAATGCTCTCTGAAGTGTGCCCTCATTTGGAACCAAATCATCATAGACAGGTGGGATAGGAAGTATGGGCCGGTTGATGTGAAGAATTTCAGAAAGATAATCCGGAGTTATCGAGAACCGCTTTCCTCTAACCCAGCACTTGATCACTTCTCCTTCTACAATAGCATTGGCATAGAACTCTTTCACCATTTTCTCATAGGCATCTTCAAGATCGGAGAGAAGAAAATTCCAATCTTTTGTGGCAAACCATGTAGGAATTTTGGTATCTAACAGAGATGACTGATCAACGACTCTTTCAGCCAACAAGGTAGCATCCTGAAAATGGTTCTGAAAGGATTCAAAAGCAGCATAAGACCTAAACAAGTTAGGATCAAACATTCTTGTTGGAAAACGACCTCTCTTTGGTATAGGGGAATCTTCATCAACATCAATGATTGGCTCTTTCCCTTTGTTACTGCCACCTTTCACAGCTGAAGTCTTGAATGGTGACATATCTACTCTGCATTAGGGATTATAAACAAAACAACACCCAACAGAAACAATGCCACCCAAAATTAGCATAGGGTTAAAATCAATTTATGAGCATTTAGGAGAAGAACACTAAAAATTTGGGATTTAGGGTCCAAACATGATAATGGGTGTGTGTGTGAACAATAATCAAATGAACTCACATAACAGATAAAAAAGGAACACACCCAAAGAAGCCGAACAGTATCATCATAGAATCAGACACCCATATTTAAAACAATTATACCAAAAACACAAATCCATTCAAAAACCCAACCGAGGATCACATACACAGATTCAAGAAAATAAAGTTCAAATCATGAATAAGTAGATGAAAATAGGAAAAACCATACCTTTCTCTTGAAGAGTAAAGTGAGATTGATGTAGAAATGGAGGTTTTCAAAGAGTTTCTCGGTGAGTTTCAGAGAGAGAAATGGGGAAGACAATGAACAGTCACATGATTTCGAGGGAAAACTGAAGAGTTTTTGAAATCAGACTCTAAAACGCAAAACATACGTTTTTCGCGACTAGATTAAGTCGCCAGTTAGTCGCCAGGGCAAGTCGCGAAACACTGTGAAGGTAAGAAATTTGAAAATTTCTCCAAGTATTTTTCGCGATTGGAAGGTCTACCCGCGAAGGAGTCACGAGCTAAGCCATGAAAATCTCTGAGTAACCCTCACGATTGGACCTTCCACCCCCGAACAAGTCGCCAAACTGAGCCGCGAAAAATTGCAAAACTCAAATTTTGAAAAATTTTTTAAGTCTTTTTCGCGACTGGGATACTTATTCGCCAGTAAGCCGCGAAAAATCTCTGAGTGGGCTCGTGACTAGGTTCACCCGCGACTTAGTCGCCAAAACAGGGGAAACAGTTTTTGAAATTTTTGATATTTTTGTAAAAACAAAATACTTTCCAAAAACAACTAAAAACACTCAAAAATCTTTTTGTGTTTGATCAAACAAAGATTGAGCATGTGAAAACACATTTAATCAAGTACAATCACACAAATGAATATGACATTCATTGAACATAGACTTCTGTGTTGTGTGTGGATATCAAAAATAAGATAGTCCTTAGTCCAATGTAAAGCTTCAATGATCAATTCAATCAAGGCATACACAATTAGCACTAGATAATGTGACCTATCTCAATTATAGAAACATGCATATATGACCTCCAACAAAAACTTGATTACATTCTTTGAAGCTTTTCATTTGGCTCCATATTCAACATATCATTTGCACTTTTTAAGCAAAGAAAATCTCGTTGTGAGATGGATGCCTGAAATTTTTGATATTTCAATTTATGAGTTAGCCTTTGGCTTTTTGGGCATCAAACATTTTATTTTGGTCGCTTTTCCTTTTTCCTAGTCAAATACTAGTATGTGCGACAGGCTTTTGCAGCTCTATATCTCTTTTCATTTGGAGATTTACATTTAGAGAGCTCTTTTAAGCAAAAACAAAAATAAAGAGTGGGAAGATATATAGGCATGAGTCTATGCATGTCTCAAGATCAACAAAACCATTCACTAATCATTCATGACAAGGTTGAAGATCTATTTACAATAGTCACATAGATTTCAGAATTTCTCCCACAATAATACGAGTGCATAGAAGACAAGCTAAGCTCGTAGATGCACAAAGCCATTAGTACAAAGGTACAAGGAAAAATATGATTTGAGACAAAAGCTCAACAAAGGTGATCAAACTTTTTGGATTTTCTACTTTTTATGTGTTTTTGAATTTTTGACACAAGACAAATATTGATTGATCAAAACAAAGTCAGCAAGAAAAAATTTTATATAAAAAAAAAACTCACAAACAAACTAAATTATATGAAGAAGTGCTAATCACAAACATAATGTAGAACATTCTACACAAAGCACATACGGAAGATAGAGTTTAGGGAATGATACCGACACCAATGGTCTTACGCAGGGATTCAAACCTAGGGCCATCAAGAGGTTTAGTGAATATGTCAGCCTTCTGATTTTCTGTATTGATGAATTCCAGACATACTATCTTGTCCTCTACCAAGTCTCAAATGAAATGATACCAGATCTCAATATGCTTTGATTTGGAGTGCTGAACTGGATACTTTGACAGATTTATTGCACTGGTGTTATCACAGAACACACACATGGTGTCTTGGGAAATTCTATAGTCATGTAGTAATTTTCTCATCCATAACAGTTGGGCACAACAACTTCCTACTGCAATATATTTAGCTTCAGCAGTTGAAAGAGAGACTGAATTTTGCTTTTTGCTTATCCACGAGACCAAGTTATTTCCAAGATAGAAATAACCACCAGAAGTACTTTTTCTATCACCAATGCATCCAGCCCAGTTTGCATCTGAATATCTCGCCAAACACTCATTCGAATCTTTAGAATACTAAATCCCATATTCAGACGTGCCATTCACATAGCGAATGATTCGCTTGACTACTGTCAAATGGGACTCTTTAGGAGCAGCTTGAAATCGAGCACAAACCCCGACACTAAATGCAATATCTGGCATACTAGCTGTGAGATGGAGAAGACTGCCAATCATACTTCGATATAGTGTTGGATCAACATCAACACCATTTGCATCTATGCTCAGTTTCGATGATGAACTCATGGGAGTAGAAGTGTGTTTCTTCGAATCCAGGCCAAATCTTTTAAAATATTTTTGGCATATTTCTCTTGAGAAATAAATATTCCATTTCCCCGTTGTTTCACTTGAATCCCTAAGAAGTAGTTCAACTCTCCTACCATGCTCATTTCAAATTCCCGTTTCATTTCTTCCGAGAATTCATGAGCTAGTTGGTCAATTGTTGATCCAAAAATAATGTCATCCACGTACACTTGAGCGACAAGAAGAGATTTTTCATCTCTTTTGACAAACAAAGTTCGATTAGCTTGGCCTCTTTTGAATCCACGATCCAATAAGTATGTTGTGAGACGATCATACCATGCTCTTGGTGCTTGCTTCAACCCATACAGTGCTTTCTTCAACCTTAGTACATGATCCAGAAAGTGAGGATCTTGAAATCCCTTTGGTTGCTCAACGAATACTTCTTCATTTAGAAAACCATTCAGAAAGGTACTTTTCACATCCATTTGGTACAATTTGAAATCCATAACACATGCTATGGACAATAGAATTCGAATCGACTCTAGTCTTGCTACTGGTGCAAACGAATCATCAAAGTCTATACCTTCCACTTGAGTATATCCCTGTGCTACCAGCCTAGACTTGTTTCGAACAATCTCACCGTCTTCATCAGTTTTGTTCTTGGAGATCCACTTGGTGCCGATTACATGAGTGTCTTTAGGCCTTGGAACCAACTCCCATACATCATTTCTAACAAACTGATGTAGCTTTTGATGCATAGACTCTATCCAATTCTCGTCTCTAAGAGCTTCCTCTACCTTCTTAGGTTCGAATTGAGCAAGAGAGCAATTGTATGTCACATGATTTGCACTGTATTTTGGTCCTTTTCTCAGCCGAAATCCCTTATTTACATCACCAATGATATTACTTGATGGATGATTGAGAATTACCCTTGATGACGGTCTCTTGGAGGTAGAAGGTTCTTCATCTCGAGAGATCGGAGGTTGAACTTCCGGAGGGGTAAGAGGGCTAGGAGGCCCTTTGGGTTGATCTAGTCTCCCTTTTTGGTATAGGGGGTGTGGACTCTTTTTCCGATGATTCTTTCTCAATATCATCATCTTGTGACATGTTGTCCTCAATCTCCCCCTTCTTCAGATCAGATCCTTTATCATCATCAATATCCCTTTCAGATATGGTGTCATCAATGACCACATTTATTGATTCCATCACAGTCTTAGTGCGTTTGTTGAACACTCTATATGCTCAGCTATTTAATGAGTAGCCTAGAAAAATCCCTTCATCACTCTTAGCATCAAATTTTCCAGGATTCTCTCTGTCATTAAGAATATAGCATTTGCTTCCAAATATTCGGAAATATTTCACCTTCGGTTTTTTTTTCTCTCCAAATTTCATACGATGTCTTCTTCGTTCTTGCTCGGAAGTAAATCCTATTCCCAATATGACATGAAGTATTCACCGCTTCAGCCCAAAACTTTTGTGGAAGGTTTTTGTTGAGTAGTATTACTCGAGCCATTTCTTGAATCACCCGGTTCTTCCTTTCGATTACTCCATTTTGTTGTGGAGTCTTTGGGGTTGAGAATTCCTTCTTGATGTCGTGTTCATCGCAAAATGCTTCAAACTTCGCATTTTCAAACTCCTTCCCGTGGTCACTTCTGATCTTGACAATAGGTGCTCCTTTTTCATTAATCAGTCTCTTGCACAATTTCTCCATCTTGTCACATGCCTCTGATTTCTCTCTAAGAAAGTCCACCCAAGAATACCTTGAGAAGTCGTCAACCACCACCATGTCGTCAACCACCACCATAATATAACGTTTTCCACCCATGTTTTCTGTTCTTGTTGGACCCGTGAGATCCATATGCAGTAACTCTAAGGGGCGAGAGGTTGCAACCATATTCACTTTCGGATGGCTTGACTTTGTCTGTTTTCCTAATTGACATGAACCACAAACACTCTTCTCAATTTTCCTAAACTTTGGTAAACCAACCACTGCTTCAAGTTCCGAAACTTTGGCCACTTGTTTATAATTGGCATGTCCAAGTCGTTGATGCCACAACTCCAAGAGATTTACCCGGGTACTTCGACATGCTATGCTTGGTTTGGGAATGACCCCATAACAATTATCGGTGGTCCTAAGTCCCTTCAGAACTTGAACACCTTCTTCATTCAAGATTAGACATCCTTTCTTTGAGAATTGAACTAAGAAGTCGTCATCACAAATCTGAGTAATACTCAACAAGTTCACTTTCAAGGTACCACAAACATGAATTAAACCACAAACATGCATGAGTTAAACCACAAATCTGAGAATTGAACAACCGCTGTCAAGGTACCACAAACATGAATTAAATACTTTCAAAGAGGTATGAACAAAAAGACATGCATGAGAGAGACATTCTTGACCCTCGAAGCAGGACTCATTTTCCTTTATTTCATTCAAGGATGAGTGAAATTTTCCTTTTAGACGATCAAGTTTATCACACAAATGTCTATTCCTCCTCTCATACTCATAGACTAAGGACTTTGACTCACATAAGCTGTTATGAATATCATGGTTTCTATGAACTAGTGATTTCAGCATGTGACAGAAGATTCTAGCATGTTTCTTTGACTTAAATAGCTCTAAAAACACATTACTAGAACAATCTTCAAAAATACTCATAGAGTCTTTTTCACAAACATCTTTATTTTCCTTCATGTTGATTTTAACCAAAACACTTTTCAAACAACACCAAGGGGTCAAGGATCACACTTAGGTAATTAAACCACAACAAGTGTACCCGCTCTGATACCAATTGAAAGTTCAAAATGGGTATACAACACCTTTGAACATTTAGACTCCAAATACAAAATTACCAATTCAAACTTTATATCAAACAGTTAATGTGCGGAATATGATAACAAGCTTATAACAGAATTGATAACGATCTAAGCCAAATATAAACACATCCACAGCAGTAAATATAAGGCAAAGATAAAGGAAGGAAGATGCAAACACTCGGACAACACATGATGTGTTATCAAAGAGGAAACCGAAGCCTTCGGCGTAAAACCTCTCCACCGCCCTCCAAGCTGTCAAATAATACACTAAAGAATATAGTTGGGATACATGAACAGCAGAAGGTCCTCTAAGCCTAATCTACCCAAGTACCTAAGCCCTCCAAACTTCTTGCTCCAACAAGATTGCGCCGAACCTATTTCTTCTTTAGCTTACCGGATTTTGCTACTAGACCATAGCATCAACCAATGTAGATTGGTTCCTTCCTAACTGCTTCCCAACAGTACCAAATAAGCCTTTTCACAGACGTGGGTGTGGTGAGATAAGGATTTGGCTAAAGGCCTCTCAAGGGTATGACAATGGAGAGGAAGAGAGTAGAGAAATTTGTAGAGTCTCTAAGGTAAAGATTGTGGATGAATCAATCTTGTATTTCTCTAGGTTTTCTCTCAAAAAATTCTCTCTAGAAGCTCTCTCAATATGGTGGGTATAAAGGTATGTATATAGTAGGGTGAGAAAAGAATACGAAGAGACAGTTTTTGCCAAACAGGGTAAATTGGCGGCTTGGTCTCGTGGCTTGTCCAAGTCACGAGTTCAAGTTGCGACGTAATGGCCTGGCCAGCCTAGGACTTTTGTCCTGTAGTGTGACAGCTAGCGCGACCCTTCAGCTTCCCTATGTGCATCTCACGTGCCTGCATTTGGCGGCTTGCCAGTCACGATCCACCCGTGAGTCCTAACCACGAAGCTCTGCTTCTTTGCACATACTTAAGCTTTTCTTCACATCTTCTCATACACTACCCTTATAATTTTCCCACATAAATATAGGGTTACTAAGTGCTAAATTACAAGCAAATTGGTCATGGAATAAAGCCAATAAGATGGTTGATTAAATTCAACCTTACAGACTCTATCTAGATTCTCTTATTCATTATATTTCATATGGATGAAATATGGCAATGCATATCAAGAAAGCTTCTTTTAGTAGCAATCTTGAGGAAGATATCTATATGATGTAACTAGACTTGTTCATAGCAAAGAACCAGTAGTGTTTAGTATGCAAGTTGCTTAAAGTCTATTTATGGACTAAAACAAGCATCTGAATCATAAAATATCATCTTTGATCAAGCAATCAAATTGTTTGATTTTAATCAAGTATTAAAAGGTCTTATGTGTGTAAAAGCTATATAGAATAATAAATCTCTTAATGTATGTTGATGACATTCTAATCATTTAGAATGATGTAGAGTTATTGTAATCAATAGAGTTTTTTGTTGTCTAGTCTAGTTTGATATAAAGTACTTGGGAAAGACTGGTCACATCCTAAGAAATAAACTTAGTTAAAATTCAGAAATTAGGATGTTGGGTCTCTTAAATTGCTTAAATAGATTAGATTCTAGCCAAGTATAGCATGTAATACTTCAAGAAAGCATTCTTTCCTTTTAAGTATGAAGTTCCTTTATAAAGGACTATAGTCCTAAGACATATAAAAGGATATTAAGAGGCTAAATATCTATTTTGCGGTGGGTATGGTAAGCAAATATCAATTGAAACTAAGATCACTTAATTTAGTGGAAATAAAGCATATACTCAAATATCTTAGGAGAATGAGGGATTATATGCTTGTCCACCAAAGTGAGGATTTGATGGCTACTGGTTGTACAAATACTAACTTGTAGTTTGATTGTGATTCATGAAGTTGGACTTCAAGATATGTGTTCATCCTAGGTGGTGAAGATACACATTAAGCGTAAGTATTATCTCATTATAGAGATATGAGTATGTGAGATGTAGTAGTAGAAAAGATAATTTATGCAATGAATCTGGCTAAAACTTATTTCCAAACCTTGCCTTAGAGTGATTATGAATTACTCTAAAGCGAAATAAGTGTCGGATATATGGTAAATTGTCTTTGAGGGCAAGTGGGACATTGTTAGGGTTTTATGCCCTAAAATCAAATTTATTAGCATGTCATAAATAATTAAATTATTTAATTATATGAAACTGTTTATAAATGAACTAATGAGACATTATCATAGTCCTTGAGATGCATTGTATGTGATTTAGTCACAGAAGATATAAATCACAAGTTCCTTGTAAACTCAAAATATAGTAGTCGGTGATGAAATTGGGCGTTTTATCTGCGAAGACTATAACACATCAACTAAGATGGTTTGTCTTAATCATGGAAGTGGAGACTTCTAATTGATGTGTTGATGTGTCTTAAGTGTTAAGACATATTGAATTGGACCGCTGTGAGATTAATTATTCAATTAACAACTATCACCTGAATGATTAATCTCACGACATCTAATTTTGTAGACTCTTAATCCTGAGAGGATAGTGAACCCGATCATGAAATGTAAGTTACTTTGATATATCAGGAATGAGATCTAATATTGACGGTCAAAACTTTATTATGTTGGGAAATCACACGTAGTGTTGAGGGAACACATATTCGTAAGATGAAATTTATAATCTCCTTTTATAGAGACACGAAATATTCCTTTGAGATAAGTTTAATGGGAACTGGTTATTAAGGGCGCCCACTTTAGTAAGGAGTTACTAAAGTTCATATTTTTGAAATCGGATTTCAATAAATATGAATAACTAAAAGATTAAATCGGGTACTCAAGGATAAAAAAGTTATTTACAAAGTGACAGTTCATTATGACTTTGTTCACTATGGATATTTCGTGGAGGGGTCAAATGATATCATTAGAGTCTTGGGATATAATTTATTAATAAGGTTTAGAGTGCAATTATATTTATATAGTGGTTTTAAATATAATTAATGATAACTTTGGACTTGTCAAGAGTTGATAGATAAGCCCAAGGCCAATTGGAGCTAGAGTCTTATTTGTTCTCTTTGGTCCCATCTCAAGCCACAAACTAAAACCCAATTGGGTAGGCCCAAAAGGCAATCCAATTAGATAATCATTTTTTATTTAGTAAGAGTTATTAAATAAAAGAAACTATCAAGGTAGTTAGAATGTACATGTAAAGTTGTAATTTACAACTGTGTATTTGTTGGCTTTTATTCCGTGCCAAATTTGATTGTAATCATGTTCAATCGTTTAATACCCTGTATTTGTTGTGGGACTTGATGTAAGGGGTGTGTGAGAGAAAGAGTGTTGAAGACTCAAGCATTTGAAGAAGAAAAGGATTCTCGCGGGTATCTCGCGGGTATGTCGCGACCAAGCTTCCCGCGAAGTGAAGCATGTGCCAGGCACATGACGGAATGCGAAGAGTCATGCCAGGTGGAGACAACTGTGTCTCGCGAGTATCTCGCGGGTAAGGCCTTCCCGCGAGACACCCGCGAGACTAGCTGTTCTGCCAGCCTGTACTTTTTGAGTCACACCTTTTGCACCCCTCCTATATATATCACCCTTACCCACAATTGTTGAGGGATGCTTCAGAGAGAAAACCCTAGCCAAACACATTGGTAATTAGAGATTGTCTTCCCCACCTTCTCTAAACATTTTGCTTGTGGTATCTCCTCAACCATTCCCTCTCCATTGTCCATATCTTTGAGAGGTTGATAGCCCAAACACTTGACACACCTTAGAGAGTGCTGAGTGACGTTTTTGGTGCTGCTGGGAAGCATTGGAAGGAGCCTTCAATGGCAGATGCAACATGGAGCTTGTTGCGGGATCCGGATAACTAGGACAAGACACGGTTCCGAGAAGCCTTGTTGGAGTAGGAGCTTGGAGGGCTTAGGTACATCGGGTAGACTAGGCTTGGAGGGTCTTTTGCTAATCCATGTATCCCAACTGATTGTCTAGTGGATCGATTTCCGCTTGGAGGGCGGCGGAGAGGTTTTTCGCCGAGTTCTTCGGTTTCCTCTTCGATAACACGTCTCGGTGTTATTTGTGTTTGCATCCTTCTTCCCTACTCTTGTTCATTTCATTTTTTACTGCTGAGTTGCTTTAAATTATGGATTAGAGTAGTTGGTTGTTTATTCGCTTGTGTTTACACTATTCCGCACTTGTTAGTAAGTTAGTGTAAAATCAACCAAGCCGTAATTTGAATTTGGGGGTCTAAACCGCTCGTGTGTTTTCAACACATTTTCGAGTTTTCAATTGGTATCAGAGCGGGTACACTTGCTGAGGTTTAATTACCTAAGTGTGATCCTTGACCCCTTGGTGTTGTTTGGATAGTGTCTTTGTTAAAATCAACATGAAGGGAAGCAAAGGTGTTTGTGATAAAGACTCAGTCAGTAATTCTGAATTCTGTTCTAGTAATGTGGTTTTAGAGCTTTTTAAGACAAAGAAACATGCTAGAGTTTTCTGTCACATGCTAAGATCACTAGTACATAGAAACCATGATATTCATAATAGCTTGTGTGAGTCAACGGCTTTAGTCCATAAATATGAGAGAAGAAATAAACACTTGTGTGATGAACTTGATCATCTAAGAGGAAAACTTCACTCATCCTTGAACGAAATAAAAGAAAAAGAGCCTTGCTTCGAGGGCCAAGAGTGTCTCTCTCATGCGTGTCTTTTTGTTCACACCGCTTTGAAAGTTTTTAATTCATGTTTGTGGTACCTTGACAGCGGTTGTTCAAAACATATGACTGGAGATAAGTCTTTGTTCAAAACACTTAAAGAGAAGGAAGATGGCTTTGTGACGTTTGGAGATGGTAGTCACTCACAAGTTCTTGGAAAGGGAACGGTGGACATTCCGGGGCTGCCACTGCTGAATGACGTGCTGTACATTAAGGGATTGAAGGTGAACTTGCTGAGTATCACTCAAATCTGTGATGATGACTTCTTAGTTCAATTCTCCAAGAAAGGATGTCTAATCTTGAATGAAGAAGGTGTTAAAATTCTGAAGGGGCTTAGAACCACCGACAACTGTTATGGGGTCATTCCCAAACCAAGCATAGCATGTCGGAGTGCCCGGGTAGATCTCTTGGAGTTGTGGCATCAACGTCTTGGACATGCCAATTATAAACAAGTGGCCAAAGTCTCAAAGTTTGAAGCAGTGGTTGGTCTACCAAAGTTTGGGAAAATTGAGAAGAATATTTGTGGCTCATGTCAATTAGGAAAACAGACAAAGTCAAGCCATCCGAAAGTGAATGTGATTGCAACATCTCGCCCGTTAGAGTTACTGCATGTGGATCTCATGGGTCTAACAAAAACAGAAAGCATGGGTGGAAAACGATATATTATGGTGGTGGTCGACGACTTCTCAAGGTATTCTTGGGTGGACTTTCTTAGGGAGAAATCAGAGGCATGTGACAAGCTGAAAAAATTGTGCAAGAGGCTGATTAATGAAAAAGGAGTACCTATTGTCAAGATCAGGAGTGACCACGGGAAGGAGTTTGAAAATGCGAAGTTTGATGAATTTTGCAATGAACAAGGCATCATGAAAGAATTCTCAGCACCAAGGACTCCACAACAAAATGGAGTAGTAGAAAGGAAGAACCGAGTAATTCAAGAAATGGCTCGAGTAATGTTACTCAACAAAAACCTTCCACAGAAATTTTGGGCTGAAGCGGTGAATACGTCATGTCATATTGGCAATAGGATCTACTTCCGAGCTGGAACGAAGAAGACATCTTATGAAATCTGGAGAGAAAAGAAACCAAAGGTTAAATACTTTCGTGTCTTTGGGAGCAAATGCTATATTCTTAATGACAGAGAGAACCTCGGAAAATTCGATGCCAAGAGTGAAGAAGGGATCTTTCTAGGCTACTCTTTAAACAGCCGAGCGTATAGAGTGTTCAACAAACGCACCAAGACTGTGATGGAGTCCATAAATGTGGTTATCGATGACACCATAACTGAAAGGAATATTGATGAGGGTGAAGGATCTGACCACAAGAAGGGGGATGGTGAGGACAACATGTCACAAGCTGATGATATTGAGAAAGGATCACCGGAAAAAGAGACCACACCAACCATACCAAGAAGGGAGACTAGATTAGCACAAGGGCCTCCTAGTCCTCTTACCCCTCCGGAAGTTCAACCTCCAATCTCTCGAGATGAAGAACCTTCTACCTCCAAGAGACCGTCGTCAAGGGTAATTCTTAATCATCCATCCAGCAACATCATTGGTGATGTCAATGAAGGACTTCGGTTGAGAAAAGGACCAAAATATAGTGCAAATCATGTGACATACAATTGCTACCTTGCTCAATTCGAACCTAAGAAGGTAGAGGAAGCTCTTAATGATGAGAACTGGATAGAGTCTATGCATCAAGAGCTACATCAGTTTGTTAGAAATGATGTGTGGGAATTGGTTCCAAGGCCAAAAGATACTCATGTGATCGGCACCAAGTGGATCTTCAAGAACAAAACTGATGAAGACGGTGAGGTTGTTCGAAACAAGTCCAGGCTGGTAGCTCAAGGATATACCCAAGTGGAAGGCATAGATTTTGATGATTCGTTTGCACCGGTAGCAAGACTAGAGTCGATTCGAATTCTATTGTCCATCGCTTGTGTTATGGATTTCAAACTATACCAAATGGATGTGAAAAGTGCATTTCTGAATGGGTTTCTAACTGAAGAAGTATTCGTTGAACAACCAAAGGGATTTCAAGATCCTCATTTTCCAGACCATGTACTGAGGTTGAAAAAGGCACTGTATGGGTTAAAGCAAGCACCACGAGCATGGTATGATCGTCTCACAACATACTTGTTGGATCGTGGATTCATAAGAGGTCAAGCTGATCGAACGTTGTTTGTAAAGAGAGATGAGAAGTCGCTCCTGGTTGCTCAGGTATATGTGGACGACATTGTGTTTGGATCTACACTTGATCATTTAGCTCTTGAATTCTCCGAAGAAATGAAAAAGGAGTTTGAAATGAGTATGGTGGGGGAACTGACCTATTTCCTAGGACTTCAAGTGAAGCAACGGAAAGATGGGATATTCATATCTCAAGAAAAGTACGCCAAAAATCTCGTTAAGAGATTTGGTCTAGACTCCAAGAAGCACACTTTCACCCCAATGAGCTCCTCGTCAAAGTTAAGTAGGGATGCTGCAGGTGTAGAGGTGGATCCAACACTCTATCGGAGCATGATAGGAAGTCTCTTATATCTCACTGCCAGCAGACCAGACATTGCTTTCAGTGTCGGCGTATGTGCTCGATTCCAGGCAGCCCCCAAAGAGACACATTTAACAGCAGTCAAAAGAATCATCCGATACATAAATGGGACATCTGATTATGGAATTTGGTACTCAAGAGATTCAAACGAATGCCTAGCCGGATATTCTGATGCTGATTGGGCCGGTTGTGTTGATGATAGGAAGAGTACCTCCGGTGGGTGTTTCTATCTTGGGAACAACTTGGTGTCATGGATGAGCAAGAAGCAAAACTCAGTCTCTCTATCGACAGCCGAAGCTGAATACATAGCTGCTGCAAGTGCTTGTGCTCAATTACTGTGGATGAAGAAGCTCCTTCATGATTATGGAATCACTCAAGACACGATGTGTGTGTACTGTGATAACACAAGTGCCATAAATTTATCAAAAAATCCAGTTCAACACTCGAAATCAAAGCATATCGAAATCCGGTATCATTTTATTCGAGACTTGGTGGACGAAAAGATTGTGTACTTGGAGTTTGTCAACACTGACAATCAGAAGGCAGACATATTCACAAAACCTCTCGATGGCCCTAAGTTTGAGTCTTTGCGTAAGACCATCGGCGTCGGTATCATTCCTTGAACTCTATCTCCTGTGTGAACCTACACTACTCTTGGTTGCATACTTGTTAGTTTGGTTTCACATATTTTGTTTTAGGGTTTATGTTTCATGTTTTGGTCCACTTTTATCTGTTGGTCTTATTTTTCTTGTTCTGTTTTGGGTGTGTTTCAAAACTTCAAAAAACCCATAAAAATTATAAAATCTAAAAAGTTTGATCACTTTGTTGAGTTTTGTCTCAAATCATGTTTTGCCTTGTACCTTTGTACTTATGGCTTTGTGCATTTAACGAGCTTAGCTTGTCCCTCATGCACTCATATCATAGTGGAAGAAATTCTGAAATCTATGTGACGGTTGTAAATAGATCTTCAACCTTGTCATGAATGATTAGTGAATGGTTGTGTTGATCTTGATACATGCATAGACTCATGCCTATATATCTTCCCACTTTTATTTTTCTTGCTTAAAAGAGCTCTCTAAATGTAAATCTCCAAATGAAAAGAGATATAGAGCTGCAAAAGCCTGTCGCACAAACTAGTATTCGACTAGGAAAAAGGGAAAGCGACCAAAATAAAATGTATGATGCCCAAAAAGCCAAAGGCTAACTCATCAATTGAAATATCAAAAATTTCAGGCATCTCTCTCTAAATGTGATTCTCTTTGCTCAAAAGTTGCAAATGAAGTGTTAAGAATGGAGCCAAATGAAAAGCTTCAATGAATTGTTATCAAGTACGTGTGGGAGGTCATATATGCATGTTTCCATAATTGAGATAGGTCACATAATCTAGTGCTAGTTGTGTATGCCTTGATTGAATTGATCATTGAAGCCTCACATTGGTCTAAGGACTATCTCATTTTTGATATCCACACACAACACACAAGTCTATGTTCTATGAATGTCATAATCATTTGTGTGATTGTACTTGATTAAATGTGTTTCACATGCTCAATCTTTGTTGATCAAATCCAAAAAGATTTTTGTGAGTTTTATTTGTTTTTGAAAGTGATTTTAGACTTTCTTGTGTTTCTTTTTGGTCAAATTGCATTCTGTGTGTTTTTCTTCAGAAAACTGGTTCAGGGGTTATTTCGCGACTGTCTCGCGACTGTCTCGCGACCAACAGCTTCTCGCGAAATGCGGTTTTGCAAAAACTGAGATTTTCTTAAAATCAGACAGAGAATCTCGCGACTGTCTCGCGACTGCGTCGCGACTTAGAGCTTCTCGCGAAAATTTTGTGCTTCAGTGGCACCTTTCGCGGTTGTCTCGCGACTGTTTCGCGACTCCCTTACCCGCGAAAATCGCGTGTTTTCAGTTTTATAGGGCTGATGTGATAGTTGTTTCAAAACATCAAATCTTCCCTCCCTAAAAATTTTTTTCGAACCTCTCTCAACCCAACTCACTATTTCATCATATCCCCTACCAAATCAAGCGTTTTTCTGCATTTTCTTCTTCAAGGTATGTTGATTAACCATTTTCTTCTAAGTTTTCACTTAGATTTTGCAGAATTTGTGGTTAGGGTTTTGATTTTTGGGTATTTTCGATCCTTTGGGTTGGTTTACAAAATTGAGTGGAGTTTGCGTCATATTTTTGATTGGGTTTTGTTGCATTTAATCTTGTTGCATCTGTGTTGGCCCCTTGTGGCATTTTATCATGTATTTAGGCAAGATTTTACCATGTTCATGCATTGCTCACACTTAGAGTGTTCTTATGCACATTAGGTGTTTGATAAAATGTCCAAATGACATTTTTGTGCCTTTTTGAAATCAAGTGATTTCAATCTGTGGATTCTTACTCCATTTGGTCATTGAGTGTGTGTTTCTATTACTTTACTCATTTTGCACATTCCTAGGCACATTGAGACACTCCCCATGCATATCAACTACACACACATGCCCAGTTACTTAGATTTATGTAATGTGTGTCTGTCAATCATCATTCACGGCACTACATTTGTCTTGAAACTAACATGAATCTGATCAAACTCTGTGCTATGGTTTGTGTGCTGTGCACATGTTTCCTGGTATCTTTGGGTGCTCTTTTGCACAGATGTCTCCGTTCAAGACTTCAGCTGTGAAAGGTGGCAGCAACAAAGGGAAAGAACCAATCATCGATGTTGATGAAGACTCCCCGAGACCAAAGAGAGCTCGTGCTTCAACTGGAATCTTTGATCCTAGCTTGTTTCGCTCTCATGCTGCTTTTGAATCCTATAAAAATCTCTTCCGAGATGCTCCTTTGTTGGTTGAAAGAGCTGTGGATCAGTCATCTCTGTTAGATACTCAAATTCCCACTTGGTTCGCCACCAAAGACTGGAATTTTCTTCTCTCCGATCTTGAAGATGCCTATGAGAACATGGTGAAAGAGTTCTATGCAAATGCTGTAGTTGAAGGAGAAGTGATCAAGTGCTGGGTTAGAGGAAAACGGTTCTCAATCACCCCGGTTTATCTCTCCGAGATTCTTCACATCAACCGGCCCATACTTCCAATCCCACCCGTATATGATGAGCTGGTTCCATCTGAGGGCACGCTTCGGAGAGCATTAGGAGATACTTTGGAGTTCTCCTCCAGCAGATCATCGATCAATGTGGCCTCACTTTCTCCAGAATTAAGGCTTCTATCAATGATCATGTGCAACAATCTCTATCCGTTGTCAAGCACAGGTTATATTAACCTTGGACGAGCATTATTTCTTCATGATCTGGTATCTGATGAGGAAATTGATGTATGTTCCCACATCTTCCACATACTGGCTAAAACGGTGAACCGAACTGCCTCAAGGAATTGCATTCCCTTTGGTCGTCTCATTTCTCGAATTTTAAAACTCAAAGGTGTGCGTCCCTCTGCTGATGAGCGCACTTTTCCTAGGCCAAGTCCAATTAATGGCCGTACTCTTCAAGCAAGTATGAGCCATACAAAGAAGAATGTCAAGCAAGAACATCATGCTCCCGCAGGAAGCTCGAGTTCTACCTCTCATTCTTATGATGAAAAGTTTGACACCATCATGGTTGCACTTCAGGATCTTAGCACCAAACTTTCAGGACTTACTCAGATCATGTACTCCCAACACTCCCGTCTTGATAAGCAATTGACCTCTCTTGAAACTCAAATGGATGAAATTCAGAGGAAGCTAGAAGAGAATGAAGACTAGCTATTCCATGACAAAAAGGGGGAGATGATGTCAGTGACAGGGGGAGTAGTGATAGGGGGAGAAGCAGTTGCAAGAAGTCTAGTTGTCATGTTTTCTCTATGTTTATGTTTACTTACTGCTCTCACCTGGCCTTTTGGTTTAAAGCCTTGCCACTATATGTCTAAATCGTATTATACTTAGTAGTGTTTCTTTTCAGTATATGTTTGTGTTAGTTCTATGCTTTGTGGCATATGTGCTATGTGGCATTTTCTTGTACCCATGTTGCTTATGTAAGCTTTAAGGGCTTGTTCCATGCATAAAAATTTGTAGGTCTTTGTGGTTTGTGCCATGCATTTGCTATACCATGCTTATGCAACCTTGATGCATGTTTGCTTGTAGTTCAATGTCATGCATTGTTTCTTCAAGTACATCACTCTTGTGCCCTAGTAGGATTGTTCCTAGATGCAAATACTTCGTGTATTTCGCATTGGTTGAGTGTTGGAGATGCAAATGATTCTCTTCAAATGAGCTTATCATCTTGCATATCCGGATGTTCATTTCATGTGTAAATGAGCATAGTAATTGCTTGTGTATAGTGATTACTTGTTTGATCTTGCCATGATCTAGTGTTTCTATTTCATATAGCTTGATCCTGTTTTCTTTATTGCTCCATATGCATTTCAAGTTTTCTACATGCAATGATATTAGTGTGTTGTTGTATTTCAGGAGATACTTGTTCATATGTTCAAGAGCTTTTCAGAATCTAGAATTAGGTGTGAGTGAGTTTTGCCTTTGTTCCCAAACTCACGTTTAAGTCTAGAGTCTGTTTTAGGGTTTTGTCATGGAATAGCCAAAGGGGGAGATTGTAAAGTTGTAATTTACAACTGTGTATTTGTTGGCTTTTATTCCGTGCCAAATTTGATTGTAATCATGTTCAATCGTTTAATACCCTGTATTTGTTGTGGGACTTGATGTAAGGGGTGTGTGAGAGAAAGAGTGTTGAAGACTCAAGCATTTGAAGAAGAAAAGGATTCTCGCGGGTATCTCGCGGGTATGTCGCGACCAAGCTTCCCGCGAAGTGAAGCATGTGCCAGGCACATGACGGAATGCGAAGAGTCATGCCAGGTGGAGACAACTGTGTCTCGCGAGTATCTCGCGGGTAAGGCCTTCCCGCGAGACACCCGCGAGACTAGCTGTTCTGCCAGCCTGTACTTTTTGAGTCACACCTTTTGCACCCCTCCTATATATATCACCCTTACCCACAATTGTTGAGGGATGCTTCAGAGAGAAAACCCTAGCCAAACACATTGGTAATTAGAGATTGTCTTCCCCACCTTCTCTAAACATTTTGCTTGTGGTATCTCCTCAACCATTCCCTCTCCATTGTCCATATCTTTGAGAGGTTGATAGCCCAAACACTTGACACACCTTAGAGAGTGCTGAGTGACGTTTTTGGTGCTGCTGGGAAGCATTGGAAGGAGCCTTCAATGGCAGATGCAACATGGAGCTTGTTGCGGGATCCGGATAACTAGGACAAGACACGGTTCCGAGAAGCCTTGTTGGAGTAGGAGCTTGGAGGGCTTAGGTACATCGGGTAGACTAGGCTTGGAGGGTCTTTTGCTAATCCATGTATCCCAACTGATTGTCTAGTGGATCGATTTCCGCTTGGAGGGCGGCGGAGAGGTTTTTCGCCGAGTTCTTCGGTTTCCTCTTCGATAACACGTCTCGGTGTTATTTGTGTTTGCATCCTTCTTCCCTACTCTTGTTCATTTCATTTTTTACTGCTGAGTTGCTTTAAATTATGGATTAGAGTAGTTGGTTGTTTATTCGCTTGTGTTTACACTATTCCGCACTTGTTAGTAAGTTAGTGTAAAATCAACCAAGCCGTAATTTGAATTTGGGGGTCTAAACCGCTCGTGTGTTTTCAACACATTTTCGAGTTTTCAGTACATATGATGAAAAGAAAAGAAAACAGTTTTTATCTACAATGAGATGAAGAAGAAATTTCTTTGAGAATCAATGTACATAAAGACTGATTGAGAGACCACTCATCTTGGGCACCATGTGGAATTGCGATGTTGATTAGGGGTATTCTCATGTCTTATTTTTTGAATTTCATTGCATCAAGGTACGCTGTTTATTCTTTGTTCTAAAATTCAAGGTTACATGTTATCTCTCATGAATGAAGTAGATCCGTGTTTGTTGTTTCCGTTGTGTGTTTTGTATGAGATGCAAAACTAGATTTTCCAATAGAAGCAACCAACATCAAGTTTAACCATAAAAATTATCCATTGGCCACTATCAAAATCACAAAACAAAGAGAAGTTGCACTTCACAACGTTATATAACCAGGGTGGCATTATGGCATCTTGCAAATTAATCCATTATGTTCCTCATAGCATTAGAGAGTAAAAACGTTATTGTAATTTTTTTTTTACATGATATAGGATAAAAATTTTCATAAACTTATTTAAGTTGAGAAATGAACTATTCAATACACCAGATTTAACACCTAAAAAAAAAAAAAAGCAGAACCACATAAACATGGATACAAAACCATAACAAGTTCAGACAAACCAAAACTCTATGAGGCATTTTAACAAAAACTTTCTATGCCACCAAATAATAATAATAATAATAATAATAATTGGGACATCGACGCTTTGCCTAAATCAAGCACTTTTGATCCCAACCACCCTTAAAAGTTATCTGATCAAATCAAATCCAACAAAAACTAAAACTTTTTTTGTTTTTTTTTTTTTTTGTTTTTATAGGAAACAAAAACAAAACTATTACTCATATTTAACAATCGATAAAGTTAAACTATAAATCAAATCTGAAACCCATGTCCATGTATTACAGAACCTAAGGCCTTGTTTGGTTGCTGAGTGATAGGTAACTCATCACTCATCACTCATCACCCTATCACTCATTTCTCATAACTTAAAAATCCCCAAAACACTCCCACCCTTGTTTGACGACTAAACCCACTTCTGTTTTTTGCCTAAAAACTCAAAAAATCACCTTTTTGTGGGACCCACGAGTTGACCGCTATGCAGTGCACATAGAACAGTTACCTGCAAATTGAACCCTTTTTATTTGCTTTGCACTTTCCTCTCTCAATCACATATCCCTAACACCTCATTTCCCTTTCACACTTCTGCTCTCAAAACCCAAACCCATCGACCACCATTGACCTCAACTCCTCCATCCTCACCCAACTACGCCGCCGCCATGGGACCCACATCCGTTAGCTTCCCCATTCATTGTCCTTGATAGCGAACCCAGTGAGCGCTGCTACACCTCGAAGAGGTCGCTACAGCTCCATCCTCCACCACACCTCTGCCCCTAAAATCGAGGCCAAACATCCACCATCCCTCCTTTGCTTCTAAAGGCTGATCGGTGGTGGGCAAAGGCACCACTGTATGTCAAATTTTCCCCCATTTTGTCTGGATTTTTAGGAAATAAATGTTATATATTTTCCAAAATCTACCATGGTGTTGAATACATTTATTACAGATTTGACCTTTGCAAGATTGTTTGTGTGTCTTTGAAGGGGGTATATGCACTAGTGAACTCATTGGTAGAGGTAAACAAATTCTCTGTTTTGAATGAGAAACTCACTATAAGAGAAACTCTAGATGGAACTTATTTGAAAACTGATAGTGATTTTTGTAGGGTATATATTTTTTATTATTTATTTCCATGATGTAGAAATTTGCATATGAGTTGAATTTCTGATGAACTTTAGGTTTAATATTAAAGTGTTAGCTAGAGGTCTGATACTAATTATGTACTTTTGTTTTTTGTATATCTTTCTTTTTTTCTTCTGTTTTCTGCCTTTTCTATTCGTCTTGATTTGCAGAAGATTATTTCTATTCCATTGTCACTTTAACTTAATTGCATATTTGATTGAGTACAAAGCTGATTTTGTTTTAGAAGTTCTTATCCATCGCATTGATCTACCAAGTGGTAGGAACCTGGAGCTTATCTGGTATACACCACAAATACTACAAAACATTGGTTATGTAGGAAGTAGTCATGTACTTTAACAACTCCTTTGTGAGATTTTTTTGATGCCTACTTTCAATGTGTCTTTGTATGCGATTGTGTTAATAAAAAAAAAAAAATCTGACTCTGGTGCAGCGGAGCTAATGGAGCGGCAGAGCTAAAGATGATTAGAGGCTGGCGTTGGAGCTTCAAGGGTCAGGAAGGA
Organism: Quercus glauca; assembly: GCA_023736055.1. Taxonomy (NCBI): domain Eukaryota; kingdom Viridiplantae; phylum Streptophyta; class Magnoliopsida; order Fagales; family Fagaceae; genus Quercus; species Quercus glauca. The sequence goes on from CM043325.1 coordinate 38,078,778, forward strand.
TGCTGAAGCTTCATTCACCATCTGGACGTGTCGTGGGTTTGGGAGAGGAGAAGAGAAGCTTCAAAGTTGAGAGGTGAGCTTACTTTAGTGCTTTGATGAGAGAGTGAAGAGGGTTGGTTGAGCTGAGAAGCATGTGACCATTGGGAGGAGTGTGCAAACTGAGTAGGTGATGTGACAACACATTGCCGTGGGGCCTACACGGGTTCAGGTATTTACAACTTTGCGATGTAAACTCAGTTTTGGTGTTTTGAAAACAAGTTTTCGACTTCACTCAGTTTTGTAACTCTTAACTCAAAAAACTAAGAAATGAGTTAAGGAAATTGGGAGAGGAAATCTTGCCAAACATAATTTGGTTGTGTAGGGCCCACCAGTTTTGAGTAGTGAGTTATCAAAACTGAGATATGATGAGTGATGAAAACACGGGTGTCCAAACACCACCTAAGATTCCAACAAAGTGCCATTAAAGGAACACCTTTAAGGCTTGACCCATTTTATATAAAAGAAAAGTAAGGCAATAGGAACTTGACCCAGATAATATTGACCTAAGAGGGAAAAAAAAAGTTTAAAAGAGTTTGAATTTACCAAGTAAAAAAATTAAAAGACTTATCTAGCCATGAGATATCTGCAGGCCTGGGTAGGAACAGATGAAGTAGAAATAGAGAAGAAGTGTTGCTAACATTGTGGTGGAAGGAAACAGTAGCAAATAGTGATGATGATGAACATAGAGATGGACCATCAGAGAGAGAAAAAGAAAAAGAGAGAATTTTCAAAATAATGAATTTTGAAAGCTTTTACCTTCTGAAATCTCTCATCGACCCGGCCATTTCCCAAATGAAGATTTGAAATTTGCAGACGAGTTAACAAATAGGACTAACGATGTTAAAATCTGTGGGTGTGTTAGAATGATGGGGCAGCTAAGCTGATGTCTTTCATTTTTCGTGATGTGTCTTCTCTCTATTGGTTGGGACTACTAGGTTAACATGCTGACTTTGTAGTCCTGGACTACCTAATAATTTCCCAAGTTTGACAATGAAAAATACGTGAAAAAAGGAGAGGGAAACTAATGTGTATGAGAGGTTTTCTTTCCTTTGGGTAGTTTGCCTCAACAAGTCACTTGGTTCCTTGCTTTTACACAGGTAATGTAAGGAAATTTAACCCATTTGATCCAACTTGCCAAACAATATAAGAAGGCTAATAAAGTGGGTGTTGCCCCGCATCGCTTGAGTGTAACTCTTTCCTATTACTTAAAACCCCATTCTACTACTACAAGAGTTAAGCCCTTTTATAGCGGTACTTTGGATTAAGTAAAGTGTTTAAGCTTGGTGAGAGAGTGTAATTAATTGTGTGTATCTTTAGTAGTTAATTTGTTTCTATATATATATATATATATATATACTAGTCGCTAAACCATGCGATGCACGGGAAAATTAATACCTAAGTTCCAAAATAGTGCTATTTATTTATTTTTAAGAATGTTAAATAATACATGAGTATTTATAGAAGTTCAAATCTCTTAAAACACTGTACCAATATGAGAAATTCGATTGCTGTGTTCTACCCAAGTACAAAGTTAAAAACAACATCTGACTTTGTATTACTTATTTGTACCTTTTGTTAACAACCTTAAACTACTGGTAGGCATCCTACGTCTATTATCAATTGCATCTTTTCTTTCATGAAATTTAAGGTCTCTATCATTTTTTTTAAACATAATCCCTTCTATTATTCAGTCTGTCAGCAAAATCCTAGTAATCCTAGTTGTTTATTCCTTGTTCTTGTCATCATCAATGTGCTTAAAAAAATCACATTTAGGAGTATCATTTGAAAATTCATATATGGTGCAATTAATAAATAGTAGAAAGGGAGCATAACATTCAAACACAAGAATGCTTTACATATCTTTAAATAAACTACATCATTTAAATAAATAAAAAAACATATTAAAAGAAAAACATTAAGGACCTTGAAATTTGTGAATAAGGTTAAAATGTTATTACATATAAAATTATTCATCAGCCCTGTCTCAGTCTTGTGTGCACTGCAAGCAAGAGCTGGGGCATTTGAATCAATTGCAGTCCTTTCTTTTCAAGGCAACACTTGCAGCTGTACCCCACATTCCATCTTGCCTTTGGATGGTTGTCCTTAGAGCTTGCTATTAGAGATATTTGAAAACACAGTAGCAGCCATAGCCTATTGAGGTTACAGAGATAGAGAGAGGGGGAGTGCATTATCGGGTTCAAAGTAGTTCCAAGTTTAAACTAAGTAAAATATTAACTAAAATACCGTGCTAAAAATAAAAATTTAAAATATTGTTGAGGTGTAAAATTGTGAAGACTCCAAAGCTGAGGTGGCACACTCTTAAGAGGCCAACTTTTTATTAACATTTGAATTTACCTTGCAACCTTCTATTAACATGAAGCAAACAAACACAACCTATGTTAATATTTCTCACTACGTGCTTCTTTAAGAATCTGCCAATAACTACCAAAACATCCTGGACTTTGCATCAATTCTTAGTACAATGCCAACAATTACCAATTATCACAATACAACTAACACTAAGTACAATAGAAGCATAATGCATATTAGCATGTACAACAACAACAAAAAAAATTCACAAATAGTAGCACCAGGCCTTAGTATAGCAGCACACAGCAGCAATAATGTTAGTTTGAATATTGGAAAATGAAGATTAGCCTTATGCCCATAGGAGCAACATAGAAAGCCTATTGACTAAAACCTTATCTTCTTTCCTTGTTTTTGGTAAGTGAAAAACTTTATCTTCTTTCTAAATCATTTTATTTCAAATTACTGAAGCTCACCCTTCCAAGGGTTCAAAAGAATGATGACAATGAAGCATAAGCAACTGTGAACAGTTGTCGGCCTCATTAAACCATCAACACAATAATTAGACTACAAATATGAGTTATATTAATAAATATTTTTCACAAAATTAAATCTACAAATAAAAATACCTAAATAATATTTGACACAAATTTTTGTTGTTAAAAATACCTGTACTGGTAGTGGTTCTTGCAGTATATGAAGGTGTCAAGAGGCAGGGTTGAAGGTGGGTGATGATTTGACATGGTAGAAGTTTGACAATCTTAGAATTCCATTCTCAATCTCTCTCCATCTATCTCTGTGTGCACATTTACGATTACCTTTATCGGCTACGAAATCATAATAAGAAATTATATTAAAAAATTAATGAGATGGAAACAAACAAACAAATCCAATTAATTGAACAAATTCTAAGGTGTGATTAGACTACTATAATCCAAATCAACTTTTGAAACCAACAATACTTAAACGAAAAACAATTTAAATATAAACCAATTAGTAAAACAAAATAAAAGTTAAAATGATTCAAGAATATCTGATGCTATTCGTACTAAAATGGATTTAGTTGGAGAGAGAGAGAGAGTGACCTTCTTGGAGGAGTTGGCTAATTCCGTCGTCGGGGAAGAGAAAGGCTCAAACGGGAGTGGAGACTAAGTATTGAGGAGACAGAAAGAACAACAACTCTAACTCTTGCTCGTACACCGCTTACTCTTCGATATCCTTATAATGTGTGTAAGAAGAATAAAAACAACTTTTGCAGCAATCGGAAGAGGTTAAGAAGTTTAAATCAATTTTGGCCGTTCATTGTATCTTTTGGATTGTGTCAAAGATGGGTATAATTTTATTAATAAATTATAAAATGAGAGAAGATATCTAACCTTTGGAAATAAAGTTCAGAGAGGCAGTGATAGGGAGGAGAACAAATAGAAAGAGTGGGAGAAGAAATAAATGGTTTTTTTTTTTTTTTTTTTGGGGTTTTGTGGGAAGAACTATGCAACTTGAGAAGTTTAAAAGACACATTAGAGCACTCACAGCAATGATGCTATATTGCTATATTTTAGCTTTTCAGACACTAAAAACTTGCTGCAACAGTGGAGTTAAATCTAAAAATTTTAGCTCCATTGCTACAGTGCACATCTATCTACAGATGTGCACTGTTCATGAGAGCAAAAAAAAAAAAAAATTTTTTTTATTCTGCCTTGCTCCTTTTTTTATTCTTTCTTTTCACACCATGCCTCTCTCTCTCTCTCATTCACTCTCATCTCATCTTTGAAGCTCATCTCTCTCAAGCTCACTCTTTCAACTCCGATTTGAAGCTCACCCACGCCGCCTTCAATCATACACGCCTAAACCTCTTATCTCTTCCTCAGTTTCAGATTATCTCTCTGCTTCCTTTTCTCTTCTTTCTTTCTCTCATTCTCTCTTCTTCCTTTTCTCTTTTCTTCGGATCGGCATTGGGTTTGTGCAGTGGTGGACGGGTTGTGCAGTGGGTTTATGCGATGGGTTTGTGTGGTGGTGGGTTTTTGTAGTGGTGGACTAGGGTTGTGCAGTGGGTTTATACAGCTGGGGTTAGTGTGGTGGATGGCCGTGGGTGGTGAATCATGGAGACTTGGTGGTTGCTGGGTTTGGTGCTGGCTAGATTTCAGTTCCAATATTGAATCAATGTGGGTCCCTTCGGTGGTGGCTGGGTTTGAATCGGTGGTGGTTGTTTGGGTGTTGGCTGGGTTGTTGAATCGGTGTGGGCTGGGTTTGAATCGTTAGTTTTAGGTTCATCTGATTTGAGTTTATTTGTTGGTTTTGGGTGATTTTGGAATGTGTCTGTGTTTATTTTGGGTTGGTAGTATTTTTTTTTTTCCTGCTGTGGACTGGTGGTGGTGCTGGTGGTTGTGGTTGTGGATGATGAGATGGTTGTGGTTGGTGCTGTGGATGTTTTTTTTTTTTTGGTAGTGAGATATATTATTTTATTGTAGTGGTTATATTATTTTATTGTGATGTTTATATTATTTTATTATGTTGAAAGCTAAAATAGATCTACTGTTGCAGCATGTGTGTAGGTAAAATAGATAAAGTAAGTTTTGGTGTTGCTAAATAGCTAATTAGAGTCTAAAATAATATGCGCTTCACTTAATCCCAAAATGAAAAGACACCATTGTTTTATGTTATGTAAATATAGAAATAGATCTCATCAAAAAAAAAAAAAAAAAAAGATATAGATATAGATTAATTTATGTAGCCATATGAGCGGTTAATAAAAAGTCAAAAAGTGCTTATTGAATGAAAACATGCTTATTAATTGAAAATGTGCCTATTGGAAAATGAAAAGTCGCATTTATTTGGTTTTTTTTTTTTTTTTTTAAATGTGTACGTGTCATTAATTTATGTAGCCATGTGGCGCAATGAGGAGTGATCAACAAAAAGTCAAATGTTTCAGCTATTAGTTAATATATATATATATATATATATATATATATATATATATAAGAAGGATGATTGTTTGAGTAGGTATAGAGTATAGGCTTTAATGAAGGTACTAAATGCCAATTTTACAGTTCATCAAAAAAAAAAAAAAAAAAAAATGCCAATTTTACAAAGGAGAGGGGGAAGACTTTTTTTTCCTTAAAACCAATTGAGTGACTAGGGACGTTAGACAATGAGAACCTTGTTGTGTTGTGCACTAGTTATTTCAGAGGTCCATACGACCATTTGTGACATATCAAGCTCCATGTTCATAATCAGTTTTGTGGATCATTAGAGCTATGAGATCAAACTTTTTGGGCCTTCTAAAATACAAATTCCAAATTTTTTTTTCCATGAAAACTCATGGGCTTAGACCTTGAGCTAAAGGTTTGAAGTGATTTTCTCCTTTGTTAGGTCTTTTTCCTCCATACCCATTTTGTGTAAATATAAGTCTTTATTGAAGAAGCCCATTATGTAAAGAGAGATCATAGTTGGTTGTCCATGTATATTTCATTATTAAATAGTATCATTTCTTATTTTATCCACTTGGATTTCATATATAAAGTTACAATATGATTTATTTGTTAAAAAGAATCAATTCAATACATTTATTATTTAGCCACGTGTTATGAAGAAAATGAATCCTTGGATCAAAGAAAAATGAATTTGAAAATATTGCGGGAATAATTGGGAAGATCTAAAGCCAAAAATGGTATTTATTAGCAATAACATATTGGAGGAATTCAATCAATAGAAATTGATTGGAATTTGAATAATGTGGACAATGAGCTTTTGATCCATTGAGGAGAAAATATAAGAGCCTGTTTGGTTGCTTTTTTTTCATCACTCAATTTCCATCACTCATCACTCATCACTCATCACTCATCACTTTAAATAACACACTTGTTTGGACACCATCACCCAACTCCCATCACTCAATATTTTTCACACTATTTGTGGGCCCCATACCTCTCTCTTGTCAGACCAAAGCTGTTTTGTTACCCGCAGATTGTTTTCATCCCTATCAGCCTTCTCTTTTCTCATTTCTCATTTCCCCTTCCCCACTTTAGCCCTATCACTCTCCCAAAGCATAAACCCGAACCCATAAAAATTTCTCAGGCTCCTTCGCCTCGTCAGGACCATCACCAGTGAACAGCACCCATCTCTCCGACGTGTACGACGGTGGGATCTTCTCTGTCATGATCCAGCAGCGCCGACGAGCATAAAGAAACGTGACCCATTTCCCCATTTTGTCACGGACGATCTCCTCCGACCCAAGACGGTGCTACCTTATCCCTTTCTGTACTCTCTCACCTTGTTTATTTATCTGATTTGTGTATTTCGCATTTGGGTTTTGAGAAAAATTTTAGGTTTTAGCTTGAACTCTGTTTTCCCGGTTGTTTGGTTGGTGAGAAAATAATAAAGGAGAAGTTTTTTTGGTTTTTTTTTTTTTTGTTTTTGTTTATATGATATTATTGTGCTTACCCATTGCTGGTTTGCTTCAATGGTTTGTAGTATGCAAAAGGGTTTTACTCTAAATAACCCATTTTCTCACTGTCTTTCTTTTCTGCTCTCTGTCTCTCTCTCTTTTTGCTTGGTTCTAAATAAAAATTTGAACTTGATAATTCTTTCTACAATTTTCTTTGTGACCCAAGAGTTTGTTTGCTCTTTTCTTCCATTTCCTCTGGTTTTGGATTGCTTAGAAGTGGGATTTGTGTTTTTTCTATGAATTGAGATTGTGCATGATCAATGTTGTTCTCCGTATTTTAGTTTTAGTTCTAGGATACTTTTAAAATTTTATGCTTGTTAACTTTTATTTTTGTTCTGCAATGCTTCTTTTGAATGATATGTGGATGTGTTTGTTTATGTCTCTCTAATGTGTTAATGTTTATGTTGTATGCACCATATAATAATTCTTTTTGGTTGTGTGTGTTTATTTTTCCAGCCTTATGATTTTTACATAAAAGAATGGAATTTGGCTTCTGGGTTGAAGTGTAGAAGGGTGATGTATGTGTTTTCTTTTCCTGAATGTTTTTTGCAGGCATTTAGATATTTTGTATAGCATTAAATTCTGAGACTTTTGATTCTGTTATGTGATGGAGTCTTGAATGACTCATGAATCCCAATGTTAGAGTGACACTGAAACTATTTTCATTTCTGTGCTCTAAGAAACCTTGAGGGTTTCTAAAAATGCACAGTGCACACTACACATGCACACAGAGTCTGATATAGAACTGGAACAGCAACAAATTAACCAGCTGCAAACTTGTAATCATTCTTAAAAATGCACAGTACACATAAACAGATTCTAATTTAGAACAACAATAAATTAACTTACAACTCAAGGACTTTAGCGAATTACAACTCAAGGACTTTAGCGAATGTGAGCTCAAAGAGTGTGAGCATGGAATAGAGAACCCAATTAACAAAGAACCATTGTTAATTGTATAAAATACAAATAGATTTTCACATTGAAAATCTAATTGTATTTGATACAATTAACAAAGGTTCTTTGTAACAAATTATGCTTACATTTTTTAATAGTGGACTATTATTTAGGGACAATCATAAAAGAAAATGTAAATATTGTGCTTGCTATTATTTAGGGACTCATTTTGTTATTACAGACCCAATACACAATTGTGCTTGCTATTCTTCTTTGATACAATTTTTACAACATTAATATCTTGTCTAAGTAATGGACATCACAACTCTCAATAGCTTGTAATTTTATTGTTATTTCAGATACATATATAAAACTGTCCAGCATGCTTTTTTTCTTTTATGTAATATGATTTTACAGCATATACTTATGCACTTGATACTTATAAAAAAAAAAAAAGTATATGCTGATAGGGAGGCAAATCTTGTCCTTCACATTACTTTGATTTCAATCAAAGGTGGCAATGGAGAAGGCTTTAATGAAATGTTCAAATTTGCTGTTCAACTTGGTCAAATTATAGATGGAGCTGGTTCTTGTCAAAAACTTTAGATTGTTGGGAATTTGCGACCATAATGTATCCCAGTGCTTAGCCACTATGTTAACAGTGTGCACATGCCTCATAGGTGTTAGATATGCAGAGGGAATTTTCTGTCCTTGGTGGTGAATTTCATATCCTAGCACTCTGATCATGTGATCAAAAGTGCGCGTAAATGTCTTTAGGCTTTGATTTTGTTGTTGAAAGAGTAGGTTATGCTCATCTTTATGGCTCAGCCACATTATAAAGGTAGTGTGATATATAGGCAGAAGGAAAAGCTAATAACTTATGAGCAGTTTTGCTCCAAATTTTTTATTGTCTCCACATTCAGGGTGGATGTAGTTTCTAAAAGCCTCAATTATGGCCCTCACACATGGTTTAATCTTATTTTTTTATCCTGAAAAGATCCGGCGATTACCCTGTTAACTGGATTAAGTGGTTTGATTGTGTCTGTTTAGCTTTGCTCTTGGTTCTAACCCATGTTTTTAACTATTTAAAATAAGTTGTCTGTTTTCTCAAGAAAAAAGAAAAACAAAAAAAGTCTGGCCAGTTTTCAGTTAACTAAAAGAAACTAATGCCCTTCCGCACCCCCTTCCTCATTTCTAGGGTTGTGCATTCAATATGCCATTTGATGATTTAGGTTGGTCAGTTTGGGTTGGTAGTTGGCAAAATTTTCATTCTGATTTGAAAGCTCGAAAATGTGTTGAAAACACACGAGCGGTTTAGACCCCCAAATTCAAATTACGGCTTGGTTGATTTTACACTAACTTACTAACAAGTGCGGAATAGTGTAAACACAAGCGTATAAACAAACAACTACTCTAATCCATAATTTAAAGCAACTCAGCAGTATAAATGAAATGAACAAGAGTAGGGAAGAAGGATGCAAACACAAATAACACCGAGACGTGTTATCGAAGAGGAAACCGAAGAACTCGGCGAAAAACCTCTCCGCCGCCCTCCAAGCGGAAATCGATCCACTAGACAATCAGTTGGGATACATGGATTAGCAAAAGACCCTCCAAGCCTAGTCTACCCGATGTACCTAAGCCCTCCAAGCTCCTACTCCAACAAGGCTTCTCGGAACCGTGTCTTGTCCTAGTTATCCGGATCCCGCAACAAGCTCCATGTTGCATCTGCCATTAAAGGCTCCTTCCTATGCTTCCCAGCAGCACCAAAACGTCACTCAGCACTCTCAAAGGTGTATCAAGTGTTTGGGCTATCAACCTCTCAAAGATATGGACAATGGAGAGGGAATGGTTGAGGAGATACCACAAGCAAATTGTTTAGAGAAGGTGGGGAAGACAATCTCTAATTACCAAGGTGTTTGGCTAGGGTTTTCTCTCTGAAACATTCCTCAACAAATGTGGGTAATGATGATATTTGTAGGAGGGGTGCAAAAGGTGTGACTCAAAGAATACAGGCTGGAAGAACAGCTAGTCTCGCGGGTGTCTCGCGGGAAGGCCTTACCCGCGAGATACTCGCGAGACACAGTTGTCTCCACCTGGCATGACTCTTCGCATTCCATCATGTGCCTGGCACATGTCTCACTTCGCGGGAAGCTTGGTCGCGACATACCCGCGAGATACCCGCGAGAATCCTTTTCTTCTTCAAATGCTTGAGTCTTCAACACTCTTTCTCTCACACACCCCTTACATCAAGTCCCACAACAAATACAGGGTTTTAAACGATTGAACAAAATTACAATCAAATTTGGCACGGAATACAAGCCAACAAAACATAGTTGTAAATTACAACTTTACAATCTCCCCCTTTGGCTATTCCGTGGCAAAACCCTAAAACAGACTCTAGACTTAAACGTGAGTTTGGGAACAAAGGCAAAACTCACTCACACCTAGTTCTAGATTCTGATACGCTCTTGAACATATGAACAAGTGTCTCCTGAAATACAACAACACACTAATATCATTGCATGTAGAAAAACTTGAAATGCATATGGAGCAATAATGACATGATCAAGCTAAATGAAATAGAAACACTAGATCATGGCAAGATCAAACAAGTAATCACTGTACGCAAGTAATTACTATGCTCATTTACACATGAAATGAACATCCGGATATGCAGGATGATAAGCTCATTTGAAGAGAATCATTTGCAACTCCAACACTCAACCAATGCGAAATACACGAAGTATTTGCATCTAGGAACAATCCTACTTGGGCATAAGAGTGTTCATCACTCAACCAATGCATAGAATGTATATGCATCTAGGAACAATCCTACAAGGGCACAAGAGTGATGTACTTGAAGTAAAATGCATGACATTGAACAACAAGCAAACATGCATAAAGGTTGCATAAGCATGGTATAGCAAATGCATGGCACAAACCACAAAGACCTACAAACAATGCATGCAACAAACCCTTAAAGCTTACAAAAGCAACATGGGTACAAAACGAAATGCCACATAGCACATATGCCACAAAGCATAGAACTATAAACACAAACTTCTGAAAATATACTGAAATTAATACTAAAGTTAAAAACATAAGTGTCAGAAGTATAAACTTAAAACAGTAAAACATTAACTATAAACCAAAAAAAACTTAGTAAAAACCGTCTGAAAAACCAATAACCAATAGTTAATGTAGCTATGTTTCTAAGCTATGCTCCCCCTAAGGCTGTGCAAGCTCTTGTTCATCAGCTCCCCCTCAAAATTTTCTCCCCCTTTTTGACCGGAATGGCCAAAGGACTAATCGGAGTCTGATCCATGTGTGGGGGATAGGCTCTGAATCTGAGCGGATAGGGTAGTGATCTGCTCCTGAAGGTATGCAAACTGATCCGCTGTGTGCTGCACATGAGTATCAAGCACTGTGGACATGTGGTCCATCTTGGCTAGGATCTGATCAAGCTTGCTGAGACCCTGTGGTTGTGCTGGAGCAGAAGATGATGGCTGTGCAGTCTCTGGAGCAGAAGTGAACCTCTCAATCTCCTCCTCAGTATCTCCACCCTCCTCTGGGATATCCTGAGGCGCACCCCTAGGCGGTGGAATGAGATGAGGACCTCTCTTGGGGCCTTTAATGTGTGCTGTGCTCCGAGTCAGAGTGTTCGCACCAATGGAGTAATCCCTCTGAACAACAGTGAGGCCACTAGGGAATTTCAGCTTCGTCTTGGCAATGAGCCCCATGATCAATGAAGGAAAGGGCATTATGGTTCTGGAATTTTGCTTCGTGATGCTCTTCTTCAGAATGTGGAAGATGTGGCTGCAGATATCAATCTCCTTATGAGTGAAGAGGTCGTAGAGAAACCTCGTCCTTGGAGCCGAGAGAGTGGTGAGGTTGGTGACTGGATACAAGTTATGGATCATAACGTAGCTGAGAGTTCTCATTTCTGGAGAGAACTTGAGAGTATCCATTGAGGATTTCTTTGGAACCCCACCAAGGGCTGTTATCATCTCCGTGATATGCCCCAAACGCTCATCATACTGAACCGTCATTGGCTGTGAGGGAGGACGAATCTCCAGGAAGTCTTGAATGCTGTCCCTGGTGATCTCAAATTCTCTTTGCCTCACCCAGCAAACTATCTTATCGTCTTCTACAGCAGCATTGGAGAAGAACTCTCTGATTATCTCTGAGTACACCGTTCCAATAGGATTCAGCTGTTTGGTCCAAGTCCGTTCTTTGAATGCATCTGGAATGCATGTGTTCTCAAGCTCTTCCAACTGCACCACCCTTTCCATGACAATGGTTGCTCTCTTGTAGCAATCATTGTACTTCATATCTGCCTCTGCGGATTTGAAGTTATCGGAGTCAGTACGAGCACGCTTGGGACCCTTCTTCTTGGTACCGGCATGCTTGGTGGGAGACATCTGCACAAGAGGACACAACACATAGAGCACAAGAGCACACAACACAAGAACAAAAAAACTTGATTAGATTCAAGTTAGTTTACACTTAGTGATATATTCCCAAAACAGAGTAAGGTGCAAAAACAGAGCATTTCCAATTCATATACGCATGCTACACAACATACATTGTTAAACTAAAACACAAATGCATTGAAAAAAAAACAGGGCATTTTGAATGAAATTAAATCATTGTGCAAGTATGTGTTTGTGTGAGTGCATATGTGTGTGTAACATGAAATGCATGAGTGTGTGCCTAGGTGTTTGCCAAGTGAGTACACCAAATGCAAACTGTAATGCATACATGAACAAAGATCAATTCAAGACCAAAACATGGTAAGTTATATGACAAACTTGAAATTGGGACTCACTTGAGACCAATTCGGCACAACAATGTCATTTAGACATTTAATCAAACACCTAATGTGCGTGACAACACTTTGAGTATGAACAATGCATGAACATGGTAAAATCTTGCCTAAATACATGATAAAATGCCACAAGGGGCCAACACAGATGCAACAAGATTAAATGCAACAAAACCCAATCAAAAATTTGGCAAGAACAACCCTCAATTTTGAAAAGCAACCCAACATTTCGAAAATCCCCAATTGTGACAACCCTAACCACAAAATCTGCAAAATCTAAATAAAAACTTAAAAGGAAGTGAGTAATTAACATACCTTGAAGAAGAAAATGCAGAAAAATGCGTGGTTCGGAGTGGGGTTTGATGGAATAGTGACTTTGGGTTGAGAGAGTTTCGAAGAAAAGAAAAGAGGGAAGTTTTTATGTTTTGAAAAACTGTCACATCAGCCCTATAAAACTGAAAACACGCGTTTTTCGCGGGATAGGGAGCCGCGAGACAGTCGCGAGACAACCGCGAAAGGTGCCACTGAAGCACAAAATTTTCGCGAGAAGCTCTAAGTCGCGAGACAGTCGCGAGATTCTCTGTCTGATTTTGAGAAAAACACAGTTTTTGCCAAACAGATTTTCGCGGGAAGCTTCTTAGTCGCGAGCTTCTCGCGAGAAAGCCACTGAACCAGTTTTTGATGAAAAACACACAAAATTCATTTTGACCAAAAAGAAACACAAGAAAGTCTAAAAACACTTTCAAAAACAGATAAAACTCACAAAAATCTTTTTGGATTTGATCAACAAAGATTGAGCATTGTGAAACACATTTAATCAAGTACAATCACACAAATGATTATGACATTCATAGAACATAGACTTGTGTGTTGTGTGTGGATATCAAAAATGAGATAGTCCTTAGTCCAATGTGAGGCTTCAATGATCAATTCAATCAAGGCATACACAACTAGCACTAGATTATGTGACCTATCTCAATTATGGAAACATGCATATATGACCTCCCACACGTACTTGATAACAATTCATTGAAGCTTTTCATTTGGCTCCATTCTTAACACTTCATTTGCAACTTTTGAGCAAAGAGAATAACATTTAGAGAAAGATGCCTGAAATTTTTGATATTTCATTTTATGAGATAGCCTTTGGCTTTTTGGGCATCATACATTTTATTTTGGTCGCTTTCCCTTTTTCCTAGTCGAATACTAGTTTGTGCGACAGGCTTTTGCAGCTCTATATCTCTTTTCATTTGGAGATTTACATTTAGAGAGCTCTTTTAAGCAAGAAAAATAAAAGTGGGAAGATATATAGGCATGAGTCTATGCATGTATCAAGATCAACACAACCATTCACTAATCATTCATGACAAGGTTGAAGATCTATTTACAACCGTCACATAGATTTCAGAATTTCTTCCACTATGATATGAGTGCATGAGGGACAAGCTACGCTCGTTAAATGCACAAAGCCATAAGTACAAAGGTACAAGGCAAAACATGATTTGAGACAGAACTCAACAAAGTGATCAAACTTTTTAGATTTTATAATTTTTATGGGTTTTTGAAATTTTTGAAACACACCCAAAACAGAACAAGAAATGAAAGATCAACAATAACAAGAGCAAACCATGAAAGTAATGCATGATGCAATGCAACAACAAATGTCCCTAAACATGGAAAGAATTAATGCATGGACATATTATAGTGCTTATGCATGAGTACCCCTCTTCACCCACACGTCACGTGCGTTTGGGGTGATATCCTTGACGGATTGGGTACGAGAGTTTGGACTTTCAAACCTCCTTGTGAAACTCTCCAAGCAAGTGGTGAAGGCACCGATCATCTTCATCACGTCTGTCACTCCGGCATCACGAGTTTGGCTTCTTGAGTTCTCACCACCCCAAGTTCTATTGTCATTCCTTCTTCCACGTGATCGAGGAATGCTTGCATTATTGTCTGCTCTCAATTTTTGACAGTTGGGTCTGGTGTGTCCTTGCAATCCGCAATAGTGACACACATAATCCGTTCTAGGACCTCATTGAGGTCTTGAAAGAGATCTTGCTCTGGTTTCGTGTCTACCTCCAGCTTGATTTCGGGACTTATTCATCATCCGTTGCTCATTTACATTCTTCTTTTCAACCTTAACATTCTCAGGAACAGCCTCCTCTACAATTGGCTCTACGGCCTTCACAAATTTCACTTCTTTGGTAACTTTGACTGATGAGCTACTCCCTCCGGTATATCCCAATCCGGACTTGTCTGAAGAATGTTTTTGGGATGAGATAACATCATCCAACTTTCTGGAGGAGACCCTTTCTATCTTGGCTTGCGCTTGCACCACCTCTTGTTCAAGAAATCTGATCTTCAAGTATGCTTCTGATAGCTCACCATTCAGTCCTTCTATTTTGCATTTGGCCTCCTTATGTCTGATCATGAGACTTCGGTAGTCTTCCTCTGCTTTCTTCATTTTTCTCACAGCTGCCTTAGCTATTCTTGCATATTCCCCTGACTTCTCAAGAAGTGAGGAGTAGTTCTCTTGAATATTAGTTGTATTTTCTTCCTCTTCAGCGTCTGATTCTTCCACAATTCCAGCAGATTCTGAATCAGAATATTCACCAAGTTCCTTCTCAAGTGCACCCAAGTCGTCCGAGGAATCTTCATTAGCAATAGTCATGAAAGCGGAGTAGTTTCCCTCACCGTCACAGCTCTCTTCCGAGTCAGAATCAGAAGATTCAGAGTCACTGAGCGTTGTAGCATATGCTTTTCCTTTTCCCCTCAGAAAATTCGGACACTCCTTCTTGAGATGTCCATGACCGTTGCACTCATAGCACACAATGTCTGGAGAGGGTTGATAGTCCTTTCCTTCTTTTCTCTTAAACTCTTTCTTATCACCTCTTGAGGAAGAGAACTTTTCTCTATTGAACGGTTTCCCACTGTTCTTCATTTTCAGAAACTTGCGGAAGTTCTTTGCAAGATATGCTACTTCTTTCTCCACTCCGTCTTCTTCGGAGGAATCATTCAATCTTTCGTTGATGGTTTTAAGGGCAAGCGATTTGCTCGTTTTATGGGAAGGCAATCCCAGCTCATAGGTTTGGAGAGACCCGATCAGCTCTTGAATCTTAATCTCATCCAAGTCTTTGCTTTCTTCTATGGCTGTAACCTTTGCTCTAAAACTTTCGGGCAAGGACCTCAATATCTTTCTTACCACCTTAGTGTCTTCAATCTTCTCCCCAAGATTAAGTTTATCAATGACAATTTCATTGAGCTTCCCATAGAATGAGTCAAATGGTTCATCATCACTCATCTTGAGTTCTTCAAATTTTGTGGTGAGCATTTGGAGCTTTGTGTCCTTGACTTTCTTTGTACCCTCATATGTAGTCTCCAAAATCTCCCAAGCTTCCTTGGCTACTGTCATATGAGATATCCTGTGGAATTCATCAGGGGACACACCACAAAAGATAGCATTTAAAGCTTTACTGTTAGCATTTGCTGCCGCAAGGGCTGCCTTATCCCAAGTGGACTTAGGAGTCACCGGCTTGGTCCAACCTATCTCAACCGCATCCCAAACGGTATCATCGATTGAACATAAGAATGCTCTCATTCTAACTTTCCAGAATGCATAATTGTTCCCATCAAAAAATGGTGGAACATTGAGCGATTGAGACCGGTCCATCTCAAGAAGGGTCAAGGATCACACTTAGGTAATTAAACCTCAGCAAGTGTACCCGCTCTGATATCAATTGAAAGCTCGAAAATGTGTTGAAAACACACGAGCGGTTTAGACCCCCAAATTCAAATTACGGCTTGGTTGATTTTACACTAACTTACTAACAAGTGCGGAATAGTGTAAACACAAGCATATAAACAAACAACTACTCTAATCCATAATTTAAAGCAACTCAGCAGTAAAAATGAAATGAACAAGAGTAGGGAAGAAGGATGCAAACACAAATAACACCGAGACGTGTTATCGAAGAGGAAACCGAAGAACTCGGCGAAAAACCTCTCCGCCGCCCTCCAAGCGGAAATCGATCCACTAGACAATCAGTTGGGATACATGGATTAGCAAAAGACCCTCCAAGCCTAGTCTACCCGATGTACCTAAGCCCTCCAAGCTCCTACTCCAACAAGGCTTCTCGGAACCGTGTCTTGTCCTAGTTATCCGGATCCCGCAACAAGCTCCATGTTGCATCTGCCATTAAAGGCTCCTTCCTATGCTTCCCAGCAGCACCAAAACGTCACTCAGCACTCTCAAAGGTGTGTCAAGTGTTTGGGCTATCAACCTCTCAAAGATATGGACAATGGAGAGGGAATGGTTGAGGAGATACCACAAGCAAATTGTTTAGAGAAGGTGGGGAAGACAATCTCTAATTACCAAGGTGTTTGGCTAGGGTTTTCTCTCTGAAGCATTCCTCAACAAATGTGGGTAATGATGATATTTGTAGGAGGGGTGCAAAAGGTGTGACTCAAAGAATACAGGCTGGCAGAACAGCTAGTCTCGCGGGTGTCTCGCGGGAAGGCCTTACCCGCGAGATACTCGCGAGACACAGTTGTCTCCACCTGGCATGACTCTTCGCATTCCATCATGTGCCTGGCACATGTCTCACTTCGCGGGAAGCTTGGTCGCGACATACCCGCGAGATACCCGCGAGAATCCTTTTCTTCTTCAAATGCTTGAGTCTTCAACACTCTTTCTCTCACACACCCCTTACATCAAGTCCCACAACAAATACAGGGTTTTAAACGATTGAACAAAATTACAATCAAATTTGGCACGGAATACAAGCCAACAAAACATAGTTGTAAATTACAACTTTACATGATTATAACCCAATCCAGCCGATACTAATAATAGTTCAGAAAAACAGGTGTTTTAAATTTTTTAGTATTTATTTCGGATTTTGATACTCAGTTTATAGATGTTACGAACCTGATATGGCATGATCCTTTATAGATGTTTCAGGTTGGTTTCTCGTTGGTTTACAGGTTGGGTTATGTATATATTAGAAGCTTGGGTTCACATTGGCAAAAGTTTCAACCCAAATGACCTGACTCAATTACCAGTTGGGTTGGGTAGAAAGCATTCCAAATCCAATGCGATCCAAACCATGTACACCTGATCTTCATTATGTAAGATTGTGGCCATTTTTTTTAAGATTAAAATTGAAATTGCTTTTGGTTAGTATTCAGTTGATTATTAAAAATGGATGATGCCCTTTGCCATTCCCTTCCTCACTTTGTAAGTTCAATTTTAATATAAAACTCTGATTGCTAAATATTTGTGCCATATTGCTGGGATTTGCTTTCATTTTGGTTGTTAATTAGTATTTCTCTACACCAGTGGTCTTTGATACAAGGTCTGGAGGTCATGGGTTTGCTCGAGTCACAGTTGCCTATCAAGAGGAATCAATTAGTTCCCTAGCAAATTACTCATTTATTAGTGATGTTTTCAGTTCAGGACAACTTTTTCTTTTTAATATTATGAGAGTCATTTTTTACTTACAACAAAGCTGAGAGGGAATTCAAACTTGACTTCTTTTTGTAGAAGAGCTGGAAAATACTATTAAGTTGCAGGACTCTTGGATTATATTATGTTAGTCAAATTAAACCTTGAAGATGAACTAGATTAGACAACTGGGCAGGCTATAATGATTTGTGAATATTTTGTTGGCATAAAACTTGGTTCCTCTTGATTGTTCCCTGTACCATAATTTATTGACCATTTTGTGAGTTGGATGAGTTCTATTTTCCTTATTGGACTTATTGCATGAGTTTCATTTACTCAGCAGCCAAATGTCTTCTGCCACTACTTATGAGTCCACTTCTAGTGGCCATATGTGCGATATGGATCGGTGTGTGGAAAGGACCTCCCTATCTATCCGTAATTTTGGTAGGAGGTTTTATGGATGTCAGCAGTGGTCGCCGGTTAGTATTACATGATTTTATCGTCGTTACATATTGGACTTGTCATTTTCTAACTATCTTTGCTAACCATCTTATACATGCCTTCAATGTTGTATGTAGGACTCCGATCAGGCATGTAAGTTCTTTAAATGGTTGGACAAGAACACATGCCCATGCGGCTGTGCAACAGCACCACTTGTCCATGAAAGGTTTACGAGATATAAGGCCGAGGCCGTAGCTGCAAGAAATGAAAGGGATGAGGCTCATGCAAGGGAAGCAGAAGCACGAGAGCTCCTAAGGATAGCAAAGCGCAAGGTTGAAAAAACTAAGCTCACACTCCGGATTGCTGAAAAAACTAAGCTCGCACTTCGGATTGCTGAAAAAACTAAGCTCGCACTCCGTACCCTTGACTCATTCGCACTACCCTCCCACCCACCATGGACAAATGTGAACTGCATGTCCATGTTACACACACACAGCACATTAGTTGAAACTTGGCTCTTGCGGTCCCTATGTGCTTGAGTCTCATTTGCAGGAGGTCTGGCACTCACGTGCATTCCATCAATTGCTCCTATACATCTCTACACATGAAATTTTTCATTAATCTTAGCAAGCACATTTCAAATATCATATTATTTTATTGTTATACGAAGTTAGTTAAGTAAGGGAATGTTTTGTACCTCAAACCATGGCCAGTACTTGTTCACTTGAAGATGTTCGGGAAGGCCTGTGACATTCTGATCAGATTTAATTAAATGCTTCGCATAGTGGTGGACAGCCCGCAACGCCTTACAAAAATGCCAGCACACGGTTTTTGTTGAGTGCTGAAACCTGTTTGCAACATATCTAAAGTGGGTGTTGTGTCCAAGTATGTACAATAACATGGCCACAGCTTGAGTGGCATTCACCTCACCAAGACCCGAATCCACCAAGTAACCATGTTGAGCCAACTCGTCCACTAAATGTAACAGTAATTCAGGTGTCATGCGGAACATCTCATAACACTTAGCTGGATTACCGTTAGTGACCTCGTCCATATACGCCTTGCCAGTCAACGCACTTGTTCACATTGGTTGTTTGTCATAATGCCACTACATGTACGCATACATCTCCCCGACTATAGGATTCACTAAATTAAACTCTGCTTCTTCTTCACATTCGGACTCCGAATCAGTCCAATCATCATCATTTTCTTCACAGTCATTGCTGGAACCAACGTCGTTGAAGTATGCATCATCGAAGTCATACTCTTGGATCGCCTACCACCAGTCATTTCTAGACACCATAAGTGACCTACACATTAGCACAAACACACTATTCAGGTAGGTTATGTAAAGAGAGATATAAAAGTAAATATGTTATTAAAACAAGTTCATCGCATAATATAAATGTAGAATATAAACACCTAATTCAACAGTCACCATAATAAACGTATAAAAATCAACGAACCCAAAATCCAAATCCGTCACATAATATATAACAAAAACCATACAAACATCCCAAGTTCAACAATAACACAAACCATACAAACATCCCAAGTTCAACAATAACATAAACCATACAAACATCCCAAGTTCAACAATAACATAAACCATACACACATCCCAAGTTCATAAATAACATAAACCTTAATATCATCCATACGAAACATTAGCACACTAAATAGAACAACCCGAATCCATAGTACATAAAAACCAAATAGCTTAGACTTAATGCAATATTGTTTTCCCTCAATCCTCCAGGTTTAGAATGTCCTTAATCCAAGACTTCCTCCTCTCCTCCGGCATACACATAAACACAACCCTATTATCCTTTTGCTGCAAAACCTTTGACATCTTGATATAGGCCTTGTTACTTAGATCCGCATACAAATTCAGCACCTCCATTGCCTTGGGAAGTGAATAAGGATCACCCCTTACCACGGATTAAGCGAATTGGTCGGATGCACCGATAGACCTGCCAAGTTTACCAATATGCCTATCCTTCGTCATTGCGGTGTACTCCTTTAGGGCCACAGTCATTTCACTTACCCTATTCGACTTCCTCGATGCCTTTTTACCCTTGCCACTTGCACCTTGCACAGGACGTTTTCCTACCCGTTGGGTTACCTCCTCAACCTCAGCATCCTCCCTAGTTTGAGGGAAACTCTCAAAGTTAGGGGTGTAACAGTCATTGTCCAGATGGGTGGGTGCACTTGCATTGGCATTGGCATTGGCAAGCTCTTCCTCTAGGGCACGCTCTTCATCACTATTCAGGGGAGGAGTGTTTGAGGAGATCTGCAGGTTCCCAGTCGCAGTAATAGGGGTGAACAACTACTGCAGTGATGGGTAGTTTGGGCATCTCACTTTCCTTAAGTTAGTTGCACCACAATTGACCTACAATGTCCTTGGAAACATTAGCACACTAAACACAGCAGTGAATATATTACCAACTTGGAGGCAAATTGTATAAATAAATAATTGCAATAAGTTATATAATTAATAAACAACAGTAAACATACCGCAATCACATTCTGCCATACCTCGTCAGAATAAGTCACTGTTTTGGTCTGCTCGTCCCACCCTAACCCTGTGTGTTTTAGCAATTGGCTTCACTTGCGTTGTTTGCTTCGGAGCCTATTGTGCTTCTGTCGAACTTGCTTACAGAGAAAGTCTTTCCCAGTCCTTTGGTTAAGTTCACCTGTAATTGATGTCCACGTAGGACCCTTGAACACACCGTTTGGCATGTTACCCTGAAGTTGTTCCTCCAACATAATCTCAATAAAAATATGTTCTACATTGGCGGGCCGCTTTTTGTCATCCTTGTCTTGTGATTCATGTGCCATCTAATTGAAACATCTCACATGGTAGCTCATGACAGATAATAATTTTAAGAATTGCTTAATAGGACTCTAGGATTCATGTGCCATGCAGGTTTAAGGGGTCCAAAAAATGAAAAATCTTCCACAGTTAAATCAACACAGATATGAAAAAGCATGCACTGAATGTAGGAAACAGTTGTAATATATAAATCCTTCATCGAGGTTTACCACATATACAATGTGACCAGATATACAAAAGGTGGACGATCGAAGCAATGAGTTAGTAAACTGAATAAGTGGTCACAAATACAACTAGGTTAGTGCATGGTTAAGTACATGGTAATCCATAAGAAAGTACGCTACTGAACATAATGGGAACAAAATATGTCAGTAGTATATCAAAAGGGACATGCACTAAATTGCTTCGACTACGCATCCGCCTCTTACTGCGGCGGGTCATCTGACAATCGATCTGGAGAGGCCACAGGGGAATCGTTGGGCCGAAGAGATCTGGTACGGCCCACCATTGCTTTGCAATAATTCTGTCGAATACGCTTCCACCTCGTAATTACCCGCCTCACAGTAAAGGCCTTCCCCATGCGGGCATTAAGATTGTCTGTGATCTCCTCCCACACTAGCACATTGGCATGATAAGGACGCAAATTCCCACAAACATAGTGTCCAAGTACAGAGTCACACAACACATCCTCACAATTGGCATCCCATGTTATCAACTCCGCAGCCATCTTAAAGAACAACACACATATCTCATACGCAATCATATCACAAGTACAATAAAGATATCCCAGTATTTTTAAAGCAACAAATATTGAGCATAGGATCCATGTTAATATGTATATAGGATCAGAAGGTTTTGTGGGATCAAAAGCTTTAAGCTGCAATATTATGAAAATAATCCTATTGCACATGGTAGCGTGTATGTATAGTATATTTTGTAAGAATATCATGGGGACAAGTTTAGTATGTTAGTTAGAGACAAGGAATAGTGCATCATAAATTTGAAACAATTTGTATGAAGCTATTTAATTGTCGTCCTCTTTGCAAGTATCTTGCTAGCCATGAGGAGACAAGCTCATTATAGGGAACCATAATCGGGTAACACTAGAAAAATATTCTAAAATCAAGATACATTGAAAAAAATTTTAAAACAAAAAATGCATTGCCATCGAACTAAGGAGAATGCTACTAAACTTACTACATTAAGATTCATAATTCATAGCAAACAAAAGAATAAAAAAAAAGTTGCTTGATTGTATTCATCTGATATTTTGGTAATTGAAGTATCGAACCTAGGTTACAGCTTGTCTTAGTGATGTTTATTTTTTAGGTACAACTTAAGGTTGTCTACAAAGGCTAAAACCATCAATTTGTGGTAGAGGAAACTATATATATTTATTTCACGGACCCCCTTCAACAAATAATGATGAACAACTTAGCCTGATACCATTCCAAACAAAGTAAAAAATAAAAATAAAAAATCAACATTAAGGTCACAGCAAGACAATAGACTACAAACCATACAACACTGAAATGGAAACAATCTTGGTCTGAGATTGGTAAAACTTTCACCATTCAAGATCGACTAAGAAACTGGACAACCTGTGACTTGAGACAACAAAGAGTAGATACTAACTAAACTGCTCCTTTGATAGGACTGCTCATAAATGTTATTTGACATTACTCGAGTTGGTGACATGCTAAATAAAGATGCCTCAACACTCCTAAACGACACTGTCTTGCCAAATGTGGAAGAAAAGCAAAGCAAACTGGGCCAAATAAAAATGACTTTGTTCTCAATTGATCCTATAATTATGACTTTGACAAAACAAGTTTACATTTTAAAATTTGTTTTATTCTAATTATATTATAAGTAGTGTTATTTTTTGTAAATATTTTTTTAAATTAAATGTTTATTTGAAATTAAATATGAATTTGAATTGAATATCAAAAACTTAAAATTAAAGGATAATAGATAAATTAATTGAATTTGAAAAAAAAATCACTAATTAATTTGTTATTAACAATAAACAAAATATAACCTTCATTACTTAATTAGTAATTTTGCTAATAATTAGTAATTTTGCTAATAATGTATTACTAAATTAGATAAATACTGTATTACTTAAAGGAGTTATCGACTTTTGAACTCAAGTGTCAAGTGGGCAACTGTATTTTATAGCCTTTAAAAACTAGACTCATTTTTGTGGCAAATCACTTACAAAGAACAAGTGATTAACTTAATGATCAGGACGATAATATGAGCAAAATCTTAATGAAAATCACAATGATGTCAAGTGTCAAACTGTCAAAAAATAACAATAAATATACAAAATGACTTCTTTTTTTGCTTAAAAACCAAATTAACCTTCATTAACTAGCTAGCAGAAACAAACACAAATTCTTTCCTCCAAGCCTCCCAAATATCACTTAAGAGGGAGGAATTGTTACGGCAAAAATATACTATTACATCACAATAATACTTAGCTAGATTATGAGCCACAAAGTTCTCTCTTTTATTAATCCAAGAGAGAGGAGGAACAACTAGAGAAAAAGGCTTTAAGCTCCAGCAAGTTATGCAGCAGATTATTAATACTGTTGATGACTTTAATGCAGATTCAAGAATCTCCTTTAATAATATATAATATTGTGGACTTCTTTTGTGAGATCAAGTGTATTGATAATATACCAATGTCTAGCTAAAAACACACACACATACACACATATATATACATATATATACACCAATGGAAACTACCTTGGTTATATATTTTTGTTTTTTGATCAATACTTTGAACTTATTTTTAACTTAATTTCTTATATATATCATGCAGCTTTTCTGTTTAACTTTCTACAACTCTTCAACAATAACGGAGTCTTAAGAGAAACAAAAATACAATGATTCTCACTATGATAATGTATTTATAATGCTACTTGGAATACCTTAAGACTCAAAATGGTGGAAATATGATATTTCAAACTTCCATTAATTGATCTCTCATGGTAGAACCATCATTGACAGAGCAATTGGTTGGTAACAAGAACAGGCAGCTTAATTGAATAAAAAAAAAATCAAACAGAGAAGCACCATAAATTGGTTCCATAAATTATTTAAAAAAAAAAAAACCATAACCACGGGAATCCAGTAGATCAAATCATGCTTAACCAAACATCAAACAAAGAAAAAAAAGAAAAAACTGCAAACAGAGAGAAGCACAGGTTCACCACGGTTGAAAACCCATAACCACGGGTTTCAAAAGATCAAATCAAATGCTTACCCAAACATCAAACAAAGAAAAAGAAAATGAAAAAACTGCAAACAGAGAGAAGCACAGGTTCACCACGGTTGAAAACCCATAACCATGGGTTTCAAAAGATCAAATCAAATGCTTACCCAGACATCAAACAAAGAAAAAAAAAGCAGAGAACATTTCATCACCACGGGTTGATACAGTTAAATCAAATGCGAAAACCCAAACATGAAACAAAGAAAAAATAGGAAAAAAGAAAACAGAGAAGCAATACCTTCGGATTTCTGTGGAAAAAGCTGAGAAAGAGGTCGGTGGTTGCTTGAGCTCGGATCGGTAAAATGTGTGAGGAGGTGAGGGCAGTGAGAGCTTCTTTGTGGTGGTACTGGAATGGAGATGAGAGAAATTTGAGATGAAAGCTCTGCCAACTGAAGAGAGAAGTCTGAGATGAAAAAGCTGAAGAGAGCTGTTGAGGACAGCATCAAAAGGCGCGCCTCACGTGAATGCCTCTAACTGTGGGACCGGGTGTGTAATGTTATTTACAAGTTTGCCATTGAAAACAGAGAATTGAAAACTGAAAACAGCCAAAAGTTGTTTTTAGTTTTCACAACTCATAACTCAAAAAGTAGAGAATTGAGAGATGAAAACAGAGTTATTGAAACAGAGAATTGTGTAGCCAAACGAACTTTGTGCAATGGGTCCCACCATTTTTGAGTTATGAGTTATGGAAATAGAGAATTGAGTCATCAAAAATTGATGAACCAAACAGCCTCTAAGCCTTGAATTGAAATCTGCATGACAAGAGAACTATTTGTTATGAGCCCATTCCAAGATGTAGATAAAAATTTTGGGTTGTGATTTTGGAGCCTATTTTGTGGAGTGAGAGTAACAAATGCCCATTAAATGCTATTAAAAAAATATGGGTCGTGAAACCTTACCATGAAGTGAATAAAATTGTGGGCCATAAGCCCAACCTACTAATGTTGAGAAATTCTGGATAAAAAGCCAACCTGTATGTTTGAGCAAAGTTTGGGCCTTTTCCAGCTTTGAATAAACTTTTTTTTTTTTTAATTAACAACTTTGAATAAATATAACCTAATTTATTTTGCTTCTTTCTTTATAAAATACTAGTCGCTAACCTGTGCAATACATGAGATAGTTAAAAAAAAATAAAAGTATTTATTTTGCTTAAAGTTCTATGATTTGACTTAAAAAAAATGTATAACTTGAAAATGAATGAAAGAAGTAATTTTTTTGTTCAATATAATGTGATGGGTTTAGACCCCTTACAAATAACCAGATTGCGAAGCCTAGATTAATTAGCCAAGTTGTTACTTAGTCAAATTATGCAATACTAGGTTAAAGCAATCAAATAATCATATCAAAATAATAAAGCAGCGGAATAATAAAAGACACAAGATATGATCACCCAGGAAACCACACGGAAAAACCTGGGGAGGATTTTACCCACCGATCCTCAAGGCAAAACAGAATCCACTAAGAAAGAATTGAAGTTCTTACAAAAGGACTTACAAGCTCCTCGCTTGACTTCCTAATGCTACCCACCAGTAAAATTTCTTGACACGACCACGCGCAGGCTCCGAGTCCATGGACTACTTCTTTCTTTGAATTCCTTAATCAGCTACAAGCACCCACGCTTGATATTCTTTGAGCTTCAAAGGCAGCAACCAAGTTGATCATCAAGATGTTGAAGTGATCTCAATCTTAAAAGCCCTAAGCTTTGTGTAAAGGAAAGCTCCTTTAGATCTCACAAGAGATTTACACAAAACCGCAATGTATGAGCAACAATACAACTTGTGCAACTCTTAAAAACGTGGCTAGGGTTTACCTTATATACTTAGGGCAAAAACATAAAACCCTAAACGTTTAAAAAGTTAGAGCTGAGTTGGAAATTCTGCAGAAAACGCATCTGGGCCGACTTTCGATCGATTGAGTCTAACCTTCGATCGATCGAGCCAGGCCGAAATGCCCCAATGCATCTGCAGTCACTCGATTCCAACTTTACAATATTTTAACAACTTTGAGCAAGCCTAAACAAGACTAAATACATTGTTTTGATCATGGTTTGCCAACATTACAAATTAGAGTTCTAAATACATAAAATCCTAAGACCTTAGAACCTAACAAACTCTCCCTTTGGCAATCCGTGACAAAACACAAATTAAAAGCTCAAAGTTTACAAGTAAAAAGCCCTTTACAAAATAATGCTCATAAACTAAAATTCAATCCTAACTACCATCCATCGGTTGCAAGTGTAGACAGCAGCTTTGTTGAATCAACCTGTATATTTCTGAAATACTCAACAAACACATAAACGCATGTGTGGCAGGAAATAGTATATAAACAGGTATAATATTCTTGTAAGATTCACACAACACAAAATAAAGATATATATCAATGAATCAACTCATAAATATAAATCAATAAGCAGTGAATCATAAGACAACAAGAATTAAAAGAAAACATGTATATCAATATATCAATCAATGTTACTCCCCCCCACATGAATATCCCCAAAAATGATATACAAAGTGAAGCACCTAGATACAATCTAATAAACTCCACAAAAATATCCCATGCTAACAAAAAATATCTCCCCCTAACTACAAAAACTCCTCTACAAGTCAAAAAATCTCTACTCCCCCTTTTTGTGACGGAATGCCAAAGGACATCATAGGCCATCATCAAAAGGAGGTGGTGAGGAAGAACGAAGATGCGCCAAATCCGCTCGCAAAGCACGAATCTCATCGAACAAATCCACCAAAAGCTGACCATGAGCCGCCTGAACGGTCATGACAGTCTCCAAAGTACGACGAACATCAAAGTCAGCCGCAGGAGGTGGAGGAACAGCAGCAGCACCTACAGGATCAAGAACAGCCTCACCAGCAGGACCTGTAGAAGAAGAAGGAGGAGGAGGAGCGCTACTAGACGTCTCAGACCTAGGGTGTTTAGAACCAGCTCGAAGATGAGCGGCCCTCTGTCTAAGAAAAGACGCACCTATAGGACCTATAACATGAACAGGCTCAGAAGCAGGGAAATCCTCTAAACCAAGATAAAGTAAAATCCTATGAATGAAAATAGGATGGACAAGGGCATGAGCAGTAGATGAACTCCTATAAACTTCGTTCAAAGAACGAAGAAAAAGATAGGGAAAACTAATAGGAGCATCAGTGACAAGAGTGTACAAAAATACACACCTCTCAAGAGGAATGGTGTGCAGATGAGAAATGGGCTAGAGTGAGTGACAGGCTATCCTAAAGAAGACATAGGTAGTCTTAGGAAGCTCAGCGGTGGTGATCCTAGGATCAGAACCCCACTGGATAGATGACCCAGTGATGTAAGATATGACATCACTCAACTCGGGTGACTCATCATAGGGATAGACAGGATGCCTAACCAACAGTACCTCAAGAGCATCAGCCACTACCTGAGGAGTAATGGAGTACTCTACACCTCGTATCCAACTCCTAACTAGAGTGTTGGAATCATAGATGTGGACAGAGAGGTTCGAGAAGAACTCTCTAATCAAGGTAGCCGGAGGTGGAGGGTCAGACACAGCTAACAAAGGCAACCAACCCCTACGCTCAAAATTTGCCCTAATGGCAGGATCAAGCTCATCTAACAAGACAGAACGCTCAACCCAAACCTTTCTCTTAAGGTTTAAAGTCTCAAAGGTCTCTTGCTTCTTCTCACTAGGGAACCTCTCACTATCAAAAGAAGGTGAGGGTGGAGAAGGAGAGGGAATAGTCCTACGGGCTCTAGTCTTCCTAGGCATGGTGCTAAGGAAAGGACAGAGACACAAAGAGAAAACCAAAAAGAACAAAAACAAAACCAAGGACAGACTGCAAGTTAGCACAAAAAAAATATAGAATAAAAATCTATATGATGCATGAACATTAACAATGTTATGATGCATGAACTAATATAGTAACCAGGATCAAATTAAGTTCAATATCACAAAATTGGCTTGAACATAGAGTTTCTTAACAAAAACCCTAAAAATTTGAAAACCACTTGAAAAATTTTGCATCAAATTGATGAATTAAGCATTACAAAACACAATATAATGATTATAATTCCTGAATACATCAATACACAAAGCCAATTTCATCAATTTTAACTCAATTTCACAGAAGCCCCAATTCGGACCAAATATAAACCCTAGAATTTTCAATTGATCACAAAACTCAAAATTGATCAAATTAAACTATTAAGAACATGTTTATAGTGTGTCCCCACCAAAACCCATTGATCAATTTCATACAATTAGGTCTGAATCATCACAAATCCCAAATAGAGAAAGTTCCAAAAAACTCCCTTAAAATGCATGAAAAATGCATGTAAATGTGAAAATAAATTGAAAAGGAAGGGCAAAACAGACATACCGGCTTGAGGAAAGAGAGATTGTGCAAAAAATCCGGAGGAAAACGACAAAAAATTGACCAAATGAGCTTGCCTCGTCGGAGAGAGAAAAGGAAAAGTTTTTGAAAAAGATTGAATAACTTTGAAAAAGTTAGATTTGTTCTTTTAAAAAAGCTTCTCCACGATCTTCGATCGATCGAAAAATACATTCGATCGATCGAATGTGACAGTCATTTTAACACATTCTAGGACACTTTTTCGATCGATCAAAAAACACACTGGATCGATCGAAATGGGCAGAGGCTCACTAAATTTTGAGGAAAAATCACTGTTTTGAAAAATGCAAACCTAATTTTGAAAACAACTCCTCAAAGCCTTTGAACAATGAAATCAAAATGCATGAGTATGAGATGAAATGCTTTTTCAAAAACCCAAAATTTTAAACCCAATTTTCTCAAACACAAGTTTCAATCATCTTCCCATTTAATTTTCTCAAGCAACAAATATGTTGTGCACAAATCTCAAGATTTTTTTTTTTTTTTTAAAACTTGGTTGGTCAGACCAAAAACACACACACTAGCATGTACAGTGTTTAACAAAGAGTAACTTGTGTAGTGTGTGAAACTAGCAAAGACTTGAGATACATGTGAGGTGATATGTGAATAGCAATCAAACACAAAGTCTACACAATTTATCACATAGAATTTAAAAGAGACTATCACCTAAAGAGTTACATCCTATAACTCCCACATCTCCTAGATCAAAAGCTTGCAATCATGTAAGTTTCTTGCATTTTTGCCTCTTATTTATGTGAGACGGCATTCAGCCTAATAGTACACACCGGTTTGAATTAAGTGAATTGGCATCAAGCCTAATAGTACACACCAGTTTTAATTTAATTTGAGATTACACCTTATGTTCTTTTTGTGCATGTGCTACACTTTCTCGAGCACTAAATCTTATGATATGCACTAAGGTGTTCATGATTGGCTAGTGAACAGTGGTGAGATGGTTATTTATGCCTTTCTCAAAAGGATCAAGTCCGTCAGTCAACAACATGTGACTTCATGATTAAGGCAAAGTGATTAAGAACTACACACACCTTTCCCACACAACATGCATTACAAGGTTCCAACTAGTCAAGTGTAGTAAATAAGCTCATCAAAGTTAAACAAGGTACACAACATGACATGTGTAAAAAGATTGACCAACCTTGTTTTCAAAAATCAAGAAAAATTATATCCAACATAGATTTTGCTTTCTCCTTTTTTTTTTTTATTTATTTTATTTTTTTATTATTATTAAAAGAGAAAACAAATAAATCCTAGAATGAAATGCATGTATGTAATGCAATGCAAGTCCTAGAACAAAAAAATATAAAAACTAAAGAACAATGGTCACAACAGAATAGAGCAATGAAGCACAAGGACCATGTCAGAAAGACTCAGTTATTTCGAGTCTTTTGCATCCAAAACTTTTTAGATGCACCCCGAGCATTGGAGTTCTTATTCACATTAAAGTGATTCCCAACTCCAGAATTGGAATAAAGGTTTAACGCCTTTACCAATTCACCAATTAGTGCCATAGGATCTTGTGCTTGAGGCACAGGCACTTTTGGTCTATTTGCTCTCTTATCAGTTTGAAGCTTGTAACAGTTAGGACGGATATGTCCAGACTTACCACAATAATGACAAACCCAAACAGGTTTACCATGCATCTTGTCTTTAGGTTTGGTAGGCTCCTTAGGTTTGGATTCTCTTAAGTCTACCTTAATCTTCTTTGGTGGTGAAACTTCCACAGGTTTAACAATCTCACTCACAGGGGGTTTAATGGTTTCACTCACAACCTTACTCACGAGAGGTTCAGAAAAAGAAGAAGGAACAAAGACAGTGGAATGTGGTGCAGAATCAAAGATGCTTTCAACATATCCTAGTCCAGATTTATCAGTAGGATACTTTTGAACATTCAGCATGTGATCAAGTTTAGAACTAGCAGATCTAGCAACAGATAAATCATATTCCAAAGTTCTAACTTTATCAAGCAAAAGCATGTTTTCAGATTTAACATTATTCAAAAGTTCATTAGCATCAAAAAGTTTGACAAGCAAATTCTTCCTTTCAAGCTCAAGAGCATCAATTTTCTTCAGGCCTAAATCAACTTTCATAGCATCCTTTGCAGCAATTTTGCAAAGTTTGTTGTAGGCCTCTTGAAGATCTGCATCTTCAGAGAGTTCCCCATCAGTAGGGTTCTCCTCAGCAGATATGCTTTCACTGACTACAGCAGTAGCAGTGAAAGCAATGAAGTTTCCATCCTCGTCACAACCGGACTCATCATCGGAAGCCTCATTATCACTAAGGGTTACAGCCATAGCTTTACCCTTATTTCTCAAGAAAGTAGGACATTCAGATTTGACATGACCATACCCTTGACAACCAAAACACTGAGGACCCAAAGAATTATTTGAAGATTGACCTACTTGTTCTCTAGGTTTTTCAAAATTATTAACCTTAGTGGGATCATTCCTCCTAAAGTTTCTAGGTTCAACAATGTTGGTATTCCTTGCTTTCCTATTAGTGTTTCTAAGGAAATTTCTAAAGTTCTTGGCAAGGTAAGCTATCTCTGTAGGAGAGAGCTCATCATCAAATCCACCAGCCTCAACATCATCAACAGACTTAAGAGCCATTGATTTGGATTTGGTAGTCTTGGGTAGATCAGACTCATAGGACTGAAGAGATCCTACAAGCTCATCCACAGGGATGGAGTCAA
Organism: Quercus glauca; assembly: GCA_023736055.1. NCBI lineage: Eukaryota > Viridiplantae > Streptophyta > Magnoliopsida > Fagales > Fagaceae > Quercus > Quercus glauca. Next base: position 38,110,412 of record CM043325.1, read on the forward strand.
CATCCTTACTTTAGTAATGGCTGTCACTTTGGGTCTAAAGTCTTCAGTTAAGGATCTAAGTATCTTCCTAACAACTTTAGGTTGATCATAGACTTCACCCAAATTATAAGCAGAATTAACAATATCATTAAGTTTAGCATAAAACTCATCAAAGGTTTCATCATCAGACATTCTAATGCTCTCAAACCTAGAAGTTAATTGCTGCAATTTGTTTATCTTAACAGCCTTTGTGCCTTCATGCACAGTTTGGAGGATTTTCCAAGCAATATGAGCAACCTCAATATTAGAGATCCTCTTAAATTCCTCCATTGAAACAGCATTGAAGATGGCATTCATAGCTTTCCTATTGAAGCCTGCTGCTTCTTTTTCAGAAGTTTACCACTCACTCACAGGAGTAGTGAGCTTCTCCCATCCATATTCAACGGAATTCCACACCCTCTCATCTATGGATTTCAGGAATGCTTTCATCCTTACTTTCCAGTAAGCATAATTGTTCCCATCAAAGTGAGGAGGAATAAACAGAGAGTGTCCATGCTCCATGACAACTAGGGTCAAGGATCAGCTCAGAGATAAAAATCTCAAACAGAAGAGCAACCCGCTCTGATACCACTTGATGGGTTTAGACCCCTTACAAATAACCAGATTGTGTAGCCTAGATTAATTAGCGAAGTTGTTACTTAGTCAAATTATGCAATACTAGGTTAAAGCAATCAAATAATCATATCAAAATAATAAAGCAGCGGAATAATAAAAGACACAAGATATGATCACCCAGGAAACCACACGGAAAAACCTGGGGAGGATTTTACCCACCGATCCTCATGGCAAAACAGAATCCACTAAGAAAGAATTGAAGTTCTTACAAAAGGACTTACAAGCTCCCCGCTTGACTTCCTAATGCTACCCACCAGTAAAACTTCCTGACACGACCACGCGCAGGCTCCGAGTCCACGGACTACTTCTTTCTTTGAATTCCTCAATCAGCTACAAGCACCCACGCTTGATATTCTTTGAGCTTCAAAGGCAGCAACCAAGTTGATCATCAAGATGTTGAAGTGATCTCAATCTTAAAAACCCTAAGCTTTGTGTAAAGGAAAGCTCCTCTAGATCTCACAAGAGATTTACACAAAACCGCAATGTATGAGTAACAATACAACTTGTGCAACTCTTGAAAACGTGGCTAGGGTTTGCCTTATATACCTTGGGCAAAAACATAAAACCCTAAACGTTTAAAGAGTTAGGGCTGAGTTGGAAATTCTGCAGAAAACGCATCTGGGCTGACTTTCAATCGATCGAGTCTAACCTTCGATCGATCGAGCCAGGCCGAAATGCCCCAATGCATCTGCAGTCACTCGATTCCAACTTTACAATATTTTAACAACTTTGAGCAAGCCTAAACAAGACTAAATACATTGTTTTGATCATGGTTTGCCAACATTACAAATTAGAATTCTAAATACATAAAATCCTAAGACCTTAGAACCTAACATAATGGTTTAGAAGAATTCTTTTTTTTTTTTTTTTTTTTTCATATCATTGGTTCTAGATAACACATCTCGGCATGAGTTATTTAATGGTGATAACTTCACATAATATTCAACTGCAGTTAAATCTACTATCCACCACCAATCTAATCTATGTTATCTTGATAGTTGATAGTAAATCTACAAATTACATTCTCATATCCTCCTTCATTTAGAAGGTAACTGAAATAATGATTGTATGTAATGTACAAATTTTATTCTTTTACAATATAATTTTGGAAATTTTTTGAAATAGAATTTTAAATTTATTAAAACTTAGTTAATAGAGTTTCTATTCTACCTAAAAGTGAACTATCACAATTAATGAGAATTTAACCATTTTTTGCAGAGAGAAGATAACCATAGGCCCAATTTTTATTTTACAGCATAGGATATTATAATTAGATCCATACCATATGTAATATGTTAGTCCATTATCATAGTTCCAAATAATATCCTAATGCCTATCTATCTGAGTTTTCTTTTTAATGATGCCATAAAGTCTTTTAAGTTCCAAATAATATCCTAATGCCTATTTACATTTAAGATCCAACGTATCCAATAATTTTTTTTAAAAAAAAGTAATTTCAAAAGTCTTTTAATTGTAAATTTTTTTAATCATAAAATAGACTTTATCTAAACTCTAAAGGAAAGCATTCAGAATGATCACATCATTGATACCATATCATGATGGTTGCAAATAGTAATATTATTATGCATGATTAATAGATGAACAATGAAACTGTAAATTAACAATTTAACAATTTAACAATTCAAATACCAAGTTTAAACTACAACAACAAATATATAGAAAACTCCAAATATTGAAACATACTTCTTCTGTCATTTTTATTATTCAATCAAAACCAAAGTTTCAAAGATAATTCCAATTCAATTAAACCCAAAACATGCATGCATATGAATGTAAAGAATTCCAAAAATAAAAACAACAATCTCCAAAAGCCTTTGCCTAATACAGTCACTATTTATTTATTTATTTTTTCAGATTGTGCGTTGTTTCATCAAACTTTTTATAATTGACCAAAATATCTCTTATATATGTTAACATTAAACCTGATAAGAAAACTTTACATACCTTTTGGTTTGAAGGCGCTCCAAGAACCAAATTTATGCAAGAGACTGTACAGCAGAGAGGTGTTGGAAAAATAATCCCAAAAAAACTATTTAAAATATAACACAAGAATGAAAAGCCGAGCTGAAATTGTAACAAATAATCCCTTAAAAAAAAGCTATTTATAATATAACATACGGTTATGGATTTCTAATCAAATTTGGTTAGGGTTATGGATTCCTAATCAAATTTGGTTATATAATTTTTTTTTAAAGGATGAATATGTTGGTAGAGTCCATTTGATATAAATTTAAATCCTATTGAAATTAAAAATGATATATATTTGTTGAGTCTCATTTGATATAATTATAGAGTTTAAATCCTATTAAAATTATAATTTCTAATCATGTTAATATAAAAAAAAAATGAAAAAAAGAAGAGAAAAAAAAAACGTGATTGATAGATATAAGGAAATATGATAGATTTTTTTTTTTTAAATGTCATCAACATAAAAATTATCAAATTAATGGAGATATATTCCGTTTTTTAGGATAGATTTATATTAATGGAGTTATTATATAATTTGTTAGGATGATCTGAAAGTTCCCTTGATTAAGTTTTTAGGCAAGAAGACATGGATGGAAAATAGCCTTTCAATTGAACACAAGAGGGATTGCTGGTAATGGTGAGCAAAAAAGCCATGATTTTGGTTACACTTGATTGGATAGAATAGAAGCATCGTTCTGATGCAAATTGTTTTTACAATAATATGTTCCTGAATTAGATCCTACTACAATAGCTGTAGGCTCCAGATCAGAGCCACCTATTGTCTGACGCATTAAAATGGTTCCTCTCCTTTTTGGATAAATAATAATATAAACTTCAGCTCAACATAATTCTGAATTCAGGTAGCCTTTGAAATACAATACAAGTAGCTCTTCAAGTTTCCAAGATAGAAGAAGATGAAAAGAAAACATTCCAGATTATGAATCATCATTGTATTCCTTGGCACCCTCTTCAGCAATAGGCTCAAGCTTTGGTAAATTGGAAGGCTTTTTCTGAGGGTAAATAATGAGAGCAAGGGTTACCTAAACCCAAAAATTCAAGTTTATGATCTCCTTAGCCATTGAAGGTTGATATAAAGAGAAACAAATTCTGTAAATAAAATTTGTAGAATATTTTTTTTTTTCTCTCTTCCTTGTATCTAAAGAAAGATGAGAGGGATAGAATTTCCTTAGAATCGTTCTAGGAGGCTTTGAATAATGCAGAGCACAAGAAATCGACCGTGATGAATATAAACTTGGAGGCACTTATTAATTTAGGAAGAGGAAGTGCACAACAAATAGGAAAAATATATCTAGAAGGAAGAAACAAAGAAAGTTCTGAGTCATAGTTAATTTAGGTCTCGTTCTAGGAGGCTTTGAATAATGCAGAGCACAAGAAATCGACTGTGATGAAAATAAACTTGGGGGCACTTATTAATATAGGAAGAGGAAGTGCACAACAAATAGGAAAAATATATCTAGAAGGAAGAAACAAAGAAAGTTCCGAGTCATAGTTAGTTTAGGTCTCCTTTACGTATAGTGGTTGTATGGCACCAAACAACTAAATTTAATTTAAAAAAAATTAAATTTAATAAATTTTTTTGCAATTTGGTGCTATAAAATCAAAAGAATTAAATTGAATTAAATCAAATTAAAAAATATAAATAAAAAATGCTGATGTGAAAAATTGTGGAGATGTCAACAAAAAGTCAAAAGTTTTGGTTATATATGTAGACTAGTTTGGGTTGCATGTACAAGCGTGCCGTTCTTTTAGCGAGAAAATTAAGAAATAATTTTTTGGGGGAAGAAGTACAAAGTCATATAATTAAATTTAGAATAACTATTGAACATATAAATATCTATTTACCAGTGTGGCTTGATGCAGTTGGGGGCCTAAAAAGAAAACTAAATTGAGATTTTTTATATATTTAAATATGAATTTTTTTATTAAAAAATTAAATATTACTTAAACTCTATTATCTTGTTTTAGATGAAAAATTAATAATTAACATTAACCACATAGAATTTTTTTTAAAGAAAATCTATAGACAAAATTTGACAAACTTTTCACACATGTTGATGTGGCATGATTGATAGTGGTAAGTAAAAAATTGATGTTAGTGATGGACTTAAATGAGAACTAGTAAAAGTGTTAGGACATATGTAAATCATGTTAGGAACATATGTCAATGTAGAATTGGCCAATCCTTTGACAAAACGCATTTTACTTGTAATTTGGTAGATCTAGGATGTGTTTAATACTTCAAGGAACAAGGTTTCAAGTCCAAGTGTTAAAGCCATACAAATCTGTCCAAGAATCAAGTGAAGAAGTGCTGAATTTTAAAGTTCGACAACTAGCTCAATAGATAGCATCTATTGAGTTTTAAAAGACAGCTTTTGCTAGATGCTCGACAGCTGCTCATTAGATACCTTATCTATTGAGATTTAAGAAAATTAGATTTTCAGATCTAATTTCACTCCAATCTGTGTATGCATGTTTAGGCTTTCTTTTCTCACAACCCTAACATATATAAGGATTATTTTAAGGGCCGTCACAGCTAATGCAAGCGAGTGCAACTTGATGCAAAGGTTTTTCACAAGCATATTGTGGCTGGAGACAATTTGCCCTAGTTCATCTTCTTCTTTAAGAAGCTGCTGCATTTGTATGTTGTAGGGCTTTGTAACCAGGGAGTTTCATGATCTTCATCATGTTGATAAACTGAAGAATTTTGTAGCTAACATCCTTTTCAAGTTGGTGGTTAGTCACGTACTTGGATTCGTACATCGATTGGTTAGTCATATACTAGGAGCCGTGCATTGAAAATGAGAGATTGTCACTACAGAACAAGTCCAATTAGGTATTGGGGTAAGAGTTCAACTGTAGGTTAGTATTAGGTACTGTGATTCCTTTACTTGTAACCGCTTGTTGTGATAATAGTGGATTCTCGGGAGTGGTAACCTTAAAATCATCCGATAGGGTTTTTGCCTTGCAGGTTTCTCCATTCGTAAACAAATCACTATGTCAACTTTATTTTCTGCTGCATATTAACTTAGTTGTTGTGATAATAGTGGATTCTCGGGAGTGGTAACCTTAAAATCATCCGATAGGGTTTTTGCCTTGCAGGTTTCTCCATTCGTAAACAAATCACTATGTCAACTTTATTTTCTGCTGCATATTAACTTAGTTGGTGATTTGTTTGTGCTACCACGCGTATTGCATGTTAATTAACTTAATTAATTCACTTGGCTAAGTAATTGGTTAATTTATCACAAGGAGTCAATACATTCTTAGATGAGCATCTCTATGCACAACTAAGCAAGTGAGTTTTGTGGCTCGTGTTTGTGATGAGTAAGATTAAGTAATCTTTTGTACTTTACACTCGTATCACTTTTTTTGACAGAAAATACTAGAAAATCATAAGAGAAAGGCATAAATAACTATCTCACCACTATTGCCTGCCAATCATGAAATGACATCTGTATGCTTTGGCTTAGCAGAAGTGCAATGTCAATGACATCTGTATGCTTTGGCATAGCAAAAGTTCAATGTCAAGAGCTTAACATAATTGAGTATTTTCTTCTCTCTCTTATATGCCCATACATGTTATGCTTAAAAGAAAAATATGCAAAGAAAATAAAAGCAAAAAAAAGAAAAAAAAAAGAATCAAAATGCTTTATATATGATTGCAAGTGTGTATTCTAGGAGATGTGGGAGTTATAGGATGTACCTCGAAGGTGATAGTCCTCATCAAGCAGTTATGATTGTGTGTGAGTTAAATTGATTTTCTCATATTCCAAATCGTCATAACATGAAGACACTTATGCAATCTTACGATGTTTTTAACACACAACATGCAATATTCTTTACTACTTTTGATACATGTGCAGGTACAATATGATTTGGCCATCACAAGGAATACATGTGTTAATGTATGCTCACTAAACTGTCTTGACTTGTTTTTGAAATATAAAATTAGTTAAACTTGTTTAGAGAGAGAGTGTGTGTGTGTGTGTGTGTGTTTCGGATCTAAATGCTTGACATTTTTTTGTTGAGAGATGTTTTTTAGAGCTTAAAATGTTGTTTGAATCTTTGGTTGAGTAGCATGCTTGATTGCATTCATTTTGGTGTTTTTCTCTTCTTTGAAAAACTGTTTTTGCACTTCTTGACAGCTTCTCGATACCTCTCGAAAGCTAAGCTATCTATCAAGCCTCTTGATCTTTTTTCTCGATAGAAGTTAACACAATATCGATCCATCAAAGCTTTTGAGAATTTGTCTTGATAGCTGCTTGACAGATTCTTGATCCATCGAGCAACATTCTGTCTACTCGATAGATTCTCGATAGTAGTTCGATCCATTAGGGTCTCCTTGCTGTGGACAGCTCTCAATAGCACCTCAACAGATAAATCTGTCGAGAATTAGTGCTCGACACCTCTCGATCCATCGAGCTTTGTGATTTCTATATATAGGCTTCAGCGTGATTTTCTCTCATTTCTCTTCGATCTCCCTCGATAGAATCTGACTCTTCACCTCCCCAAACACTTTTCACTCTCTCTAAACCTCAAACCCAGTTGATTTTTGGCCTAGAGTGATCTTCCTTTATCTGGTATGATCTTGTTTTCACTTTTTCTTCATGCAATTCATTCATATAGACCTAGGTTTTTGGGTTTGTGAAAATTTTTGGGGTTTTTCAAAATTGATGAGGTTTTTGCAAAATATTTGGGTTGGGTTTTGTTTAAATGATCTTATATGCTCATGCATTGCATCACATTTGCATTTTAACAATGTTTCATGCATTATAGATGTGTGTTCTCTATGTTGAAATCATGTGTGCTGGTAGGATTAGATTGGGCTGAGCCCATGATATTTTTATTGTTGCATGTCACATGTTCATGCATTTTTCATGCATACACACCTTGCTTTTCTATCTTTTTGATATTGATCTTATTGGTACTCTTTTGCTTGTCTCTCTCTCTCTCTTTCTTTTGGTTAGTCTGCGCATGGCACCTAAGAGCAAGTCTACTCTGTCCCGGAACCTTCTTCGTTCTAGGGCAGCACCTTCTTCTAATCCTACTCCTTCTGTTCGATTCAGTGATGATAAAGCCCGTTAGGACTTTTTGTAGAACTTTTCTTGACGCGGCATTCATTCGGAACAACAAGTCATCCTTCAGATTTTTCCAATACTGACCTTCCCACTATCATCTATAGTAGGGGCTGGAAGTCCCTTTGTGACATCCTGGTCACTTGTTCCTCCCTGATCATACAGGAGTTCTACTCTAATATGCATGGATTTGATTACTTTGTACCTCATTTCATCACTCACATTCGAGATACACGTATTGTAGTTACTCCAGATCTTATATCCGAGGTACTACACGTTCCGAGGGTAGAGTTTGCTAACTACCCCGACTGTTCTCGTCTTCGGACTGTGTCCAAAGACAAACTCATGTCTCTTTTCTTTGAGACACCCTCATCTTGGGGTAAACGTCAAAACATCCCTTACTCAGGCTTTGCCAAAGGTCTGAGATTCCTGAATATGGTGATGTCATTTGTTTTACATCCCTTGTCTCACTATATATCGATTACTGAGCCTCGTGCTCGATTTTTGCTATCCCTACTTGAGGGACTTACGATTGACTTTCCTTCTCACTTCATAATTTCCCTTATAGATGTCTATAAGGATTCGACGACCCGTGATAAGCTTATTTTCCCTTCTACTATCACAGGGATTCTTCACCACGAGTCTGTTTCCTATCCCGAGTCTCCTCACTTCTTTGTCATATGTGCCATTAGCACGGCGACAGTTAGATGGAGTGAGGCCCAGCTTTGACTGAAGCGGCCACGGACCAAGACGGCGACTCCTCTGGCTTCTTTTGCTCCATCCACATCCGATCCTTCTTCTTCTACGGGTGGTGTGACCCTTGAGAGAGTCATGGTGTAGTTTCAGCGCATGGATGCTTGCCTTGATACACTCACTACTGAGTTGTATCAGGTGAACACCAGTGTTGGTTGTATTGCACGACCACAGGCTCACCTTGGCGGTTTTGTAGAGCTCCTTCTCCCGAGGCATCTAAGGACGAGGATGATGATGATGACTCCGATGGTGATGATGATGATAAGGATGAGGATGCTAGCTCTTTCGGTGACGATGAGATGATTACTTCTCAGTAACTTACCCTTTGTCATTCGTAACAAAAAGGGGAGAGTAGTTTTGGGTATGAGAGTAGTCATGTACTTAGGGGGAGTGTTAGTATAGGAGATTATTTTGTTAGGGGGAGTGTTTATCTTTTGAGGGATGTAGTAAGGACTTATGTATTTTTTTTCTTTTCTTTTCTTTCCAGATACATTGTTCTTACATTGTGATAGCAAACCTTGTACTCATTATTGATATATATATATATATATATATTGAGGTTGTTATTACATTCTTTCACCTATTTCTTCATGTGTTGTTTCTTTTTTCTCTTTATGCACATGCTTCTTATTTATTGTATCCAATCTTTTATTTCTGTTTCACACTTGAGTTTTGTTTAAAGTGTTTTAAAAATACAGGTTGTCAAAATCTTTCGTGCTATGAACTCTCTTCTTGCAAGGTTTTTTAAGAGTTTGTGTTAGGATAGATTTTATTGTATTCAACGAGTATGAGTTGAGTGATTTATGACTTCTCTCATATTTCACTTGTTTGTTGTGGTTTTGTTACAGATTGCCAAAAAGGGAGATTGTTAAATATGTGAATCATGTTAAGAATATATGTTATTTAGAATTGACTTATCCTTTGACAAAACACACTTTACTTGTAATTGGGTAGATCTAAGATGGTTTAAGTCTTCAAGAAACATGTTGTTCAAGTCAAGAGTTAAAGCCATGTAAATTTGTCCAAGAAACAAGTGAAGAAGTACTGTATTTTAAAGCTCGACAGATTGTATCTATCGAGGTTTAAAAGGCAAATTTAGCCCGATGCCCGACGACTGCTCAACAGATACCTTATCTATCGAGATTTACGAAAATCAGTTTTCATATTTAATTTCACGCATATCCATGTGTATGTGTTTAGGTTTTCTTTTGTCACAACCCTAAACATATATAAGGATTATTTTAAGGCCGTCATAAGGTTGTTGCACTTGCTGTTGCAAGCATATTGTGACCAGAGACATATGCCATAATTCATCTTTCTCTTGAAGAAGCTAATGCGTTTGTATGCCGTTGGGTTTTGTAACTAATGAGTTTCTTGATCTTCATTGTGTGGATGAACTAAAAAACTTTACAGCCAACGTCCTTTTCAAGTTGGTGTATTAGTCACGTACTTAGATCAGTACATCGATTAGTTAGTCACGTACTGGGAATCGTGCATTGAAAAGGAGAGATTGTCACTACAGAACAAGTCCAATTGTGTATTGAGGTAAGGGTTTAATTGTAGGTTGATATAAGGTACTAGGATTCCTTTATTTGTAATCGCTTGTTGTGATAATAGTGGATTCTTGGGAGTAATGACCTTAAAATCACCTTGTGGAGTTTTTGCCTTGGAAGTTTTCCCCATTTGTAAACAAATCACCGTGTCAACTTTATTTTCCGCTGCATTTAACTTAGTTGGTGATTTGTTTGTGCTACCACGCGTATTATATATTAATTAACTTAATTAATTAACTTGGCTAATTAATTGGTTAATTTATAACAAGGAGTCAATACATTCTTGACCTATCATAATATAATTTGTAAATGGGGTTTTGTTTGGAATTGGAGAGTCAACAAATTTGACTTGATAATTAGCTAGCTCATAGTTGCATCACATGTCACAGCGGATAGTTAAAAAACTGAGTGCGATCCTGCCTTTTGTGTCTTTGACTATTGAGGATTGAATAGTCACTAATAGAATCTCTAAAAGCTGTGGTGGCTCCATGCGGTATTGTTTTAAAATAAATTAAAAAGTGGTAACCAAAATTTTCAAGTTTTCAACGAATAAGAGTGAGAGACAGAGAACCAAGTCATTGTCAATTTTGTCACGAGGTTTAAATCTTAAACAATGTTTTTTTTTTTTTTTTTTTTTTTTTTTTTTTTACATTCAAAATGGAAGAAAGTAACGAACATGGTTTTGAAATTCAGACCGGATCGTACGGTTTGACCCAGGGAATCGCCTCTTGGAATGGTTCTTTAACCTCAAAATCCGTTCCACACAAAAAATTTAGTGGACTCTGTGAATTGCGGTCAAACTGCACGGGTTTTAGAACCGTGATCAAGTCTCACAGTTCAGGCCAAAGCTTAAAAAAAAGAAAGAAAGTAAAAATGACTTTTCTCTTGTAAAACAACGTTTTTTGCTGATTTGTGCCATTTTCTCTGTCGAAATCTTGTCTTTTTATCACTACTCCTCACCCTCAACTTCGAAACTACATTCCCAAAAGATCAAAACACACTAAACCCACATAAAATAAAATAGAAATGAAAAGAACAAACCTTTTCTTTACACTTTTTTCTTCTTCTTTTTCTCCTTCTTCTTTGGAGTTTTCCTTCTTCCTTCTGTTCAGTACCCAAAACTAACACTGTGTTTGGTTGGAGTGATTTTAGGGGGGATGGAAAACATAGAGTGGAAAACTGAGTGGAAAATTGTATTTTCCACTGTTTGGGAAAGAGAGGAAAACAGGGAGAGAGGAAAACCCGGGAGAAAATTTCCTCTTCGAGCTCACAAATTTCGTCTCCCCAAATCGGGAGGAAAAGCTTGAGTGGAAAACTGATGAAGAGCAATTTTACGCAAATGCCCTCTCGTTCCCAACGGTCACAGCAACTCAGAAAGAAGAAAATCAACTCAAAATCACCACCGCAACCCAAAAATAACTCAAAATCAAACCAAAACAACTTAAAATCAACTCAAAATCAAACCCAAAATTCACAACAAATCAACTCAAAATCAAACCCATATGTTTCAATCATCTTCATCTTCATCATCATCATCATCTTCTCTCTTCCTTGTAGCTTTCGAACTGTTAAAAAAAAAAAAAAAAGATGCAGAGACTTGAGGGATGAGAGAGTTGTAGCTTTGAAACTGTCCAAAAAAAAAAGTGAAGAGAGCACCAGTGGAGTAGACGAAGAGAAGAAAAGAAAAAAAAAAAAAAAAAAAAAGGAAAAGTGGAGAGCACCAGTGGAGTAGACGAAGAGAAGAAGAGAAGAAAAAAAAAAGGACAAGTGGAGAGCACCAGACGAAGAGAAGAGAAAGAAAAGAAAAATAGTAAAGTGAAGATAGACCAAATGCCAGAGAACAGAAGAAAAAGAGAAAGGTGAAGATAGAGATAAGGGAAAGGTGTGGAGGAGAAAAAAAAGAGAAAAAAAAAACGTGTGGATAAAAAATAAAAAATAAAAATAAAAAGAGAAAAATAAAATAAAGAAGAAGAAATTAAAATTGAGAAATGTCGCTACAATATTTTTACAATAAATTTTAAGTTGTGGGTTATTATTAATTAATATTGATAAAAAAATATTTAAGTGATGTGTTCAAATTAAAATCAGTAATCTTCTCAAAAAAAAAAAAAAAAATCAGTAATAACTTATAACATATTATTTATTGTGAAAATATTGTAAAATGTTAAGGACATAACACTCTTTTTTTCTTCTTCTTTTCAACGTGATCTGATCAAGTTGTACATTATTGTAATTTTTACATTATAATAATAAAAATAATAATAAAAATTTACATATATATAATGTGATAAATTTTATATTATGTAATGAAGACAAACAAATCTATTTCTTATATATTATGTAACAAGGGTATAATAGTCAATTTATATAAATTACATTTTTTATTTTTCCCTTTTTCTCTCCCACTAAACAAAAAAGTTTTCCACCCTCCCACTTTTCCACCCCTCCAACCAAACACACAAGAGGAAAAACTAAATATTTTCCATCCTCCCACTTTTCCATCCTCTCATAATTTTCCATCCTCCCACTTTTCCACTCCTCCATCCAAACAGACCCTAAAATAAGACAAATTTCAAGCCTTTTAAATTTTCAATGAGTTGTCTTGTCAAACACTGTAGCACGTACATTGGCAGGCACTACACCCTTCCTTATGTGAAAAGTTGGACATGTGGCCATGTTCCACCCTTCAATGTTTTCTAATTAAATTTTTTTTTATATGGTTGCTTTATTTATTGGTATTAATGTGACTTTGAAAGATGTGATTCAGTCTTCTTTTAATTTAATTTTTATTTTTTTGATAATCTATAATTTAATCTTCTTAACTAGTAACGCTGGTGTTATACAAAATTTCATATATTTTTTCACAACTTGCCTTGTGTGTGTGGTGACTCATGAGCAATGAAAATGTGAATCTCATGAACCCACCAATTTTTCTTCACCACACATAATTTACTATGTAACAAAAATTGTGAAACTTTTTGTTGCATTAACATTACTTCTTAATACTGCAAACCCACCTATTGGTATACTAAATTCATTTATTGCTTTTATATTATGATTTTTTTTTAGAAGATTATATTATGAATTTAAGATTAACATTGTTGATTAAATAAATGCTTACTATATTGTACATATTTGTTTAGTCTATAATATAAATCTTACATTGATAGTAGTATAATATAAAGTATTAACCCAGTGGGGTTGGCCAAGTGGTTGGGCACTTGGGCTCAAAGTGGCTATCTTGGATTTAATTAGGAGCTCCCTAATTCAAGTTCAGGCACCAGCACTTTGAAAAAACTCCTTAGTTCAGCGATTTACCCCGCTATGGGCCCATCCGTTGCGAACAGTGATTAGTTTTTGGTTGAAAATTTTGAGGAAATACTGTGAGAAACCAATATATATATATATATATATATAAAGTACTAATTTATTAATAATATATATATATATATATATATTTTAACAATTGTTAATATTATCTTGATTTTTACAACATTATAATGATAGTTGTGATGTAAAAAAATACATTTGAAAGATGGTTTTTATATTTATTTTGACTATTTTAGTCTATTTTTATTACTATAATATATTTATTTATATTTTAAATAATTATTAAATTAATTATAACATCATCACGGTTTAACCTCGGTCTGACCTTAAAAACTTTGAATCTTTTCTTTTTACGGTTCATTAAACGGCTCAGATTTTAAAAACATGGTAATGAAATAGTGTAGCAATAATAATAACTCTCCAAAACAAGTTAAATGAGTACATTACTTACCATTAAAAAAAAAAAAAAAATGAGTTACATCATTCATGACGCAATAACAACTCTCCCCTGTGTACTTCTTCCCGATTCCTAAGGGGCCAAGCGACCTATCGTGTCATGCCGGCTCACTCAATTGAAGCCTACTCACAAAAGATAAAGTTTGATTTCAAAGCTATCTTTTTCTTTGTTTGTTTGTTTGTTTTTTTTTTTTTTTTTTTTTTTTTTTTTCATTTTTTTAATCTAATATGTAAATATTTATGAGTTATATGACCAAAATTACATATGAATTGGTTTTTCAATTCCTGCGTATAGTGCATAGAACATTCACATTTAAGGTGATTCTTAAAAAAAAAAAAAAATCATCAAAGGTGCTAGAAAATTTAATTTTTAGTAACTCAAAAAATTACTTCATCTATTTTAATATATCACTTTACAATACACTTAAGATCAAATACTCTATTATTTTACTTCTTCATTTAAATATATATATATATATATATTACTCTTTCTTTTACCACTCATTTCTCTCTCTCTCTCTCTCAAATTATGTTTTTTGGGTTTACCATAAGTGTTAAAAATTATAGGTTTGGCATCTTTGATAATGAATTTTTTTTTGTGTTTTGGATGCTAACTACTTTAGCACTTTTGATGTGAATGCCCTTGCATAGTTGATTGGAGCGAGGTATCTCCTAACTAGCTTGTAGACAAATATTTTTGGGTAAAATATTATTTTCGTCCCTAAACTATCACAAAAATCATTTTTCGTCCCTAAACTTTCAAAAGTTCTATTTTCGTCCCTAAACTTTTCCAAACATATTGATTTTCGTCCCTTTGTCTGTTTCCATTAACGAAGTGCTGATGTGGCCTGACAGAGTGCTGACGTGGCTTGACGGAGTGCTGACCAAGTCAGATGCCACATCAGCACTCCGTCAGGCCAAATAGACGAAGGGACGAGAATCAATACGTTTGGAAAAGTTTAGGGACGAAAATAGAACTTTTGAAAGTTTAGGGACGAAAAACGAACTTTTGTGATAGTTTAGGGACAAAAATGATATTTTACCCAATATTTTTTCACTAGCATAAGACAGATTTATTATGCAAGTTTGTGAAGGAAATGTTGCCATGTGGGTAGCGCTGTCTATTGGAGATGCTAGTGAACAATTACATGCTACAACTTTTGATTTTTTGGCTTGATAGAGTTAGTTATTTTCAAACATTGAATTATTTCCAAGTAACATGGTATATGATTACCATTACTACTTCTACTATGGCACCAGAGTTAGCTTTTACTAAGGGTTATGTTTTGAATTCTTTTAAGAGTTTACTGTTTACTAAAATATTTGACACTCTTATTATTAGGCCAAAACAACACAATATATATCAATCTACCACTATTTTGGAAATATGTGGGGATCTACCACTTTTTGGGTACTTGAGTTTGGGGAACTCGAGTTCCATGGAAAAATGTTAAAAATTTTCTATGGTACTCGAGTTCCATAAAAAATTTTTTGGCAAATTTGAAGGATATTTTTTCAAAGAACTCTAGTTTACAGAACTCGAGTTACACAGCAAACTTGAGTTTCACAAACTCAAGTTTCAAAAAGGTGGTAGATTCCTACATATTTCCAAAACAATAGTAGATTGATATATATTTTGGTAAATAGTGGTATTTGGCCATTTTGGTCCTTATTATTGCTTATTTTTGTTATTATTTGTTGGCCCCATGTGAGTCACCTATTTATTTTCTTTAACTTTTGCATTTTATCTACATTACTTTTAACAAAAAGTTTTTAGTAAAAAATTCGATAAGTTGTTCCCAAGTAGACATTGAAAACTATAAAATTAGATAAGTTTTTCCCAAGTTTAAGAGTCCCGTTTGGGTATGACTTATTTTGCTGAAATTGAAAGCTTTTTACTGAAAGTACTGTAGATAAAGCTAAAAGTTAGCTGAAATAGTACAGTGAGACCCATGAATAATACTAAAAAGTGCAATAGGACCCATGAATAGTAGCAAAAATAAGCTAAATAGTAAAAAAATGTTGGCTTTTTAAGCCAATGCCAAACGTAACTTTAGAGTTTGTTTGGGAATAGCTTATTTAACTAAAACTAAAAAAATTTTGCTGCAAGTATTGAAGATAAAGCTAAAAGTTAGCTAAGTGGGACTCATTAATAGTACCAAAAATAAGCTAAATAGTAGCAAAAATAAGCTTAAAATTAAAATAAGCTGACTTTTTCAACAAATGCAACCTTAGTGTTTATTATCTATCTATATATATCATATATAATAGGAGTAACTGAGAGAAAGTAGATTCCTACAATTAAAGAGGTTTTGACAAATAGGAAAAGTGTCTATCTAAAATTCAAACATGTATAACTTTAAAAAGCGAAACATTATATTGTTTGGCAACGCTCCAACACCATTTAGAAGTCTTTTGGTATAAAAGGAAAACTAACCAGTTAAAATACAATTAAAAGGGCTTACAATGCTCCCAAAAGAAACTTGCTATATTGAGAACGGAGAAGGAGAGAGAGATCGAGAGACCAAAAACTGAAACCCAAAACATCAGACACCAATCAAGATGAAGAAGAGCTGTAAAGTCTCTTCCAATATCCCCAAACTCTCTCTCTCTCTCTCTCTCTCTCTCTCTCATGAACCCTAATCTTTTTCTTCAAGAATATTCAATCCCTTCAATCCAGGCAACAGGTTTGTTCTTTGATTCAATTTTTTTCCAATTCAAGATTCACGTATTTGTTTCTTGCTCTCTATATTATTGAATTCCTCAAATTTTTAAACTTTTTTGAAAAATCAAATTTGAATCAATCTTTATGTGTGTGTATGGCGAATGGTACGGATTTAGAGGAGTTTGTGTTGCTATCTCGGGTTTGGACGGGTCACAAGTGCGAGTTCGCCTTCACAATGAAGGCGCAATCAGAGATCTGCGGGTCCGTGGGTCCAACCCAGTCCCAGAAGACTTGGAATAAGGCTATGGCGACCAATAGAAGCAAGAAATTGAAGAAGTCGGATTCGAAGGACGTCGAGAACGATGAAGTTATGGATCAGAAGGCAAAGGATTTGGGAGATTTGGGCGATTCGACGAGCGAGGAGGGAGCGAAAAGTGACATGGTGGACCTAATGAGGGACGACGAGCCGAAGGGGCACGTTGGAGGTGCTGCCACATTAGGAAAAAAGCCTATCTAGCTTTCAGCCATATTCAAAATTAAGAAGTGATAAATTATATTGCTTCACAACCTTGACACCGTTTGATAGTCTATGAGTATATTAAAAAAAACGGTTAAAAAAAAAATAAAGAAAAGGCTTGCAACTAAAAAAACACGAGCGATACAGAGAAAGGGAAGGAAAGAAAAAAAAAAAGCTTGCGATACAGGGGAGAGACAGAGTTCGTGCAGCCGGCCATCACCATCCCTTGCCAGACTTAGACCACCAGAACTGGCACCGGTAACCTAAAGGTGCATGCAGGAATTGAGATGCGAAGATAGAGAGAACTACCATCAGTAATTTTTCCCCCTTTCTTTCTTAGATCTAGGTATGAAATATGAATTAGTCTTGAGAATTTTGTTTGGATTGATTTTTATTTAGGTATTTGGGTTACATTTGGTTTGGATTTTAAAAGAGAAGAGAGAAATTACTGAAAGGATGTGTTGTTAATAGTGATGCGTTGTTAAGGTATTGGGGAGAAAGATAGACATCTCAGGGCCGATACTACTGTCGGCCTCCAAACACAAGGAAACTTTATTTCTTCTATCGTTGCACCGCCAAAGCTATTATTGGGTAGGTTCCTTTTACTTTCTATTGATTTATTTCAAGCATTGATTCACCATGCAATCTTGACTGCACTTTTTGTTTATGTTTCTTTATTTATTTTTGGGTTTGTAGGTGGAAAGACCAAGCCTTTAAGGCAACCCAAAGTCTAGGAAGAATGGGTACGTTTGGGTCTTTTTTTCCCTTTATTGAAATCTCTTTCAATTTGTGTTTCAAAGTTTGTAGTTTTAATGGATTGGTACTTTGGGTTTGATTTTTTATTGGCTATTTCTCATTGCGCCATATGGCTTTTTCTCATTTCTCATTGTTCTTTTTTCAGTCGTTTACTTATTTAGTTTCCAAACAATAGTGCCTGTTCATTTTGCAAATTGAACAGTTTCAGTATATATGTTTCAAACACGCATAAATTTTCATCCCAAAAGATGTTGCCTAAACTAACAACGCTTCAATCAAAGCTAAATAACTTCCCTTAAGCGTTCATACCAATTCATTGCTTCAAACACCCCTGTCTCTTAAAACCCATATTTCTTCTTCTTCGTAGCACAATCTCAATAAACACTTCAAAACCACAGAAATTCCCACTCAAATCTAGGAGAGTACCTCTCATGGCATTTACAAGGTCTGGGTGGGCATTTACAATGTTTGCTTTGTTGGAAAAGTAAATGTGCACAGCGGAAAAATTAACGGATTTACTTCATTCACAATTGATAACATGCACTATGTAAGTTTTAGAATATAGAACAAGAGAGTGTACCTTGGTGTGGTGAATTTCAAAACAAAGATCAAAAGTTCTCGAGAACACTTTCAATCTTCAATCCAATTCCACTAACGCTCAAGATGTGTGGTCTTTCAATCAGTTATATGTATTTTTTCTAGAGAGAATGAGAGTGTCCAACACTCACATACAAAACGTTTCATGAACTTGTGATTGATTAAAAAATTCTGTATGTTTCTCTTCTATAACTTATTATCTAATTAGACCAACCTTTTGGGCCTTTCCAATTGGGTTTTAATATGTGGCTTGAAGTGGGACCAAAAGGAAACAAATAATACACTAGCTCCAATGGGCCTTGGGCTTTTCTGTCAACTCTTGACAAGTCCAAAGTTACCATTAATTATATTTAATACCACTATATAAATATAATAGCACTCTAGGCCTTATTAATAAATTATATCCCAAGACTTTATTGTACATGCAACCCCTTCATAAAATTTTCGTAGTAATACAAAGTCATAAATGTAGACTGCCACTTTGTACTCTTTAGCAGTGAGAACTATGTCCAAATTTCTTTTCCAGTCAACATAATTGGATCCAGTTAGTTTGTTTTGATTAAGAATGGTAACAAGTGGGCTAAATGATGCCATGTTCAAATCTGAAAACAATAAACATGAATATAATAAGTAAAATGGACATTATCAATTTAGCATATAAACATATAGTATGGAACCTTAATGTAAAGTTCTGATTTACAACTATATTTTATATTAGCTTTAATTCCGTGTCAAATTTGATTGTCATTATATTCAATCATTTCCCTGTATTTTTGTAGGATTCAATGTAAGGGTTGTGTAAGAGAGTTTGGTGAAAATTCTATGAAGATGAAGATTTTGTAACTAGGTCGCGACTGGCACGTGAGTGCCAACCTGTGAAATAGGCCACGTGAGAAGCAAATGCTAAAATTTGAAGAGTTTTTGGTACGCTGGATTTCGTGAGTCATTCGCGACTCAGTCCAATTCGCGAGTGACCCGCGAAACTCTCTGCCTGATTATTTTGATTGTGTCTTTTCACATACCATTACTAGTACATAATAAACCTTCATTATCCACGAAATTGTAAGAAAGAACATGGAGTTTTTACAAGGAACTTTTGAGAGAGAAAACTCTAGCCAAACACTTGAGAGTTAGAGATTGTTTAGCCACACCATTTTTCTAAAGTTTTCTTTACTCCTACCTCTCTATTTATACATCCTTAGAGGTTCTTTAACCTAAACACTTACCTCACCCGTTCTGAGTGTTAAAAGAAATTTTGGTGCATATGGGAAGCATTGGAAGAAGCCACTGAGTGGCGGATGCAATCGAGCGAAATTGTGGGATCGGGATAACTAGTGAGGACAAGAGTCTAGGAAGTCCGTTGATAGTTGGAGCTTGGAAGGCTTATGTACATTGGATTTATTCGGCTTTGATAGTCTTTTGATATTCATGTACTCCAACTTATTCACTATTTGATTGATTTCGGTTTTGAGGGCTGCGGAGAGGTTTTTCGTCGAGTACTTCGGTTTCCTCTTCGATAACACGTCTCAGTATTATCTTGTGTTTGCATCTCACTTCCCTATTCTTTAAGCTTTACAGTTATCACTTATTGTACTTGCTTATGCCTTAGGGTAGTGTTCCGGATTATTGCGCATCTTTTACTCTTGTTTCACACTTAGGCTGTGTTTGTTTCAGCAGTAAATGAAATCTGAAAAATATTTTACACCACGGGGCGTGTTTGGGTTGGTAGGAAAATTCAGTCAAATGAAAAATGATTTCCGTTGACCGTAAAATATCAAGCCTTGAAACGCTTCTATTTTACCTTTAAACTAATTACACCCATTTTCAGCCTACCTGAACCGAGAGAGAGAGAGAGAGCTTGAACCCCACTGCCAATTGAAGCCCGCCACCGCCTGAAGCCTACCACCACCTGAAGCACGTTGCCAACGCCCTCTAGATCGAACTCTCGTCGTCTCGATCTTGTCGCTGCCTGAAACTTGCCATCGTTTGATCGATCCCGTCGTTTGACTGATCCCGTCACCCACGACCGATCTCGTTGTCTCGATCTCGTCGCCCATGACCGATCTCATCGTCTCGACCTTGTCGCCCATAACCGATGATCGATCTCTCTCGTTCTCAACACATTGATCTGGCTGCTGCTGTCCACCCCCAAACCCACTCCATCAAAAGCCCACTCCACTCCACCCCTAAACCCACCCGATCTGGCCGCCGCCTTCCTCCATCCACTCTAATCTCTCTCTTTCCCGATCTATCTCTCTTTCCCGCACTCTGTCACTCTTTCTCCCTTCGATCTCACTCTTTCTTCCTCTCCCTCAATATTTTGATTTTGATTTTTGGTTGTTAAGTGTATATTTTAAAATTTTCTGTGATAAAATTTGTTTGGATGCTGAGAAAATGGCTGGGAAAATGTGAAAATTTTGTAGAAAAATAGCAATGTTACCAAACACCAAAAATCATTTTCTGGACTATTTTTCATTGTAGAACCAAACACCCAGATTTCATTTTCCTTACGAGAATTCACTTTCCCCCACATTCATTTTACACTCGGAATTCGATATACATTGAACCAAACATAGCCTTAGTTAAGTTAGTGTAAAAGCAATTAAGCCGTAATTTAAAATTAAGAGTCTAAACAAGCATTAGTATTTCTACATTAATTGAGCTTTCAATTGGTATCAGAGCAAGTTCACTTTTTGGATTTCATTATCCTTGTGTGATCCTAGACTCCATTTGAGATGAATAGATCTCAATCTCTCAACACACTTCCTTTTTTTTTATGAGAGTAACTGTGCATTTTGGAAAGTCTGTATAAGTGCTTTTCTATGTGCTATTGGGACTCCATTGAAAATGGTTGGGTGAGACCAACAACACCCAAGGTTGAGTGGGATAAGACTGCCCTTGCTTTGGCAAATTCCAATAGCAAAGATATTAATGCAATTTTTAATGGTGTTTCAACTGATGAATTTCACAGGATCTCTTATCTGAAGACCGCTAAAGAGGCGTGGAAAATTCTCAAGACTACCTATGAGGGAACCAAGAAGGCCAAGGACACCAAATTGCAAATGCTCCCTACCTGGTTTAAGGAAGTGAAGATGAGTCGTTTGACTCATTCTATGGTAGACTCAATGAGATTTTCTTTGCCAAGCTCAATTTTGGAGAAAAGATTGATAATACCAAAGTTGTAAGGAAAGTCTTAAGATCCTTACCCGAAAGCTTCCGAGCCAAAGTTACTGCCATTGAGGAGAGAATAAAGACTTGGATGAGATCAAGATCCAAGATCTTGTCGGTTCTCTTCAAACTTATGAGCTCGGCTTACCCTCTCACAAGTCTAGCAAATCACTTGCTCTCAAAATTATAAATGAGAGAACTGGTGATTCCTCGGATGAGGATGATGTTGAGAATGACAAGAAATACTTCAAGAAGAAGGATGTAAGAGAGTCATCACCACCCCAAGGCATTATTTGCTATGAATACAATAGACATGGGCATTTGAAGAAGGAGTGTCCGAACTATTTGAAAGGAAAAGGTAAGGTGCTAACAACTATCCTTAGTGATTCGAAGAGCTCAAATTTAGATTCTAAAGAAGGATGTGATGGTGATAGTAACTACTCTGTGTTTATGGCAATTATCTCGGTTGATTCAAAAGATGAATTGAGTGAATTGGTTAAGGAACTCGGTGTACACACCAATGTTGAAGAAGATGAAGTTTCGAATGATGAGCAAGTGTACCTTAATGAAGGTGATAAAAAACTTCAAGATGTTTATGAAGCATTGCTTAAGGATTGTGGCAAGTATACCAAAGTTGCTAAGAGTGCAATCAAAAAGATAAAGAGAATTGAAGAAGACCATAAATCCACTCTTGCACAACTCAAGGATGCCAAATGTGAAGTTGAAGACTTGAAAAAGGAGCTACTGAATGCTTACTCAAAGATCAAGTTTCTCGAACTTAAAGTGATTCAAGCTAATGTTAAAGTGGAGCGCATCACAACCAAGAAGCTTAATAATGTTCTTTTGTCTCAAAAGCCTTTCTCAGACAAAACCAGACTAGGTTACACCGGTGAATTAAGTTCAAGTGCAAAACCAAGAAGGAAGATGAAGTTCGTATAGGCAAAGGTTGTAGAAAAGCCCAAGATTGAGATCCCTATCATTGAAAAGAAGGCCATTAAGCCAAAATCAAAGGCAAAAGGAAAGTCACTGCCTAAAAGTCAAAGGAGACCTCAAGTGAAGCATTTTTGTCACTATTGTGGTATTCGAGAGCACACAAGACCAAATTACTTCAAGCTTCACACTCTCAAAATGGCTAACTCTTTGCATGCTCAAGGAAATGAAAGAAGAATGCCAAGAGGAAAGCAAACTAAGGGGGAAAATGATGGTCAACTCATTGGAGATGTCATGGAAATGCTTAAAAACTTCCCATCATGCCTACCTAGCTTCACCCCGAGGTTTAAGAATTATCTTGGTCGTACCCCTCCATCTAAGGATCTCACCCAAAGCACCTGTGTGGTGTGAGTGAAGAAGGGTACTCATGCATGATTCATCCACTATATCATTAATACTTCCAATGTCTTAGAGTCATAGTATCATGCCTAATGCCATGTGCACTCTTTTTACTTCAATGCTTCTTCTCTAACATGTTTCTTTTGCTTTTTGTTTAATAGGTTGTTTTGATTGTTGACCTTACTTTATTGCTTTTGTTTTGAGTGAGTAAAAATCCAAAAACTCATAAAAAGCTTTTAAAAAAATCACAAAAAGTTTGAACGCTTGTGTTTTGTCATATCACATGTGAGTTTGGCCTAGTACCTTCGTACTAATAGCGTAGTGTATTTACAAGCTTATCTTGTTATGTATGCACATATTAATTGTGAGTGAAATCTAGAAATTTAAGTTTGATTGTCATGAATGTCTAGCCAATAGTCTTGATTGATCTTGATACATGCGTAGACTTGATTCTATATATCTGCTCACATTTATTTTTAAGTCAAAAAGCTCTTCAAATGTCAATCTCTAAAAGGAGAAAGCTGAAAAGGTCTTACTTCGAAAACTAGTTAGACTAGGAAAAGGTAGAGCAAAATTGTATTCAAAATGTATGATGTCAAAGCCAAAGGCTTATTCTTCAAAGAAATATCAAAAATTTCATGGTATCGCTGCTCAAAAGTTGAGTTGTATTGATCAAAAAGTATAAAAAATGGAAGACAATTGAAAAACTTTCAATCATTTTAAACACTTAGGTGAGGAGTCATATATGTTCATTTCTACTAGTGAGATAGGTCGCTTAACTTCATGCTATTTGTGTATGACCTAATTGAATTAATCATTGAACTAGACTATGGACTAATTCATACTTGGTACCCACACACAACACATAAGTGTAAAGTTCAATGAATATTTATTTCATTTGTGTGATTGTACGAGTTCAAATGTGATGTGTGTATGCTCAATTGCTTGACGATCAAACCCAAAAAAAATTTTGAATATTTTTTTTTTTTTGGAAGTGATTTTTGTCACTTTGATGTAGAAAGTTTACTCAAAATGTCAAATTATTTGTGTTGAAACACTTTGTGTTTGGCCATTTCACGATTGCTTTCACGAGTGGTTTCAAGTCAAGGGATTTTTAAGGAATTCCAATTTTAAAAATTTCAGGTAGAGAGTTTCGTGGCTCTCTTGCGAGTGCTTCGTGACTCAGACTTGACCTGCGAAATTCTGCCCTGTGCATCTACACACTTCGCAAGTAGGCTCGTGACTGGTTCGCAAATCATTGACTTGCAAAATGTAGAAAAAGACAGTTTTAAAAGGGCTCGAAAATTTAGTTTTCAAAACACTTGTCTTTTTGCTCTCCGCGTCTCCCACCCACCAAAACTCAACCACTCTTGCTTGGATTTTGCTACATTGACTTCTCTAAGGTAATTTCTAACCTTTTCATCTTTCAAATCCCTAGTTTAAGTTTTTGATTTCTTAAAACTTAGGGTTGGGTTTATTTTTGTGTTGTGTTGGGTTGGGAAAACTTATTTTCTTTCAAAAATTTTCATTTTTGTTGTTTGGGCTTAGTCCCATTTTGTTTGTTAATGATTATGTTGGCCCCATATGGCATTTTTAACATTTATTTAAGGCATATTTCATCATGTTCATGAATTGTTCATAATATAGGGTTAGTTCAAGCATGCTAAATGTTTGACAAAATGCTTCTTAGGCATTTTTGCACTTGTTTGGACTCCGATAAGTACCAAACTTTGGGGATTGCCATGTTTGCTTAATTGTAACATGTTTCTATCATTGCTTGTGTGTTTTACACACTTTGCCCCATGTGTGCTTGTTCATTCTTTGCTCATGCATTGCACATGCACACTTGATGCACACACCCTATCACAATTGACATGTCATGCATATTATCATACTCTTTATCTAATTAGACATCTAGCATTATTCTCATGTCTTTGTATTCTAGTATATGCTCTTTAACATATTTTTTAAGAGTTGTTTACTTGTTTTTGTACTAACTTGCATTTAATCAAATTTGTTGCCATTTTTTTTTTTTTTTGGTATGGTTTTTGCTTGTCTATTTTTGTAAATGTCTCCTTGCAAGAAAACCATTGCCAAGAAACCTCTTAAGTGTCAACAATACAAAGAGCATCGCTTCCGAAATAGATTTGAGGCATTCTCGGAGTTCTATAAGGAAGTAGTTATTATCATGGAAAGAAAGGTAGACCTTGAGTCTCTTAAGAGCACCTTCATTCCAGATGTGTTCAAAGACCGCACTTAGGCTCTTCTTCTCACAGGCTCAATAAGGGTGCACAATATCTTGATTCGGGAGTTCTTCTCGAATGCCATCATGGAGGGATATCACCTCAACTGTTGGGTGAGAGGAAAGGAGTTCACTATCTCAACCATGTCCATCCAGAACTTCCTACAGATCCGACCAATGATCCCGAAGTCTTCTCTTCCTTATGACAATAGGAAAACATCAGTTTCAGAAGTAGTTCCAAATCTTAGGGGAGAACGGAAGAAGCAATCCCTACACACTATTAGCTTCTCTCCATATATCAGGACACTGGCCTACATCATGCTCTTCAAACCTCTATCCAGTGAGGAATCTGACAACACTCTCTCAACAACAAGCATTGTTTCTTCATAACTTGTACAAGAAGAAGGACATAGACATCTGTGCTTATATCTATCATCTCCTTGCAAAGTGTATCAACAAGAGGAAGCCCCAGATGACTCTGCCATTCCCAGGATTTATCATGTCTATCATGCATTAGGAAAGGGTCAAGATTCCCTCTGGTTTTTCAGTCATGAAGAGGGAAAATCCAATTTCTTCGCAAACAATGACTAGGAGCAAAGCTTATCTTCGTGGCCTTGAAGAGGAAGAAGAAGCAATAAATAAGGTACTACTCATAAGGGTGGAAACACAGATGATGAGATTGACAACTTCACCCTTGGACTAGATGATATGGATGCCTCACCCACTCAAGCTTAGCCTTAGGAGCAGCCACAAGCTTAGCCTCAAGGTCAGCCACAGGCACCACCTCATGCTTTCGATTGCCTCGATCTTCTTCTCAATTGTCTAGATCACCTGCAACAATCTTTTGATTAGCATTCGATCTAGTCCACATGCCAGTTCACTTATCTTCAAGAGCAAATCACTACTCTCTCCACTCAAATTAAAGATTTGGCGAGCATGGACTAGTACCTTTTGCCATTCCAGTCAAAAAGGGGGAATAGTATTAGCTTAAGGGGGAGTATATTTTGAAGGGGAGCACAATTTTGAGACTTTTTACTACTCTTATAGTTTATTTACATTGCTTTATTTAAAGCTTTCAATACTTTAGTTTAAAACTTAGTTTATCTTTAGTACTTGTGTATCTTGGTTTCTTTAGCCGTTACTTGATGCTTTTAGTTGTCTATTGCCTCTTACTTTAGTTTCTTTAATGCATCATATGCTTGTTGGACATGCAATTAATTTTTACACTGCTCTTAATTGCTTACGTGTCCGGATGTTCATTTACACGCTAAATGTTCATTATGGTCACGTTTATCTTTACTTAATTGCATTTTACTTGCTTTATATACATGCCTTGTATTCTACTTATCTCATATTTAATGAATCTATTAGTTATATGCAAGTGTTTCAGGATACAGGTGTATATGGTTCAAGTGCTTCACAGGTTTTAGATTTAGGTATGAGTGAGTTTTGTCTTTGTTCCGAAACTCACGTTTTAAGTCTAC
Source organism: Quercus glauca (assembly GCA_023736055.1). Classification (NCBI taxonomy): domain Eukaryota; kingdom Viridiplantae; phylum Streptophyta; class Magnoliopsida; order Fagales; family Fagaceae; genus Quercus; species Quercus glauca. The sequence goes on from CM043325.1 coordinate 38,137,001, forward strand.
AGTCTATTAGGGGTTTTGTACTGGAATAGCCAAAGGGAGAGATTGTAAAGTTGTGATTTACAACTATGTTTTATGTTGGCTTTAATTCCATGTCAAATTTGATTGTAATTCTGTTCAATCATTTCCCTGTAATTTTGTGGGATTCAATGTAAAGGTTGTGTGTGAGAATTTGGTGAAGATTTTATGAAGATGAAGATTTTGCAACTAACTTGCAACTGGCTCGTGACTGCTAACCCACAAAATAGGCCACGTGAGAAACACATGCCGGAATTTGAAGAGTTTTTGACAGGCTAGATTTCGCGAGTCATTCGCAACTCAGGCTAAGTCGCGAGTAACCCACAAAACTCTCTGCCTGATTATTTTGATTGTCTTTTCACATACCTTTACCAATATTTATATAAACCCTCATTACCCACGAAATTATAAAAAAGAACAAGGAGTTTTTACAAGAAACGTTTGCGAGAGAAAACCCTACCCAAACACTTGAGAGTTAGAAATTGTTTATCCACAATTGTCTACACCATTTTTCTAAAGTTTCCTATACTCCTACCTCTCCATTTATACATCCTTGAGAGGTACTTAGCTCAAACACTTACCTTACCCATTATGAGTGTTGAGAGAAGTTTTGGTGCATATGGGAAGCATTGGAAGAAGCCACTGAGTGGCGGATGCAATCGAATGGAATTGCGGAATCCGGATAACTAGTGAAGACAAGGCTCCAAGAAGTCCGTTGGTAACTGCAACTTGGAGGTCTCAAGTACATTGGGTAGATTAGGCTTAAAGAGTCTTTTTGATATTTGTGTATTTTAACTTATTCACTAGTAAATTGATTTCGGCTTAGAGGCCCGTGGAGAGGTTTTTTGCCGTATACTTCAGTTTTCTCTTCAATAACACGTTCCGATGTTATTTTGTGTTTGCATCTATCTTCCCTACTCTTTAAGCATTACATTTATCGCTTATTATACTTGCTTATAGCTTAGAGTAGTATTGCGGTTTATTGCGCATCTTTTACTCTTATTCCGCACTTAGTTAAGTTAAAGTAAAAGCAACTGAGCCGTAATTTAAAATTGGAGATCTAAACAAGCATTAGTGTTTCTACACTAATTGAGCTTTCAAATACTTATTAAATTTTGGTTTCTAATTTGCTTAACTAATAATTGCGATTGAAGAAACGCTGGTTAGAATTTCATCTACACCACCAAAAAAAAGAATAACAATCTTGAAATCTTATCTAATATTTAAGAACAATTATTATAGAACATATATCATAGATTTCAAATCTTGCCATATCTATAGAATATTTGTTAAGTATTATAATATTTGAGTAATCAACTTAAATTAAATTACTTGTCATAAAAAAAATAGGAAATTAAAATTAAAAAGTAAGAATATGGACTTATTGCTTTGGTAAATTAATATATAGTAAATCATTTCCATTAATTAAGTGCACAGTTTTTTTATTTTTTTATTCTTGATCGAGTGTTATTCTAGGAATCAACCTCTCAAAAAAAAAAAAAAAATTATGAGTAAAGTTATCTACTAATTGTTGGAAAAGTAAGTGTGCGCTGCGGAAAAAAATTAACGGATCTACTTCATTCACAATTGATAACATGCACTTTGTAAGTTTCAGAATATAGAATAAGAAAGTGTACCTTGGTGCGGTGAATTTCAAAACAAAGATCAGAAGTTCTCAAGAACACTTTCAATCTTCACTCCAATTCCACTAACGTCCAAGATGTGTAGTCTCTCAATCAGTTATATGTGTTTGTTCTAAAGAGAATGAGAGTGTCCAACACTCACATACAAAACGTTTCATGCACATGTAATTGATTACAAAATTCTGTATGTTTCTCTCCTATAACTGATTATCTAATTGGGCCAGCCTTTTGGGCCTTTCCAATTGGGTTTTAATATATGGCTTGGAGTGGGACCAAAAAGGAAGAAATAAGACACTAACTCTAATGGGTCTTGGGCTTTTCTGTCAACTCTTGATAAGTCCAAAGTTGCCATTAATTATATTTAAATCACTATAAAAATATAATTGTACTCTAAGCCTTATTAATTAATTATATCCCAAGACTTTATTATACATGCAACCCCTTCATAAAATATTCGTAGTAATATAAAGTCATAAATAAAGACTGCCACTTTGTAGATTACTACGTCTTAATCCTTGAGTACCCGGTTTAATCCTTTTAAGTTATTCCTTATATATTTATGAAATCCAATTTCATAAATATATATTTTAGTAATTTCTTACCAAAGTAGTTAGGCCTAACTCTCTAAATAACAAACCCATTAAACTTATCTAAAATGAATATTTTATATCTCCGTTAAGAGACTATGAATTCCATCTTGAGAATATATGTTTCATCAACACTAAATGTGACTGTCCAACATACTAAGGTTTTGACCGTTACTTTATACCTCACTCTTGATATATTAAAGCAACCTACATTTCATGATCAGGTCCATTATTTTCTCAAAATTAAGAGTTCATGTAAATAGAAGTCGTGAGATTTATTATTCAATTGACAGTCATTAGGAGAATAATAAATCTCACAGTGGTCCAGTTCAATATGTCTTAACTCTTAAAACATATCAACTAGAAGTCTCCACTTCCATGATCAAGACAAATCATCTTAGTTAATATGTTATAGTCTTCGCAGATGAAACGCCCAATTTCATCACCGACTACGAACTAAATTTTTAGTTTACAAAGAACTTATGACTTATATCTTCTGTGACTAAATCACATAAATCACATACTATGCATTTCATGAACTATATGATAATGTCCAAATATTCATGTTACCATTATTTCATATAATAATAAAACAACTTTATTAATTACAATATTAAGTCATACATCATGTCATACATAATATAATACATAGCATCATACAATAAGATTCTAGGACACAAATCCCAACACTAATCACCCTTCTTAGCCCTGTAAAAGTGAGAGTTTTAATGATTGGGCCCTTGATTATGTGTCATTAAATCTGCTTTTATATTTTGCTGTACCTTGTTTCAATTGCCAAAATAAAAAATTTAAGCAAGAATATAATATTCCAAATCAAATATTTCTTATGTAAGTATTAGAAAACTAACCATAATATTTGACGAGTACTAAAATTACAGGCTCTTCATACAGTTGACGAGCATTCAATCCACAGGCTCGTCCATATAGATGACAAGCATACAATCCACAGGGTCACCCAGGAGAGGATGACCAAACAACATTTATGGGGAAGTCATTAATGGTTTCATAACCGATAAGCTCCAACAGTCAAAAAAGCCAACCATGAGCCAGTTAAACCTCATTTAAGCTCAGGCATACATTACAAAAAACAGTCAAGAGAGCCATTAAGAGGTTGTCATCAATTACACTCATAATGAGCCTCCCAACAGCTGTATTAAGACTATAAATAAGTCACCAAGCACCAGGAGAAAGGTGAACAAATTCAAACATACAGAATTACATTCTAATTCTTTGAGAGACATTGAGAACTGTACTAACTTTATCACCAAAGAACCGTTGGCTAACGCCACTCCGGTGTCTTTCGCTCTCATATTTGCAGGGAACGTTACCTCGTCATAAGCTCCGACAAAGTCATCGACTGACGACCATTGTTGACTTCATCAGTTTGGTGTCATCTGTTGGGAACCTAGATCTAAATCGTACAGATTTTCATAGCTCTGAGATTCAAATGACAAAATGGATCCAAGTTCATCAACCCCACTTGATCCAATGCAAATGACCCAACAAATTCGAACGCTGGCAGCAAGTGTTAAAGAATTGACCAAACAAAATGAGAAGTTAAGGCAATGCCTCTCTTGGGAGAATAGTAACATCATAGCCCAAGAACCAGTAATAGGGAAGAAAGTTCAAGGAGAACAAAGCAATCAAATTCCAGGCGAATAGAGCAATCCAGTTCTAGGAAAATAGAATAGCTTAATCGAAACAATGACGAGCTCCTGAAAAGCATAAGGAAAAAGATGGAAGAAATGAATGCCCTGAAAGGAAAGTCGTCCAAGAACCTTGATGGGATAATCAAAAGAACAAACTCCCCATTCACCAACGAGGCCTTGGAGTGGACTCTCCCATCGAAGTTTCGACTCCCCTAATTGGAGACTTATGACGGGCACACAGATCTGCTAGACCACATAGAGTCTTTCAAGACATTGCTACACCTTCAGTAAACACCTAATGAAGTGATGTGTAGATCCTTTCCGACAACTCTCAAAGGAGCTGCTCGAGTTTGGTTCAACAAGTTAGCATCATCTTCAATCACAAATTTCGAACAATTAAGTAACTCCTTTGTACCGAATTTTATTGGTGGCCAGAAACATAAAATGCCAACTTTGCATCTACTAATGATAAAACAAAAAGAAGAGGAAACTTTGAGCGCTTATGTGAAGCATTTCAATCGAGCATTCCTTGATGTAGATGAAGCTAATGACCAAGTTTAACTGGCAGCATTCCAAGTTAGCTTGACGACCAAGGACTTCATCTTTTCGTTAGCCAAGACCCCGCTAACTACAATGACAGATTTCTTGTTCAAAGCCCAGATGTACATGAACAAAGAGGATGCATTAACAACGAAGGGGATAGATGGCAAGCGAAAGATGGAAGAAATTGACAAGAACCAACACAAAAAGAAGGAGAAGAAGGATCATTCCCCCAGTCAAAAGAATGACAACAAAAGTAGGCGTACCTATACAAAATCGTCAAGTATTCCAGAATAGGAACTTATTACCTTTAATCACTCAACGGCAAACAGTTACCTCATCCATGGAATGTAAAGCACCTCAAGAGGTATTATTGCTAGTTAGATGATGTTTTCAATTTTCTTTTATCAAATTGTCTTGTGAGCAGGAATGAATAAAGGGACATTTTTCCCCACATGAATAAATGTCGTTCTCTTGAAAAATTTAAAAGTCTTATTTACTATACAAAAGAAAAAACATTTTCAAGAAGAAAGCCCATCATTGAAGTCCAACGAGTAAAACCTAGATGATAAAAATCTCAATAAGAGTAAAATCGTCATGTAAGGTTCCATTCGAATGAATAAAATCATATTGACAACCAAATTCTCAAAACAAGAGTAAGTCATATGATTAAATTCACAAGGTTAAAACCAATGAGTAAAATCATATTGACGACCAAATTCTCAAAACAAGAATAAAGTCTTACAATTAAATTCATAAGGTTAAAACAAACGAATGCAAACATAATGACGATTAAATTCTCAAAGAGAGAGTAAATCATATGACCAAATTCATAAGGTTAAAAACCGACGAGTACAATTATAATGATGATTAAATTCTCAAAATGAGAGTAAGTCATATGATTAAATTTATAACGTTAAAAACCGATGAGTTCAATTATAATGGCGAATGAAATTCTCAAAGCGAGAGTAAGTCATATGATTAAATTTGCATGGTTAAAAACCAACGAGTACAATCACCAGGTTAAAAACCAACCAATACAATCATAATGACGATCAAATTCTCAAAGCGAGAGTAAATCATATGATTAAATTCAAAAGGTTAAAACCAATGAGTAAAATCCTATTGACGACCAAATTCTCAAAACGAGAATAAGTCATGTGATTAAATTCTCACGGTTAAAACCAATGAGTGAAATTGTATTAACGACCAATTTCTCAAAATGAGAGTAAGTCATATGATTAAATTCATAAGGTTAAAACTAATGAGTAAAATCATATTGATGACTGAATTCTCAAAATGGAATTTTTTTTCCATTTAACAATAAATATAAAAAAATTTAGTTAGTTGTCATTTTTGAGAAGTGTGTTGAAAATTAGCATCTCGAGTGTCTAAAACTCGAGTTTTTAAGTGTCGATTTGTAAGCGGATGGGTCCGATGTCGAAAAAATTCATGTGGAAAACAAGTTTTAAACACTCAAGTTCCCGAAAACGCCGCTATAGGGCTTAAAAACGCCACTATAGGGCCCTTGTATGACACTTATGAAAAATTTTTGCAGGAAATGCTGCTATAGAGCTTTAAAACGTCATTGTAGAGCTTAAAAACGCCACTATAGGGCTCCCTGAACCTGGTATGGGCACTTATAAAAAAAAAATTTGCAGGAAAACGCCGCTATAGGGCATTAAAACGTCACTATAGGACTAAAAAAGGCCACTATAGGGGCGATCACACAAAATTTTTTTTGCATAGAACTTGAGTTTCTAAAACTCGAGATTTGTGTGGCATTTTCAGCACCAAATCTCTTGCAAAGCGAGTCTTTGAGACTCGATTTTTAATATGGATCTCGAGTTTCTAAAACTCGAGATGCTATTTTTCTTAATTCTTACCAACGTTGTCTAACTTACTACTTTCTTCCCCCACTCGCCGCTACTCTGCCCATTCCCCCCTCAAAATGAGAATAAATTCATATGATCAAATTCATAATAACAATTGTTGAGGGTTCTTTTTACGCTTCTTGTACCTTAAACACATGTCTTGATGTTATTGGACAACGTTTAGTCTAAGCCTGATGCTCTCATGGAATAAGCTCTAAGGTCCCATTCTGTCGCTGCCAGTTTGTGCACAAGCACTGTCCGAAGTCCAGGAGACGATGCTGCAAATTGGGCTTATACTCTGTTCCTACCACAGAATGAACATTTCTCCAGTTTCTGCTATGAAACTGACTTTTCTTAACTTTCTGTTGTGCAGTAAAGTTTTCTGCACTTTTTTTAGTGACCTTTCTCCATTTTCTATTGCAGAAATATTTCTCTACTTCCTGCACATAAGCAACTCTAAAACCCAAAAAAAAATACCCATCAAGCATATGTTACTTACATGGGTTAGCGTATTCTCAAATATTTGCATATATATATATATATATACTTATATGTATTCACGTATAAATATATAACATATATATATATATATATATATGGCAGAATAATGATTGGTTCGTATTAAAAGAAATGCACATAATAACAAAGAAAAAATGAAAGCTTTAGCAAAATATGTTTAGCTAGCATAATAGCTAATACAACAAATATGATAAAAATGTGCTACATCGGAATAACTAATACAGCAAATAAAGATACCACCATAGGAAAACTGATGCAACAAATATGAAATAAACGTGCTACAGCAGAACAAATGTAAATATTCGTAACAAAGATAAAATATTGAATCTTCTCGCAAGAAGTGAACCAAAAAGGAACCCGAACCGCAACTTGAAAAACATTGTTATAGACTTCTACCATTAAAGTTATGCATTTTGGGGAATGGGCCTAAATGGCTACTTGTTATTGCTTTTGGAATTCCAAATAGTGGATTTGCTAAAGAGGTAGGGAAAATAAGGTCTATTGATACATGCTGCCGTGTTTTCTCTCTTCTTTTTACCACTTTCTTTCTTTCCCTTTTTTCTCTATTACTCCTCTCTCGGTTTTCACTACTTTCTTCCCTTTTTTCTCTGTTACACCTCTCAGTTTTCACTACTTTCTTCCCTTGGGTCATTTTTTTTTCTCTCAGGTTTCCATCTTTTGGGTGCCTACCCTCATCTATAGCTACTGCCCCTCTTTATAGTCGACTGATTCCATAGGATTTCTCCCTTTTACCCTTAGAGCTTCACCAACTGTTTTTGGTTTGTTGTGAACATCCCTTCAAGACTGCCCACCAACCCATTGGTTGCTCGGCCACTATCACTACTAGGTAAACCCAGTGCATTCTCATTCTTCCACTACCCATTCCATGACAAGATCTCTCTTTGTTTGATCTTGTTATAAGCCTTCCCCTCCTTGCCTGAATGGATAATAACTTAGGTCTCTCACCACCTACCTCTATGGTATGCATCAGGTGGTCCCAGCCATCTACTATCTCTTTTGGGTAAAACGCCATTCCAGCAAGGCATTTTCCCAAAAGAAACTCTGGCTGGAAACCCAAAAATAGACTCTTTTCCCCCACTACCAAACCACACCCTCTAAATCCCTTGACTGTGGGCCTACCTCTCTTGTATTGGCTAGGTATAGGCTGGTGGTGCTCCGGCCCTTGTATTCTTGCTTCACTATCCTTTGTTTTTTTTTATTTTCTTCCCACATTTCTGCCGTTGCAAATTGGATTTGTTTCATCCTACTGCGTGTTTATCCTTTGTGGAAGAGGTTATAGGCTCTTGAGCTTGCCTTGTTTTCTTTTGTCTTTTCTCTGATTTTGTTTTCTTTCTCCTTCACGCATTTTTTGCCGCTAGCTTTGTCTTATTTCTTCATGCATTTCTTGCTATGTTAGTCATTTTCTTTGGTTTGACTTTTCTTTCCTTCACGTAATTCCTGCTACTGACACTTTTGGCTGTTCCTTGTTTCTTTCCATCATGTTTCTTTATATTAATTTTCACTCCTATCCTTTTATACAAAAGGATTTGGGCCTTTATGGGCCAAATAATGTTTACTATATCAAAAGGGTTTTAGACCCAATATGCCTTGATTTGCGGAAATCATTCTGCTAAAGAATTGTATTCTGCAGATCACTTTCCCATGCATTTCTCTCTCAACAGAGGCATAAGTCTAGGCTTTTGTTTCTTTTCTATTTTCTTTGGGCCTTTCTTGCTATTCAGTCTTCTTGGTGGGCCTTTGGGGCTTGCTTTTTATTGGGCTCTTCATCATGGGCTTTTTGGCCCTTGCTTTTTGTTGGGCGTTCCTCCTCATGGGCTTTTGGGTAAGGATTTGCAAAAACGAGCATCACCAATGATTAAATTCTCAAAGCAAGAGTAAATCATATGATTAAATTCACAAATTTAAAACCGATAAGTCATATTGACGACCAAGTTCTCAAAACGAGAATAAAGTCATATGATTAAATTCATAAGGTAAAACAAACAAGTACAATCATAATGACGATTAAATTCTCAAAGCAAGAGTAAGTCACATGATTAAATTCATAATGTTAAAAATTGACGAGTACAATCTTGAATTCTTGAAGAAAGATCTGATGTATATATACTACTCATAACACTCATAATGGTTTCTCAGGAGCTATAGCTAAAGAAGTACCAATGCTCATAATGGAGGCAATCAAGGAAAACACGGAGGAGAACTAACACTCATAGAGGAAGGAGAGGAATAATATGAAGTAGACTCAATAAAGATGACATCAACTCTAACAAAGTGACAATGAAGTGAAGGGAAATAACACTTGTATCCCTTATGAGTACGAGAGTACTCAAGAAAAATGTACTTAAGAGATCGAGAATCAAGTTAGTCACCTCCTACACCTAAAATGCAAACATACACACCCAAAAATCTTGGAGTTTAAGGGTAAATGGAACAAGGGTGTGTCTAGAGAAAGCACGAATAAAGGAATCTGACCATCAAAACGGTTGATAACAAGTTGTCAATTATGCATCACTCCAATATGTTTTTGTAACATTCATATGGAATAAAAGCACATAGGGTAACTTCCAACTAATGTCTCAATTATGTTTTGGCAAGCCATTTTGCTGTAAAGTATAAGAAGAAGAAGACTGATGAAGTATATCATGATCATCTAGAAAGTGGGACAAATAAGTATAAACATATTTATGAGCATTATCATATTGAAAAACACAAATTGAAGCGTTAAGTCTTTATTTACATATAGACGGATATAAAAATTAATTACAACTATGATCTAGCCTTCATAATATATAACTTCAAAATAGCATCAATGAAATTTACAAAATACCTAAATTCCAAATATGATGATAATTTTATTGCACTCCAAATATCGGAATGAACTAAACAAAAAGTACTACTAACATGATTCTCACATCTAGACACAAAGGGCACTCGATGGTGCTTGCTTCACTGACATGCTTCACATTGTAAAGACTCAACAACATAAAGGAACCAACAACTTAAAAATCTGAAGAGAAGGATGTTAAAGAGGAGAAGTAGATGATTCAAGTGTTGTTGACTAGGAGTCACAAGCACCAAGATAGTAGTCCACCAAACTCATTTCCACCCCTAATCTTCCTCCCATTCAAGAGACCCAGGAAGACACAATACAAAGGATGTTGTCATTGGTTATGTGGAATGTCAAGGTTGGCAACGGTGGGTGGTGGGTGGTGTTGTGTTTCTAATACCATGCTATTATAGGGAAGTGTGTAGGGTAAAAATTGAATTACCCAAGCACAATACATATTATTCATATGATGTTTTTAATACATTATGACTAATTTTCCCCTAGCTTATATACAACTCATAAAATGCTTAATTCAGCTTGGGCTAGCAAGAGCTATGACTGATACTTTTGTTTGTTCATTTGTTTCCCCCATAAATTATTTGGGAGTTTTAAGAGCGATTGTAAATGCAAAGATAAGGAATCTGTCACTCCTTTTTACATGTGTAGAAGATAAAGTAGAAGAAAGGATAAGGGCTTTCTTTTAAGCCTTGTTACACCCACCTTTCTTTCTTTTTGGTTTAGCAGTATATTTGGATACACATAATTTCATTAAAAGACATTCCAACCTATCCCAATTTGCTCAATTATGGGTAGAAAGGATAGGAAACCAAAATGGGTGGGTTTATCCTTCAAAATTCCTCCCTTTCCTTCCTCATAAATCTACAAGAGGCAAACACTATCCTCTACATTCCACCCTATTCCTCTTCTTTCTGCCCAAAACCCCCATCCCATAAAAAATGCTAATGATATTCATCTAATGTATAGAGACAAAATCATCTGTCTTAATAAACATAAGTCAAATATAAGCCGCATAACGGACAAGATAAATCCAAAAGACACAAGCTTAAGCCACTTACTTGAGAACCCTTCCTTGAAAAGTAACATGAAATGAAGTAAAAAAAACTAACCTGGATGAAAACCATAAGCCATATAACATGCTTCAGACCAGCAAAAGGAGTAGAGCTTATATACCTAAATGATTTTGTGGTATGAATGGTCAACAGTCATTTTCTTCACTAATCCAACAATCTTGGTTGAAAACAAACACCCAACTCTATAAAGTATAAAAATTTCACCTTAGTTTAAAACCTAAAAATTATGTGGCCAGAAGTATCCTTTGAGCTACCCATTCTTGATGCTTCAACTACCCATTCTTGATGCAATTTGGTATGCAAAAGTTATGAATTTGTAAGACTTAACCTATATATATATTAGACATCTACCACCCAAAAGATAAATTATTATAAAAAGGGGAAAATAATATTTTAATTTCAATGTACCTCATTAATTGTGCGAAGCATGCTATTTACAACATTTCGTCTAGAAAAGAGAGTTACCCACATGGAAACTAGTAGAAACACCTGAAACCACATATGTTAGGTCCTCCAAGGAAGCTAAATTCACTTTAATTAAAATTCATGCAAAGTAATTCAGATTCAATATCATATATTCCCATGTAACATGATAGCTTTTCAACATTATCCATTTCACCCAAATAGTGGATAAAAATTTTCAATTTGTTGAACAAAGGACTTGGATAAATAATTGCATACCACTCTCACATCATATTTGTCACCTATAACCAAACAACGTTGTTATCCCTCCAATGCTAGACTGAGAAAATTGTATCTGTCATCCTCCAAGATTATATGAAACCAATCACATAATTTGAATTAGATTTAAATTAAACAAAAGTTTATAGGCTTAAAATTCATCTCTGTTAGGAGATGACCAAGCATCGGTGTAAAAATTAAACATAAAATCTTCCAAGTATGATTCACTGGCAACTCCATCAAGTGGGTTTAAATATAGAAACAAGTTTGTACATTTATATGCTCAACAGATTACTAACTGTTCAGTTCACCAAATGTCTTGTGTTCAGCAGAACATATGACATAGACACATTCTCAATACCTGCAATTTTTTAGCCTCTTCCTCATCCATTGCAAGTTGCTTTTGTAATTTTCATGTTTTTAGAGTAGTCAATCTTCTTCCCCTAAAATAGTACATGGAAATCTCATTAGAAAGGTAAAGCAACTTAGCGGGCATACCACTATAGAACCAACAGTACAGAATTCACCAGTAAAATAAGTGGATTCGGCATTGGAGTTCACCTTTGAAGAACTTTTCAAACGTCTAATAAATGCCTCCAATTCTATTTTCGGCAAAATTATTAAATTAACATACCCAAGAAATATTTAAAAGGATTATATAAAAAAAAGAGTATAACTTAAGGATCCCAAGGATCTCATAAATTAGTGGGCATCTGATACCTTATGTTTCCTTAAGCACATTGCTGCTTGCCACTCATTAGAGGTAAGTCTATCCTCTTAACTCCTAAATAGAGCATCTGCATAATGCACAAGATGATTCCTAAATAAAGCTATGTAATTAGTTATTAGTAACTTATGTTAAAGTGTGACTTGTTGCAGCATAGTTCAAATGATTCCTCAATTTTGGCAATGAAATTCTTAACTTTACTAGAATATATCTAGAGTATTCATTTCAAATCAAGAAATTTATTATTGAAATGTTTACACTACACCAATGTTATAAACGCCATATTGGTCTTTTTCAAGTTAGCCACTAGAACAAAATATTCTGGTACTGGTGTGTGCTAGTGTATTGTCTCAAGATTATTGCTAATACGTGCATGTATTTCTACAAATACAAAACCAAACTAAATATACCTTAATTTCCTTTCTTTCATCTTTTTTATCTATTGAATAAGATTATTTTATTAATCAAAACCTTAATTTAAGTTCTAAATATTATTTTGTTAGGACTATTTGGGGATTGGCTCTTAAAAAGGTAATTTCGAGAGCCAAAAATAAAAACATAAGCCACTTTTGAGTTGGATTAGTAGTTCTACTTTGCCCCAAGACCTTGCTAAAGAACAATATAACAAGTCCATCGTATGACTCATATTCCAAGGTCCAAACTCCAAAGAAAGTAAAACTAAAATGAAAAACAGTCATAGCTACACAACATGGTCCACTCCCCACAATTTTAGAGCCTAGACCCTTCAAGATTCCAAAGTTAAATTCAATATACCATGAAGGCATTACTGATCCCAACCATTCATTAACCCCCCACATTCACTTGCAGATTACTTCATATGCCACACTCCACCACCATTGTTGTCATTTACTTCATCAATGAACTACTAAAGTTACAAAACTCAAATCAATAGAAAAATTGAGAATAAGATCTAACTAGGCACTGTAAACAAAAAATCTAAGCAGGGGCCAAAAAAATTACTGATTTGCACCATTTACCATTTATTTCCATATCAGAGATAGCTAAGGGTTTAACTATTAGACCTTTTCTCCCATTTTCCCCTCCTCTTTTTTTTATTCTCTTTGTCCTCCCCCCACCCAACCCCCTCTCTTTTGGGTTGTATGGGGAGTGTTTTGTTTTTTGGGGGTGGGGGCACAATGGTATAGAAAAAATCTCTCTAAGCACAGTAATCCACATAGCACTACATACAATCAGCACTAGGGCATAAAAGATACTGATAATGGTCTTGTAAGGACATTCAGAAAGGTAAAAAATATAGATTAACCTTGTGTGACTGGATGATCCCATACAAGCTGACAGGTTCATCGATTTGTGTGACTGATTAGATTAGTATTTAAACATGAAGTGGTAATTGGTGATCAAGAAGACCTAAAAGAAAACAAAAAAGACAGGATTTATGTGAATCTTTAAGAATGCAGAGGACCAAAATAGAAATAAAAATAGTTCAAATGTACTTGAAGATTACATGGATCCTTAGTGGCTGTCTATTTTTCTACAACAAATTGGACCATAAACATGATCCTGAATAGCATGGTAAAAATAAATAAACAAATAAACCTCTATATCCAAAATGGGTATGACACAGTATCTCTATGAGACTTACCATTTCATTATGGGAAAAAATTGGACTCTCCATTATGAGGCTGTTGAAATGCTCTTCACACCATTACTTAAAATACATCATAGAAGTAAAATAAGAACCACAGATCTAGAAAGTAAACAATCCATGTCACATAAACTGTCAAATAAATGATAAAGAAGTAAATGGAATGGGGTAGCAAAAGTAAAAACACAAAAATACGAAGGAAACTTCAACACTCACAACAACTGATTTAGTTACAAGAAGATAATCAATGCAAAGCCAATAAACCAGGGAACAAATAAAACATGTTAGAAAAAGAACAATGGAGCAAAAAAACTGTCACATTTACTAATCTTAGTCAAACAAAGACTTAATCCCAATTAGAACTAAATTTTCATTTTGATAAATAACTAAATCCAATTTTCTTCATGTTACAAGCCAAATATTGCAGCATAATATAAACACAAATTTATAAGTTTATGTGCATGTAAATAATACCATGTCCCACAATGATGTCGCCATTTCCATTTCTAAAATAGAAGATCATACACATTGCTTAGCTTAAAAATTGAAGGATCCTGTACAAGACTTGAAGAATTAACCTATAAAGAATTTGTGTCCTAGAAATATAGTATACATAAAACCTTTTCTTTTCTTTTTCGGTAAAAATGCATACTTAAAACATAATATTCAAGTTTCTTGTCAAGCATAGCTATCAATACCTTTGAATTATCATTGTATCCATGCCTTATGGAACAAAAACAATTTGATTACGGGGTTGAATTATGTGACCCTGAATCATTTCCAGTTCAACAAAAGGACAACTTTTTGAAACACTTGAAACTGATGTCACCCTACTTTGTATTGGAGAATGTCTTGTAAAAACAATGCGAGGAATATCACAACATTATTTACAGCATATAAAGTGAGAACCAATTTAATGTTTCCTTCTAAGGGAGCAAATGCCATCCTTGTCTGATTCCTCAATTGATACATTAAACCTTAGGCACATATTGGCCCATAGTAATTTTGTGAGGAAAGTGTTTATGTCAGCTCCTTTTCCAACATTTTAGGATGTATGTAAGAAAGTGTCAATCCCAGATGTTCTTCCCTTTGTCTGGTTTAAGAAGCTAAAGGGGGGAAGTCCTATAGTAAAAAAATTTAATACTAACCCCCCAAAAAATAATCACGAAGTTAACTACAAACTTATAATTTAATTTCGCAATGTATTTAAAGACTTAAAATTTCATCTCCCTATCTCTACAAACTTTATCCTCAAATAAACTGAGGTGCAACCTATGACATATATGATAGCAGCCCTACCTATGTTGGAGAAAACTATATTAACAATGAGGGTTGTTCACACACACTAAGACAAATTCTTAGTGGACAAAATGAGCACATTACCTCTGCAAGTGCAACTAAGTTAATACCACAAGCAACCCAGCAATAGAGAATTGATCCCATTAGTTCCTCCCAATACTGCCAAAGAACACAAGAAATTCAAGAATATCAGAGAAGTACTTCAACTTTCAGGAAATTTAAGTCCATTAAGATGAATGTTCTCATAGATGCTTTAAAAGGTAAGTAGTTCAATCCATTTCATGAAATATTAGACACTACCAAGAGAAGAAAATTATATTCATCACCTTCAGGATAGATGCGTACTTAAGCTATCTGGATAGATTATGAAGTACTGCAAATAATAAGAAACTAACCATGACTAACTGATAATGGAAACCACAAAAACAGGATGGATTTTATACCTCTGACAAGTATGAATAGCAGCAACAGCACACATCATAAATATAGCCTAGACGAGCCATCGAGAATCACGAAACATAATGAGTTTGAAACAAATGCATGAATTTGAAATTCCAATAACAGGATTTAACAAGTTTTAAACATCCTAGGTATTTTTTATGCCCCACACCGTGGAAAAGAAACAGATCCATAAGAAAGAAAAAGACTACTAATATATATATGAACAAGCATTGGGAAGTAATCGAATCTTCTGCCAACAATTTGAATACCCTCCAATAGCGGTGATGAAACTAATTATCTAATTCTTGTTCTCTAAGGAAAACAAATCAATCAATTCTTAATGTTGTCTTCTTTGCCTCAACATCAAAATGAGAGATGCCAATAAATAAAGATTTTGTGTATATAGGCATTGGAGATTTAGGTTGTCAGATGCTTTTTGGAGATTGACCAATTTACCAATGGTGAATTGTTTAACATCTATTATGAAGAGAGGGGGGGGGGGGGTTCATATTCTAATTACTGTGTCTTTGATTTTTCTTTTTATTGGACTCGTTGTCCTTTGCCTCACATAAAACAATTCTCTAAATAAAAAAATAAATGAAAAGGCACTACATATACCTCCAACTCTACTCCGTCAAACTCACAATAAATAGCAATGTGCATTACAATAATAATAACAGTTTCCTAGCTAAGGACCAGCAACTAGGACCTCCCTTGCTATTACAAGTTTTTCTTTTGAGGAAACCACCAATGTAACATCAAAGTTCAAACTGGAAGAGAATATTAATAGACGTGAGTATTGAAAATCACTTTTTCAAAATTTAAATATCAATCTCTATTAACCAAAATAGCATTCATATTCATAGAAGAATCTAGTAACAGTAATATATACGATTGCAACCACATGACAATAAATATTGACCATAACAATAATAGGGCATTAACAGTGCAAAATTCAATTTGATTTTGTTACTTCTCCTATGGATCAGCACTTCAAGTCTCTAGTGATGCAAGTGGCAAAAGGTTGGTCATGTTTTATTTTAGTTGCATTTTCTTTTAGTAGTCAAGAGTCTTTTTGGAGCTTTAAGGCTTTCCAGAACGGCTTGTAGTTTCAAGCCCATAGTTATTTTATTGGGCCTCTTTTTTTCTTTGTGGTTTTTAAAAGTTAAAAAAAGATAAATTTGCAGCTATAATGGTGTTGAGGTTTGTTTGATGCAATTCTTCCCTAAGCAATGTCAAGGACCCTAGGTGTAATGCCTGCAAAAACTAGGAACAATTCATTTATCTTTTTTTACTTCTTTCACTTTAATTTCCAGCAACTTGAAATCTTGCAACTAGATCATAATTCCACACGCTGAGAACCCTATAGAGAATAAGATAAAAACCCTTGTACAATCCACAAACCAATATCGGCATTACTGAGTTATTTCTAACAACCAACCAGATCTGCTTTTCTTCCTTTTTCTCACCTGTTTTGACTGTTGAACTCCAAAATATACCCAGCTTGTTACTCCCTAATTGAATCTTAATCAACCTACTTCACTAGCATTACCAACCACAAATCCGTAAGCCCCAACAACCCCAACTCCCTCAAATACATGCTGCAAAAGTGAGTATGAATGAGAATAAAAAAATAAAAAATATATTTAAAAAACAGTTACTAATACATAATACCATAACATTCAAAAACAAAAAATAAAACATAAGATCCCTACCAAGTACTAGTTATAAAAAAAAAAAAGAGATTCTTACCAAGTACTAACATAATTTATCAATGGTTCAAGTGTGCAGGCTTCAAAAGTGAAAAATACACATCAAAAAGAAGAAAGGAAATATAAAGCATCCTATTAAACATCTTCAACTAATAGCAAAATGAAACACCAAAGGTCCATATGTGAATTTAACATGTAAGTCTATCACATTAGTTTCAAAAGAAGAACATGTCAATCTCTGGCTCTTTGAAGTATAGATAATATTTAAGGTTTCATAAAGCTGAGGATTCGGTTAAAATAATTTTGGCATAACCATACAATTATCCTGGGGCTCTATACATATTTCTTACCGTTGTAAACGAAATTTCCTGCCTCTTTTGTTTTCTAAGAGTTATAATGGACAAAGTACTTCTGTCATGGTCACCATTAAGACGGTAGCTGTTGTGGTCAAGGTGAGCACAGGCCAGCAATGCAAGTACATCTACTAGTCAACTTCTCAAACACTACTAATAGTTCGAGTCCTTTGAAGTTTCAAGGATGAGAAAACACAATCAACTAAATGATGATTTCCTTCATCACCTAAAACCAGACCAAGGAAAATTGAGCTAACTAAGATATTTGTAGTCATGGATATCCAATACGAGGAGAACACAAAGCACAATGGATGAAAGTAACCTTACCACCAAAAAGTAAAGTTTTCCAAAGATAATGTAAATTTCTTAGACTCAAGATCTTTTAGACCGTTGAAATTCAGAATTCTAACTCATAAAGATTATTTCTGCATTGTAAACTAAGATATTTGAAACTCCAGTCTTTAAGATCACATTCACGAGTACCACAACAGATTTCAACATCAACATTGACAACTACACTTCAATAAATTAGAAACAATGTAAGCCAAATGAAAACAACAAGAAAACTAAAGAGTAAGCATATTCATAATACTAACCCATAAGAATAATTTCTGTGTTGTAAACTAAAATAATTGAATCTCCGGTTTTTAAGATCACATTCACGAGTACCACAGCAGATTTCAGCATCAACATTGACATCTACAGTTTAATAAATTAGAAATAATGTAAACCAAATGAGAACAACTAGAAAACTAAAGAGTATGTCATATTCATAATGCTTGAAGCAAACAGACCTTCCAGTAGGGGTGTCAAATGGGTGGATTTGGAGTAGGCATAATTAGATTGGGTATATAAAACTCATTTGCCTATTAAAACCCATTTAACTAATTGCTTCTAACCCAAATCCAACCCAACCCAATTA
This sequence comes from Quercus glauca, assembly GCA_023736055.1. NCBI lineage: Eukaryota > Viridiplantae > Streptophyta > Magnoliopsida > Fagales > Fagaceae > Quercus > Quercus glauca. The sequence goes on from CM043325.1 coordinate 38,155,550, forward strand.
TTATGGGTAAACCCCAACCCATCCAATTACCCAATTACCAAAATGCCACTAAAGTGAAAATGACCAAAGCACTCTAAAAATATTAAACAAATTTCTTGTACTTTCCCACACTTTCTCACCTACCAAACAAGAAGTTCACAAATTGACAATAGCAAATATCGGATCCACACAACCTAGATACATTACACAATCACCATAACAATTCAAACGATTTGGTGGTAGCTCACAATTCTTTTTTTTCCTTCAATTTTTCTAATAAAAGTTAAGAGCCAATAAATCGACAAAAAAAAAAAAAAAAAAAAAAAAGCATGATTACGTTAGAACCAAAACAAGCATAACTTTCTTACACTTTCTCAGGATCCAAACAAAGCGAAATGAATAATTTTACAAAAAAAAAAAAGTGAAGAAAAATGACTGGATCACTGGTGACGAGGCGAGAAATTCGATTGGAAATCTCAAAGGCATGGCAAGAGCCAGCCCAAACGATCTTCATCTCATCCACATCGAACTGAGCTTTGCTCCTTTCGCTCGCTAACTGATCAACTCTCGCCATTTTCTACAAACAATCAACAAAAGCCCTGTTGAGGTTCATTTTTTTAAGACCCAGCAGGCCCAAGGCCCAAAGAAGCAAATGGGCTTGAATAAGCCCGGAAAGAGAAAAAGAAAGCATAAAGCATGATTTAAGGGTCCATGTGATGGGTCCAGAAGAAGCAAATGGGCTTGAATAAGCCCGGAAAGAGAAAAAGAAAGCATAAAGCATGATTTAAGGGTCCATGTGATGGGTCCAGAAGAAGCAAATGGGCTTGAATAAGCCCGGAATAAGCCCGGAAAGAGAAAAAGAAAGCATAAAGCATGATTTAAGGGTCCATGTGATGGGTCCAGAAGAAGCAAATGGGCTTGAATAAGCTCGGAAAGAGAAAAAGAAAGCATAAGCATGATTTAAGGGTCCATGTGATGGGTCCAGAAGAAGCAAATGGGCTTGAATAAGCCTGGTAAGAGAAAAAAGAAAGCGTGGGCCACAGCAAGCCCATTGCAGTAAGAGAAAAAAAGAAAGTATTAGGCAAATAGAGAATCCATGAGCCCAAAGAAAAAAAGATTTGTAGAGAAAAAATTGGGCCAAGAAAGTCCAAAATGGGTTAGCAAAGAAGCCCATATAAGAAGCAAAACCAAAATGGGCCAGGGATGCCCACAAGAAAGCATAAAAGGCATAGAAGCCAGCAAGAAATAAAGCCCAGTGAATATACTGGGCTACGGAGAAGGAAAGTATACAAAAAAAGAAAGAGCCCCGCAAGACTGGGTTTTGGTAACAGAAGTAGCAAACTTAACATGGCAGGAGGTGTAAAGCCACAAAAGCAAAAAACACCCAAAGGGAAAGTCTGCCACGGAGCCCAATCCTCCAAAGAAAGGGACAACACACGAACATCGGCCTGCAGGGAAATGATCCACATCAGAAAAAGCCAAAAAACGCACGGCAGGATATGCACAACCATTTTCAAGCCTCGGCAAGCGAACGAAACATCAATGAGGTAACGCATGCGGGCGACCCAGGCATCACCAGCCCATACCCAGCCACTATGGGAAAGGGTGATGTCATGGGAGAGGGCATGGTCTGGCGGTGGGGGGAGGAGCGGGAACCCATTTTTGCGATTCTTGCCCAGACTCTTTCGGTGTGCACAGTCCTGCTGGGATGACGTGCCACACAAAAGAGGTAAGGTTGGGTAAGGACCGCTGGGTGCATGCCATGAGAGACCGAGAGGGAGAGGACACACCGGACGAAGCAGAAAAAAAAGTTTCAATGTCCGAAAACCACAGGTCAATGGTGAATCAGAATCATTTGACTTGGTGAGTGTATGGTAAAAGGCTACGATAACGGAATAGGGCTATAGAAAGGTTAGAACAGTAAAATCAGCCACGGCAGACCCTATATAAGGGACTCGCGGCTGAAGGAAAAAAGGGGGGAAAAAAAGGGGGAATTGGAAAAAAAGAAAAAACAAAGAGAAGAAAACAAAAAGAAAAGAAAGGCAAGAATTCTGAGAAAGAAAACAGAGAGAAAAGATAAGAAAAAGGAGAACGAAAAAAAAAAGAGGAAAGAAAGTAGAGTGTTTTATGGCAGGCATGCACCTAAATGGGTTAACCCCCCTCTCTCCCTCAATAGCCTTGTCCTCAAAAGACAATATGAAATTTACACCATCTGGGGCTGTCTCTCAAAGCAACTAATTTCACCAAAGTGAAGTTATTTGCGTTGAGGGAGTAGTTTTCCCTTTCATGGTTGAAGTCCTGCGGTAATACTAAAATGACACACTCGTTATTTTGCTCTGTTAAGCTCGCTTAACTATTTTGTTTAAAACACTTTCTTTTAAAAGCAAGGCCCTTAAGTTGTTTATTGTGTTCATTGTAAAAGAAAACAGTAGATACTTTTTTTTTTTTTTTTTTTTTTTTTTTTTTGCGTTTGTTTTATTTTATGCCTGCTTGCCGTAACTTGTTAACAATGACTCTGCTTGCTGTGAGCTCTTAAATGTACTTTGGCAGACGCGGCAAAGATTGTGCACAAGCCGGGCCAAGGTGTGCTCTAATTGGGCCGGTTCCAGCTCCCTACCCAGAAACTACCTGGGCCTAGTGTGGCAGGAGCTTGTCAGAGACTCCAAGCAAGCCCCCCCCCCCCCCCCCTTTACAATTGGCGACTCCACTGGGTAGTTGGAAAAAAGTTAGGGACAAAATATAAAATCCCTTGCAACATAATGCCACCAAAGTCCAGAGCAACGCGAAACATAAGCGCCATTCCATCACAAGCAGAGTCCAGGCTAACCACACATAGCCAACAGCAGGTTAACCAAGCAGAAGGTGCTAATGGAACGGGGGCTGGTCCCCAGCCACCGCCAAGGAACCCTGCAGACAACACCAACACCTTCATTGAGATGTTACAATCATTGCAACACTCTCAGCAACAAGTGATGGAGGAGATCCGTCAGCTGAAGGCAGAAAAGACAAAAGAAAAGGGGAGTCAGCATGTCCCCGACCATGCAACAGATAAAGAGGAAACACCAGTCCCTCAGAATACAGAGCAACGCTTCATTACTATGGCAGAAGTAGCAACTCTCCTTGAGCAGGAGAGGGCTAGAGCGCCTAAAGAAAGGTTCTACGCACGCAGACCCCCTTATCCACTAAAGGTGCTCAGAAAGCCATACCCTGAAAGGTACGAGCCGCGGACTTTTGCCCAGTACGATGGCAGGAGAGGAAGTGCTATTGAGCATGTAAGCAAGTTCATAGATACTCTTGGCCCCTATGCGGCAGACGAGGACTTGTGCCTGCGGGAGTTTTCTAAATCATTGTGCGACCGAGCGTATACCTGGTACATTGGTCTAAAACCAGGATCCATTCCAACATAGGATGACATGGTGGATGTGTTTTGTACTAAGTACTTTCATGGAGAGGAAACAGTAACGCTTGCAACCCTGCAAGCAACCAAGCAAAGGAGCGGTGAAGATTTGATGGAATACATAAAAAGATTCAGGGACATAGCGCTTGACTGCTATGACCATTGTGAAGAAAGGACCTTGGTAGAAATGTGTATGACTAACATGATACGGGAATACAGAGCAGTCTTGGAGAACCTAGACATCTCGCAGTTCACACAGTTGTTACAAAAGGCCAGAAGGACAGCTTAGTCAGTAAAGCCAACCGCTGACAAAAGAAATGCTCCACAAGCAATGACGGCGGCTACTGGCGAGCGAAGAAGGAAGACAGAAGGGAAGGAATACGATATTCCCCCGCCCATACCATGCACTCCAAAGGAACTAGACGTGCTGCTGGACAAATGGATGACAGACGGGGTCTTTAAGCCCAATTGAGTCTCGACAGAGCCCACTGAGGAGGAACGAAAGGACCCACGCTTCTGCCGCTTGCACAACTATATACAACATCCTACCGCAGAATGTTGGACGCTTCGCAGACTCATACATCGCAGGATCAAAGAAGGGACCCTGGAGTTGTCCCAGTCAGAAGTCTAAACGAACCCACTCCCAAATCATAAAGGGAAAGGTGTGGCAGCAGTCGTAATCTGCGCGGACCCAGGTGGGGATGAAGAGGAGAATCTAGCTCTGCCTGCCACGGCTATCACCACTCTACAACAGAGTACCAGGTTCAAAAATTTGTTTGACCAATTGGGGTTCACTATGGGAGAACGAAAGGTAGCCATAGAGGCTTTGGTAAGTATCGCCTCCGGAGTAGGGGTAGAGTGTTTAACTACAGAAAGCACAGAGGACAAGGCCCTCTTGCAGGAATCAAGCGAAATTACCTTCAGCAATGAAGATATGGAAGTGGAATATCCAGATCACAGAAGGCCACTCTACTTAGCGGCATCTATAAACCAAGTCCCCGTAACGAGAGCCTTAGTGGACACAGGCGCCTCTGTGAATCTCATCCCGTTGAGCACCTTGCAAGCAACGGGAATTTCGGAAAGGAAAATCCAGGGGTGCCCAATGGAGGTAACGGGCTTTGGCGGAAGAGGAGAGTACACCGCAGGATACATTCAGCTGTGGTTGAAAGTAGGCCCTATAGCTTCCCTAGCTCGATTCCATGTGATAAAGACAGAGGTTTTGTACCATGTCCTGCTAGGGAGACCCTGGCTGCACAAGCACCGGTTAGTCCCATCCACCTATCACCAGTGTGTAAAAGGAAGGCTAAATGGCAAGATGATACGCATAACAGCAAACCAGTCACCGTTTGAGCAAGCAGAAGCCCATCTCGTAGAAGCTATGTTCTATGACCAATGGGCACCGTTTGGAGAAAACTCTTTAGCAAAGCCCCTTGGTACCTTTGTGCCTGGGTGGGAAGACATTCAGAATAATCCAGAGCCTGATTTGAGGGAATTGTTAACACGAAAGAAGAAAAGAAAAGCAACGCCTGCCGCAGAAACAGAAGGTGCGCCACAGTGCGTCAGAATCCGAGGTCCTGATGGCAGGATTATCTACAAGTTATGAAGGTGCGCGGGGCCCACGAGTGAGAAACAAGCGGGCCCCAGGCAAAAGCGGCAACATGGGAATCTGGTGTGTTGCGCAGTTCAATATAGTTCAGAAGAAAAAGGTAGCGAAGAAAGTCACGAAGAAACTATGGCAGAAAAGGATCCTCAGGTTATGGCAGAAGAAGAATTAGAGGAGGTCAACTTGGAGCCTGACTCACAGGAACCAAGACCTATTTCAGTTAGTTCGAGATTGACAGAAAAGGAAAAATCAGAGTTGGTACAATTATTAAAAGAATTCAAGGATGTTTTCGCGTGGAACTACAGTGAAATGCCAGGACTGGATCCAGGGCTAGTAGTGCACACGTTGAATGTTGATCCAGGAGCCAAGCCGGTAACCCAGCCTGCCAGGGTATTCCACACGGAAATAGAAGAACAAATAGTCAAGGAGGTACAGAAATTGTTAGCAGCAGGATTAATCAAACCTATCCAACACCCGCGATGGCTGTCCAATATAGTGCCAGTAAAGAAAAAGAACGGGCAGATAAGGTGCTGTGTGGACTTCAGAAGCCTCAACAAAGCCTGCCCAAAGGATGAGTTCCCATTGTCAAATATGGATTTATTGATAGACTCAGCGGCAGGAAGTGCCATGTTCTCATTCATGGATGGATTCAGCGGGTATAATCAAATCAGGATGGCACCGAGGGATGCAGAGAAAACTGCCTTCAGGACACCCATAGGCAATTTCTACTATACAGTAATGCCATTCGGATTGAAAAATGCGGGTGCAACTTACCAACGGACGATGACAGCCATATTTCATGACATGATGCACAAGGAATTGGAAGACTATGTGGATGACATAGTAGTGAAGTCAAAGAAAAGAGAGGAGCACTTTTACGCATTGAGGCAAGTGTTTGAAAGATGCAGAACCTTCAAGTTGAGAATGAATCCTCTCAAGTGTGCATTTGGGGTGTCCTCGGGAAAATTTTTGGGCTTCCTAGTCCATAGTAGGGGAATAAATGTGGATCCTGCCAAAGCCACAGCCATAGCAACCATGAAACCGCCAGCCACAGTGAAAGAATTGAAGAGTTTCTTAGGAAAAGTCTCCTATATCCGGAGATTTATCCCTGGATTAGCATCAATTACTTCTTCTTTCGCCAGACTGCTCAAGAAAGGAGCAAGATTTGATTGGGGAGAAGCACAGTAGGCAGCTTTCAAAAGGCTACAGCAGGTCATGACGAACCTCCCCACGGTGCAAGCCCCAGTCCCCAAGAAGCCATTGCTGCTCTACCTAGCCACCAGCCCGCATGCTGTAGGAGCGTTGATCGCTCAGGAAAATGAAGTTAACGTAGAACAGCCAATATACTACATCAGCCGCGCTCTAAAAGATGCGAAAACTCGCTATCCGAGAGCAGAAAGGGCGTGCCTAGCCATTGTATATGCCTCCCAAAGATTGCGCCACTACTTCTTAGCCTATGAGGTGTGACTGATGACCAAATCCCACGCTATCAAAGCCTTATTGCAACAACCAATCCTCTCCGGCAGGTTATCCCAATGGTTGTTGCAGTTATCACAGTACGATTTGAGAATGGGGACACCCAAGGCAGTCAGGAGCCAAGCAATAGCGGATTTATTGGCACAATTTCCTGGAGAAGAAGAATTCCTGCTGGATGATGAAGTCCTAGGAGAAGTAGCCATGGCAGGAGAAAGGAGAGAGCAATGGATAATGAAATTTGATGGGTCCTCTACCACCCAGTCTGGAGGGGTGGGGGTGGTCTTGTACCATGAGGAAGACAAGGCAGCGGCACTGTCATTCAAACTAGAATTCCCTTGTTCAAACAATACAGCAGAATATGAGGCCTATCTAACTGGGCTAGCCACAGCTCTCGAAGTCGGAGTCAAACATTTGAAGGTACTAGGTGATTCGAACCTAGTGGTCTGCCAGGCCAAGGGAAGTTTCTCTCTGAAGGAACCCAACTTAGCTTCGTATAGAGCGATGGCCCAGAAGATGGAGGAAAGGTTCTCTACCTTTGAAATAGAACATGCGCCAAGGAATGAAAATCGATTCGCAGATGCGTTAGCGGCGTTAGGTTCGCAGATAACCTTTGAAGGAAAAAGTGCCACGGTGGAAGTCAGTAAAAGGAGAGAGTCAATCATCGAAACCTTGAAGGAAAGGTTCCAGGAGAAACAGGACGAGAATGATTGGCGGTTCCCCATAAGAGAAGCTCTGATGAAAGACAAAGACCCCGCAGAATTAAAAGTGTTAAAAGATTACGCTTTGGTAAAATGAGAGCTATACCGCAGGATGCCAGGTGGGGTCTTGTCCAGGTGTGTGGGGCAAGAAGAGGCCCAGAGAAAGTTAAGAGAAGTACACGACAGGACCTGTGGATCCTGCGGGGAAATTAGTCTCTACCGCAGGCTCTAGAGGACGGGCTTTTATTGGCCAAGCATGAGCAAAGATGCAGATCAGATCCAAACTCAATGCGGGACCTGTCAGCTAGCGGCAGACAGAGAAGAAAGCTATGCCGTGTTGACTAGTGAAGACTGGAGAAGCCCATTCAAACTATACCTGACAAAAGGCATCCTGCCACAAAAGCATTCGGAAAGTTATAAACTCAAGAGATTGGCAACACGTTATTTCTTGCATGAGGAAGTCCTTTTCAAAACAGGATTTGATGGGGACCCATTAAGATGTTTGGGCCCCGAAGAAGCAAAGGAAATAATAAGAGAAGTGCACTCAGGGGAATGTGGGGAACACCAAGGAAAGAAGAAGCTGTACAGATGCCTGCTACAAATGGGGTATTATTGGCCTACCATGAAGAAAGATGCAGCGGAATTTGTAAAAAGATGCCACAACTGTCAGGTACAGGCTAATCTCATTCATACTCACCCACAAAGCTTGCACAGTATGGTAACTCCATGGCCCTTTCACACTTGGGGGCTGGACTTGGTAGGACCAATCAACCCTCCGTCTCGTGGATATATCTGGATTTTGGTAGCGACTGAGTACTTCACCAAATGGGCGGAGGCAATACCACTTCGCAAGGCCACAGGAGGAGCGGTGGCAAACTTTATAAAGGAAAATATAATTATAAGGTTTGGGGTGCCTCACAGAATCATCAGTGATAATGGTACGCCATTTGTCAATAGTGAAGTGAGGAAAATGTTGGCGTTTTACCAAATTAAACATCACCGTTCATCACCATATTACCCCCAAGGAAATGGGCAAGCAGAGGCGACTAACAAGGTACTCATAAAGATCATCAGTAAGATGAGTCAAGAATATACTGGGGGATGGGCAATGCACTTGCCAGATGCTCTTTGGGCTTACCGAAAATCACCAAAGTCGGCCACAGGATTCTCACCTTTCTCCCTGGTATACGGAACGGAAGTTGTAAGTCCTACGGAGGTAATGATCCCATCACTGAGGGTCATGCAGAAACAAAGGAAGGAAGAGGAGGAAATCTTTGCGGCAGAAAGATGTGAAGATCTGGAAGGGCTAGACGAAAAAAGGGAAGGAGCCGAGGAACATGGCCGCAGATACAGGCAAAAAATGGCAGAAGCCTATGGCAGGATTACTAAGGAAAGAATATTTGCGGAAGGACAGCTCGTGTTAAAAGTAACGGACTATGTCAGAAGATGTATGGCAGGACCATCCAAGTTTGCACCAAAATGGGAGGGACCCCTCGTGGTGAGAGAAGCCTACTCAAATGGATACTACAGACTAACTCAAACGGATGGAAAAGACCTGATGGATCCCATCAACGGGAAATGGCTGAAGTGTTACTATGCTTAGGGTTGAGAACAGAGCATCACCATCCTTCTAAGCTGTGTTTCACAAATGTTAAGATTAGTTTGTTCCTTCTTCTACTTTATTACTTGCTTTCCTCTAAGTGACCACGTCACAAGACAAGTCCACAGAATGTTTTCAGAAATTATGCAATGAGAAGAATATGCTAAGTATTACAAAAAAAAAAAAAAAAAAACTTTCCATAGCATAAGTAGTAGCAAAGGATGATCAAGTATAGTACGTTAAGTTACAAACCCATATTATATGAAGTCTTACCAAAAAAAAAAAGAGAAGCCAAATAAGTTTCCTAGAAAACCATCATAAAATGTACTGGCCAAAAAAAAAAAAAAAAAAAAAAGTAACACATGATCAAAGGGGAGCCTGCCATCATCAATAAAGTCCTGAGAGCAAAGACTGGTCTCCAAAACGGTCATGCCCACCAATGTTGGCAATCAAGCGCTCACGGCGGCCCTCCACATCTGCTATCTCTTTCTTCAAAGCTTCGATCCTTGCATCCAGGGCATCCACAGCAGGCCGAATCTTCCTCATAAAGAAGGCACGAGCAATCTCACGGAGATGGTCTAAAAGGAACTCCACAGCAAAACCTACACTAACTAGCTCCTGCACTGCAGCTCTCCACTGAAGAATCCTCTCAGAAGAAACAGAGTCAATAAAGCTGTGCTCGATATCGTTCAGTACGCTCCCCAGCATCTTCAGGAAATGTTCCCTGACAGAACGACCCAAACGGAACCCCTGCATAAAATCACCACGGCTGCTGTAGACTCCCTCTAGGTGAGAAACACACTCACTGGGAACTCGAAAGCCGTGAAAGTCCACATAAGGAAATCCTGCCCCCCAAAAATCTGCCGGATCAAGGTCATTCGTCTCAAGCTGATCAAAACGGATGAAGAAATTTGCAGTCTCGCTCACGGGGTCTAGAACCGCGGCAGAACTCCCTCCTGCCTCAAACTGGGGAAGGGCGGTGGGAGGCAAGCCTAGTAAAAAAGCAGGAAACACAATATGAGTATTCATGATGAGAAGTAATGAGTTTGCGAAAAAAAAAAAAAAAAGGGGAAGCATTAAAGATGAGGAGACTTACTAGAAACTGTGAAGATAGGAGCGGCAAGAGTTGTGGCTAAAGCGGAAACAAGGATGGCAGAAATAGGCACGGTGGAAGCAGCAGGTGGAATGGGTGACTGTGGCTCCACAGTTACTGTGGCCTCTGGTTCTTCGAAAGCCTCTGCAATTAAGAATGTGAATGCACTGAATGAAGGAAAGCAGCAAAAAAAAAAAAAAAAAGTGTATATATATACATATAATAAAACTAAGAAGGAGGAAATAGGCACGTACTCGCTAACTCAGCCTCACTCTCCTTCTCGTCAAACTCCTCAGAAGATGAATCTACAGCAGGCCCGTGGATGGCAGAATCAGGAATGGAGGAAGGAGTGACTACCAAGGAAGAGCCCTCCTGCGCAACTTGAGAAAGGGCTGCGAAAGGATCACTGATGGAAAGAACAATAGGAGCGGCAGGAGAGGCAATCTCAGTCTGGACAGCAGGAGGAGTGGCCCTTTCTGGAGAAATGGGTGTCTCAGCAGGAGTGGGGGTGACCTCCCTAATCCCCTCAGTATGAGTGCCTTCCATGGACACCAGCTCAGTGGAGAAAACTGGGGTCTCGATAGAAGTCCCTTCAACCATGGGATGGTATATGGAAAGGGGCTCAGGCTGCTCCTGCGACCCAAAAAAAAAAAAAAAAAAAAAAAAAAAAAAAAAAAAAAGACAAAGTGAAGGTGAATAAGAAAATTGCAATAACACAGAAAGAAGGAAAGAGCACGACTAAGGACACAAAAAAAAAAAAAAAAAAAAAAAAAAAAAAAAAAAGAGAGAGAGGGGGAAAATATATTTGTATATATATAGTACCACAGGTTCTGGCTCGTCAAGAAGTATGGGATGGGCAGCAGATACAAAAAAAAATCAGAAACAAGTGAAGAAAAGGTTAGAGAAAAAAAAAATTTTAGAGATAACATACTCTCCGTTCAGTGGCACGGCCAGAAGGGGGAGATGTCTTCCTTTTGCTACCTCGCGTCCTGCTAGAAGGAGGAGCATCTGTGGACGGCTGCGAAGTGGTCTGTTTTGACTTGCTGGCAGTAGAACGTGTAGCAGGAACAGTACGGGCTTTAGAAGGAGGAGAACCCTGAAGAACTATACGACCCATGGGAGGCAGATCACTCTTAGAAGACATTGCCTCATCCTTCTTCTTGGCTGACTTGGGTTTCACAGAACCTCCCTTAGCCGATGTAGGCGGGTTCAAGACCTTTACCTTCCTATCCCAACCAAGAGGGTAGTCACCCGCAAGCCAATTCCATCCTTTGGCCCCCTCATTCCATTCCAGAAGAGAAGATCGACCCTGTTTAGTAACATATGCTAACACAGATCTGGAAGGGAGCACTAGCCGAGGGTTGGCAGAAGCAACCATGCCAAGGCCGTCAGGAGGAATCAAGGAAAAGCCACGGCTGCCCATTAAAGCCTGTTCAAAAGATGTCATGACAGCCCGCCAATACTCGTGCATAGGAGGAGTGTAAACACCTTCCCTTGAAGAGCTAGGGACAGTGACTGCAGTGAAGTGCTGCCTCCAGAAGTCAAAAGCAACAGGCCGCAGGAATGGCCTGACAGAAGTGGGGAACTCCGCAAGAAAAGAAAGATCATCAGGAATATCTTGGTCCAACCCAAACTGCCTTCTTACTCGGTTGGCAGGATAATACACAAATCGGACCCCCTTATCGGATAAATAAGGCAGCCACCCAGCATTAATGGCTGCCAAGTAAGTGATTCCCCTCTCATCAAAACCAACTAAGGGGTGAGTCGTACCAACAGTGTCCGCAAACTGACCCATAACAGAATCCTCACAAGTGTAACCCGCACTCAAATGTCTATATGCTCGCCAAGAAAACCCAACATTCTTATCAAATAACTCAACAGCAGGATGGTAAATAGGCTTCAAACCAGACCAACGGAAAGCCAAAGGAAACTCAGACTCAAATCTACCACAGAAATCAGTAATCACCCTCGGGCAGGAAACATACTTCTCTTTTGCAAAACGAACCGGTCTGCACTTAGCCAAGTGTTTTGAGCATCGTTCATACAATAGATGCTGCAGGATGGTGCTGTGAACCGAAGAGGTAACTATATGGCAGGACCCAGCCTGGTCCTCATCAGCCCGCAAGATGTCCAGCTGTACATATAAGTGTCCCAAAAACATGGGGGCTAATGGCAAACTTATACCCGCGGCAATCTTAATAGCCAAACGAAAAAACAGAGGTTTAATTGCATAATAAGGGCGCGCACCAAACACAAACTTACAGAGCCAAAAGGAGATGAAAGCCACACGGCGAGCGGCGCCAGAAAACTTAGAAAAGGAACTGACCCAATAAGATAGCTTGGCGTTCTTAGCCATTCTCGTCCTCAACTCGGCCTCCACAGCCGCTTCCTCCGGGGAGAGTTCCAGGGTACTCGGATCAGCGTCACCTAGAATGGGCAAAAGAAGTTGGTTCGCCACGTCCTCTAATGTCACAGTAATCTCACTGCAAGAGAGAAAGAAGGTGTGGGTGGCAGTACACCATCGACGGACCAAGTGGCGAAGATTGAAAAGGTCTCTGTAGTTCGACAAACAGCGAGATGCAACAACGGCTTGCAACACACCAGCCTGCCGTAGCAAACCCATGAAATCCACATCCGACAATTCACGGTCCACCCATTCTTTCCAACCCAAGGCTTGGCCTGACCCATACTCAAAGTGAATGGGAACAGGGAGCGAAATACCCTGGCGGATAACAATGTCAGGAATCGAAGAGGGTAACGGAGCCCAAGGAGCTTCAGTGCTGCGGCGGCAGAGAGCGAGCCACACCCGGCGCGGCGCCGGCGGAACATAATCACCAGGTACTTTTGGGAAGTGGGTATGGACGTCATACCACGGATCAATCAGCGGAACGACCTCGTCGTCAGAAGGGCGGCGTGCCTCTTCCTCGTCGGAGGAACCCGGTTCAGAATACTCAACTTCCTCGACCTCATCGCGAGCGGAGGGAGGGTCAGAGGCAATCTCCTTTCCCTTGCGGCGAGAAGAAGCTTGGCTTTTCACCGGAGACATCACGGATCGGAGTAGGAAAAGAGAAGTGTTTGGAAGAAAAGAGTACGGCGAAAAAGAAAAGAGAAGAGAAAGAAAAAAGGAAGAGGTTTTTGTATGGGAAATAGGAGAAGAAGTAGTTGAAAAAGAAAAGACTCCTTAAATGCCACCATCATCAAGATCGAAGTGAAGGGAGGTGATGGGTCAGCCGCCGAATAGGGAATGAAATTAATGAAGCAACGCTGCTCTTCAAAATAACTGCCAGACTTGGAAATCCAAAGAGACAACTCTGTTCGTGAAAAAAAAAAAAAAAAAAAAAAGATATACACGTGAAGTAAAAGTTACTGTTTGAAAAAAGCCCGCGAAAAAAAAAAAAAAAAAAAAAAAGACAAGAATAGCCTTTATTCGCATATAAACCGCAGGAGCATTTTATATGCTCAGGGGGCTAACTGTTGAGGCTCATTTTTTTAAGACCCAGCAGGCCCAAGGCCCAAAGAAGCAAATCGGCTTGAATAAGCCCGGAAAGAGAAAAAGAAAGTATAAAGCATGATTTAAGGGTTCATGTGATGGGTCCAGAAGAAGCAAATGGGCTTGAATAAGCCCGGAAAGAGAAAAAGAAAGCATAAAGCATGATTTAAGGGTCCATGTGATGGGTCCAGAAGAAGCAAATGGGCTTGAATAAGCCCGAAAAGAGAAAAAGAAAGCATAAAGCATGATTAAAGGGTCCATGTGATGGGTCCAGAAGAAGTAAATGGGCTTGAATAAGCCCGGAAAGAGAAAAGGAAAGCATAAGCATGATTTAAGGGTCCATGTGATGGGTCCAGAAGAAGCAAATGGGCTTGAATAAGCCTGGTAAGAGAAAAAAGAAAGCGTGGGCCACAGCAAGCCCATTGCAGTAAGAGAAAAAAAGAAAGTATTAGGCAAATGGAGAATCCATGAGCCCAAAGAAAAAAAGATTTGTAGAGAAAAAATTGGGCCAAGAAAGTCCAAAATGGGTTAGCAAAGAAGCCCATATAAGAAGCAAAACCAAAATGGGCCAGGGATGCCCACAAGAAAGCATAAAAGGCATAGAAGCCAGCAAGAAATAAAGCCCAGTGAATATACTGGGCTACGGAGAAGGAAAGTATACAAAAAAAGAAAGAGCCCCGCAAGACTGGGTTTTGGTAACAGAAGTAGCAAACTTAACATGGCAGGAGGTGTAAAGCCACAAAAGCAAAAAACACCCAAAGGGAAAGTCCGCCACGGAGCCCAATCCTCCAAAGAAAGGGACAACACACGAACATCGGCCTGCCGGGAAATGATCCACATCAGAAAAAGCCAAAAAACGCACGGCAGGATATGCACAACCATTTTCAGGCCTCGGCAAGCGAACGAAACATCAATGAGGTAACGCATGCGGGCGACCCAGGCATCACCAGCCCATACCTAGCCACTATGGGAAAGGGTGATGTCATGGGAGAGGGCATGGTCTGGCGGTGGGGGGAGGAGCGGGAACCCATTTTTGCGATTCTTGCCCAGACTCTTTCGGTGTGCACAGTCCTGCTGGGATGACGTGCCACACAAAAGAGGTAAGGTTGGGTAAGGACCGCTGGGTGCATGCCATGAGAGACCGAGAGGGAGAGGACACACCGGACGAAGCAGAAAAAGAAGTTTCAATGTCCGAAAACCACAGGTCAATGGTGAATCAGAACCATTTGACTTGGTGAGTGTATGGTAAAAGGCTACGATAACGGAATAGGGCTATAGAAAGGTTAGAACAGTAAAATTGGCCACGGCAGACCCTATATAAGGGACTCGCAGCTGAAGGAAAAAAGGGGGGAAAAAAGGGGGAAATTGGAAAAAAAGAAAAAACAAAGAGAAGAAAACAAAAAGAAAAGAAAGGCAAGAATTCTGAGAAAGAAAACAGAGAGAAAAGATAAGAAAAAGGAGAACGAAAAAAAAAAAAGGGAAAGAAAGTAGAGTGTTTTATGGCAGGCATGCACCCAAATGGGTTAACCCCCCTCTCTCCCTCAATAGCTTTGTCCTCAAAAGACAATATGAAATTTACACCATCTGGGGCTGTCTCTCAAAGCAACTAATTTCACCAAAGTGAAGTTATTTGCGTTGAGGGAGTAGTTTTCCCTTTCATGGTTGAAGTCCTGCGGTAATACTAAAATGACACACTCGTTATTTTGCTCTGTTAAGCTCGCTTAACTATTTTGTTTAAAACACTTTCTTTTAAAAGCAAGGCCTTTAAGTTGTTTATTGTGTTCATTGTAAAAGAAAACAGTAGATACTTTTTTTTTTTTTTTTTTTGCGTTTGTTTTATTTTATGCCTGCTTGCCGTAACTTGTTAACAATGACTCTGCTTGCTGTGAGCTCTTAAATGTACTTTGGCAGATGCGGCAAAGATTGTGCACAAGCCGGGCCAAGGTGTGCTCTAATTGGGCCGGTTCCAGCTCCCTACCCAGAAACTACCCGGGCCTAGTGCGGCAGGAGCTTGTCAGAGACTCCAAGCAAGCCCCCCCCTTTACAAGCCCTAACTGTGAGATCGCACCAACTGTGAGATTTCTTATTGGTTGAGAATTTGTGCCAGGAATCATGGTGAATAGTTTTCGAATCGTCGTGAACATTTGCCTCTGCCTCCGTCCCTCATCACTACTACTAGGTTGTCCACCGCTGCGGCCGTTGATGTTGATGTTGATGACGACGACGATGGTTGTGATGGCTTTGATGATTGGGCGGGTGTAGAGGATGATGATGAGACCGCCTCAGGTGAACTCTGAAGCTTTGAAGCTGTTGAGTTTCGATTAAAACTTGATTGGAGGCTGAGAAAATGATGGAAAAATGAAACGTCTAAGGGCTAGGTTTTTTTTATTTATTTTTTTTTTTATGGGAAGGGCCGGGTTGAATTTGGGAATATTGTTTTTAGGTTAAATGGGGGCTCAATGAGTTTTTAGTTAAAGTCCAATAATCACAGGGTTTAATTGGGTTAATGCCCATTTAACCCAATTAATAATTGAATGGGTTTGGATTTAATTAGAGTGGGTGAGTTTGGGCAGGCAAATGGATTTGGGCATATTTTGCCACCCCTACCTTCCAATTATCATGTCACAAAAACAATGCTCTAAATAAATAAATAAATGAAAAGGCACTAGATATACCTCCAACTCTACTTCCTCACAATAAATAGCAATGTGCATTAGAGTAATAATAACAATTTCCTTGCTGAGGACTAGCAGCTAGGACCTCCCTTGTTGTAACAAGTTTTTCTTTTGAGGAAACCACCAATGTAACATCAAAGTTCTAACTAGAAGAGAATATTAATAGGCGCTAGTATTGAAAATCGTTTTTTCAAAATTTAAATATCAATCTCTATTAACCAAAATAACATTCATATTCATAGAAGAATCTAGTAACAGTAATATATACAATTGCAACCACATGACAATAAATATTGACCACAACAATAATAGGGCATTAACAGTGCAAAATTCTATTTGATTTTGTTACTTCACTTATGGATCAGCACTTTGAGTCTCTAGTGATGCAAGTGGCAGAAGGTTGGTTTTGTTTTATTTTAGTTGTATTTTCTTTTAGTAAACAAGGGTCTTTTTGGAGCTTCAAGGTTTTCCAGAACGGCTTGTAGTTTCAAACCTATAGTTATTTTATTGGGCTTCTTTTTTTCTTTGTGGTTTTTAATAGTTAAAAAAAGATAAATTTGCATATATTGGTGTTGAGGTTTGTTTGATACAATGCCTGCAAAAACTAGGAACAATGTCATTTATATTTTTTTACTTCTTTCTCTTTAATTTCTAGTAACTTGAAATCTTGCAACTAGATCATAATTCCACACACTGGGAACCCAAAAGAGAATAGGATAAAAACCCTTGAACAATCCACAAACCAATATCTACATTACTGAGTTAATTCTAATAGCCAACCCCAGATCTGCTTTTCTTCCTTTTTCTCACCTGTTTTGACTGTTGAACTCCAAAATATATCCAGCTTGTCACTCCCTAACTGAATCTTAATCAACCTATTTCTCTAGCATTACCAGCCACAAATCACTAACCTTCAACAACCCCAACTCCCTTAAATACATGCTGCAAAATACAGTTACTAATACAGTTTACTAATACATAATACCAAAGCATTCAAAAACAAAAAATTAAACATAAGATCCCTACCAAGTATTAACAAAATTTATCAAAGATTCAAGTGTGCAGGCTTCAAAAGTGAAAAATACACATCAAATAGAAGAAAAGAAATATAAAGCATCCTATTAAACATCTTCAATTAATAGCAAAATGAAACACCAAAGGTCCATGTATGAATTTAAAATGTAAGTCTATCACAATAGTTTCAAAAGAAGAACATGTCAATCTCTGGCTCTATGAAGTATAAATAATATTTAAGGTTTCATAAAGCTGAGGATTTGGTTAAAATAATTTTGGCATAACCATACAATTATCCTAGGGTTGTAGCATATTTCTTACTCTAGTAAACAAAACTTCCTACCTCCTTTCTTTTCTAGGAGTTATAATGGACAAAGTATTTTTATCATGGTCACATTAAGACGGTAGCTGTGGTGGTCAAGGTGAGCACAGGCCAGCAATGCAAGTACATCTACTAGTCAACTTCTCAAACACTACTAATAGTTCAAGTCCTTTGAAGTTTCAGGGATGAGAAAACACAATCAACTAAATGATGATTTCCTTCATCACCTAAAACCAGACCAAGGAAAATTGAGCTAACTGAGATATTTTTAGTCATGGATATCCAATGCAAGGAGAATACAAAGCACAATGGATGAAAGTAACCTTACCACCGAAAAGTAAAGTTTTCCAAAGATAATGTAAATTTCTTAGACTCAAGATCTTTTAGACCATTGAAATTCAGAATTCTAACTCATAAAGATTATTTCTGCGTTGTAAATTAAGATATTTGAAACTCCAGCCTTTAAGCTCACATTCACGAGTACCACAGCAGATTTCAACATCAACATTGACAACTACGCTTCAATAAATTAGAAACAATGTAAACCGAATGAAAACAACAAGAAAACTAAAGAGTAAGCATATTCATAATACTAACCCATAAGAATAATTTCTGTGTTGTAAACTAAAATAATTGAATCTCTAGTCTTTAAGATCACATTCACGAGTACCACAGCAGATTTCAGCATCAACATTAACATCTACAGTTTAATAAATTAGAAATAATGTAAACCAAATGAGAACAACTAGAAAACTAAAGAGTATGTCATATTCATAATGCTAGAAGCAAACAGACCTTCCAGTTAGCATGTTCCAAAACTGCTCTCAGGAGAGACTTTCCTGAGATTTAAAATGTCACGAATGTCATCCTGCCCAAAAATGAAGAAAGTGAATATGTACAAGTACACAGGTTGGTACACGTCCCATAACTAAAACTCATTACATAGAAAAATACCCCATGTAAGCATTAAAGTAAATTGCATTCTCGATTTCTTGAAGAAATATTTGATGTGTAGCCAATCCAAGAATACATCCTGACTCATACAAAAGTTAATAAAACCCAAACTCACATGAAACTTAAATGTTTTGCAACTCTACCCCAGCTTCATTAAGTTGACAAGTACCTTGTGTTTTGTTATTCTCAAGAAGTGAATAGAGTAAAAATTAAATTACCCTAACACAAGACATTTTGTTTATATGACGTTTCTAATCATTATAACTAATTTTGCCTAGCATATATACTACTCATAACACTTGTAATGGTTTCTCGGGAGCTATGGCCAAAGAAGTTTAAATGCTTGTGGTGGAAGCAATCAAGGAAGACACGGAGGAGAACTAACACTCATGGAGGAAGGAGAGGAATAATATGAAGTACACAGAGATGCAGTGATCTACATGCATATGAATACTTGAGTTCAAACAATGAAAATATGGAGCTGGGAAAAAATATAATCCAGGCCGAATTAACAAAACCCCATGGAAACTCAACACACAAAATTCAAAAAAGTACACTTTTATATGGAACCACATTTATGTGGTGTTTGAATCGAAGAGTCCAATATACCCTTCGGCATCCAAATTCCTAGGAATGTGATTGCCTAGGAACGTAATGATGCCCATGTTTAGTTTGACAAGATATATGCAAATATGAGATTTTTAAGTTTGACTAATTCATAGGAATTCTAAAGGATTGCATTTTTTCCCCAAAATACCTATGCATAAAATAAACTTGGAAAAGAAATATCTTATACGTTGTAATTTCTATTGAAAATACCAATAATGTTATCTTTTTAATATATATATATATATATATATATATATAAAATAAGGGCCATAAATAAGATAATAAATGCATCACATGAATCCATATAAAGAAATTTAAACCATAGAATAAACACCTTAAATTGCATAACCATCGCCAAACTGATTAGCTTTTCCCCAAAATAAATATGAAGAAAGAAATGGTTAGGATATAGCATAAAACGTCCCCGAAACTGATTCCAATGCGTAACACCTTGCATTAACAAAAATAAACTCTTTATGCCATGTTTTTGTAAATGAAGATTCATTAGATATGCGGTTTGATTGATTTTTTCAGAGGAGATATGTTTAATGCTTCTTGTGGCTTATAAAAATTTGAATACTTTCATAATCATTTACCTATCTAATTGAGGTTAGGTTTTTTAATAAAGTGAGGCTAATATTATCAATTGTTAAAAAAAAAAATTATAACTTTCCTCAACCTTAGGAATGTGGACACTGACCTGTTTGGAGGAAATCTCTATTCTCCTAAATGTGAGGTTTTGTGCGTATTGGATGCCTGTGGACATCCGAATTCCTTGAGCTACTTAAAACCAAACAAAGGAATACCTCAGAATCCTTTTAGGATATGATTCTTAGGAACTACAGTCTAAGGTTTAATACATCCACAAATTAATAAAAAGTTACAAGAACCCCATCCATAACAGTATTTTCGTACAATGAATGCAAGACAACAAAGTTGATCTCTTGTTTTCTTTTTGCAAGTAATAATATTTTATTAAATAAGAGGAAATACTTCCGCACACAGGAAAAGCACACAAAATTCTAGAAAACAGATCTGATCTCAACATAAGACTTCTCAAAACCATCATAAAGCTTACAAGGTCAAACACTGTATGTCACCAAAGCCTAACCAAAGATTCCATTCCGTGTATCAGATATAAACACTAATGGGTGCACCTAGATCATCTTATATGTTCTAGTAGAAATTGCAAGAAGCATAATAATCAAGGATGGTCCATAAAAAATTATTATTGACTAAAGCTACCTATGGATGGACAAAACCACCTAGATTGAAACTGCGAAGTTCATCACTAGCTTCAAAGATGCAACAAATATATTGCTTTAGTAAAGATGAAATCAAAAATAAATAAGTGTCAATTTTTTTGTTCTCATTCATACCTCATATGCAGCACTAATCTCTTTAAACTTTTCCATTGCTTCGGGTTGCTTGTTGACATTAGGGTGGTACATGAAAAAAAAAAATGAATGGTAAAACTTAGGATTGCAAGGAAATCTTATCAAATGTATCATTTTAAGTGCTCATTAACTAGAAGAAGAGAAGTTAAAGAAAGAATTAAATTAAAGATAAGCAAATACATCTGCTCAACAGGAATCAAAATAACACATCTGATTTGCTAACACATTTATTAACAAAAGGAAGCAATTTGCAAATTAGATCAGTCCATACCATATGCAACAGAGGCATTCACCTTTCCACACTAAACTACTTATCAAGGATAAGAACAGTATATCATTTATGTTATTACTGGCAGACTGGATCAATACATGTGAGCACAAGAAAGCCACTTGTACAAAACAAATATCAGAAACCTTTTCTTAGCCAACATAGGAAAATCACCAACTACCCCAAAATCAATCACTGACATTATCTTTTTTAAGAAGTAACTAAGCATTTTATTAAGAGGGAAAAAATAAATAAAAAAAGGAATATTCCAATACACAAGAAATATAGGCAACTCCTAAAAACTTGAAGCAAAAACATTCTATAGTTTTACAATTTACAAAATTATCAAAAAAAAAAAAAAAATATTCTATAGTTTTACAAAATTATCAAAAACCCACAAAGGTTTCCAATAAAGAAACACATTACATAGACACAAAAGTCTATAAGTCCTGTTTGGTTGCAGAGAAAACGATAAATAATGAACAAAGAGAAAAACCCAGAAACTCAAATTATAATTCTTTACTATGATAATTCAGAAACCCAACTCTAATTTCATATTCTTCCTGGCAACCAAACATAATAAACTGAAGAATAAACAATAAGTTATAAAGAAAAATGTAAAATGTAAAATGAAGAAAGCCGAATTAGAATTGAGTTACTACCTGTCGAGCTAACTTTCGATAAGCTGCCTTGATTTCTTTACTACTAGCAGACTTGGGGACCCCAAGTGTGGTATAGTAGTCCGCAGAAGCATGAGCCACTGTCATAAACTGACCCGAAGAGACACTACAGACAAACTGCAAAATTTTCTTAAAAAAATAAGTCAGTTTTAAGTTTTAAGTATGAGGATAACGATTAGAGCAATACAGAAGACATATATGATCATTAATAGGATTTATAATTTTGTGATATGTAAAAAGTTTTCTTACAAAAAAAGAGGAACTCAACCACACAAATCTGAAAGATTATTACATGATTAGGGAGAAGGCTTAACTTATAGAAAAATGCTCATACTTTCCAGCATCACTCTTATCCTTAGCACTAACAAGATCTATAGATATCGAGTCGATCTGAATAAATGGCCCATCTGACTTGGAGACTGTATTAAAATTGCTCTTACAATGATTCTCCTCCACCACAATACTCCTCTCCATGTTAGCAAATAATACCACAGCATGCAAATACACAATTTCCTACCCACACAACCCCTCCCCCCCCCCCCCCCCCCCAAAAAAAAAAAAAGAAAAAGAAAAAGAAGTAACTCAGTGGCATCATTGTCATATGCTGAAATTACAATTAAGCGGTATTAAAAGTAACAGACCTGAACACAATTTAAAGTTCCATAGTCACACACAATATCTTAAGCAATGTACCAAAGAAACATATTAAAGTTTGGCACACCCACAAAGAGATCAAAAGTGAAGACAAAAAATTATTTGTCAAAATTGTTATAGAATGAGTGAGAAGGTAAATAAAAAATTAAAAAATAAAATATATATATATATATTTTTAAAAAAACTCTTACATAAAGTATTTGGGTAATAAATTTAAAACCCTAGTTTTCCATTAGATAACAAACACAAAGACGTTTGCTGCCTCTTATTCCATTCTCAAACAATCCAACCAATCCACAAAAGGTTCAAAGTAAACCATAACTTAATACCCATGTAAATAACAAAGCACACATTAGGGTTTCATCCTTATAAAAGTTAGATAAATCCCCACACATTGAGAAAGGTTGAGTCAATGTCCACAAACCCACCAATTCAATAGGCAGTGAATAGTTATAACAACTTGTTATACAAAAAAATGGGTTTTATGTTGTCATTCTAAAATTAGTAATGACAAAGTAGAAGCGTTTCATCATCATTCTGAAATTAGTTTTTTTATTGGAAAGCCACACCATGTGAGTTTTGAATCCACAACCTCACGCTATGTCCCAAGATTAAGGGAGAAGACGTGCTACTCAAGCTAGAGCCCATCGGCGAAATTCATATGCTTACCAAAAATTACCCAAGATTGTTTATATGACTATTAAAACCAAATTTAACAATTTGAATTAAATAATGATGGTCATTTTTTTGTTCATGCCAGCATATGTGACATTGTTTACTTTGTTTTAATTCTAAAAGTACTTTTTTCTCCCTTTTTTTTTTCTTCTTCTTCTTTTTTTTTTTTAGGAATGGCAACAATGAAAGGAAACAAGGGAAAGGAGGTGGCTGCTGAGGGGGATCGTCCTGAGATTGAATCTCAGGCTCGTCCTGCGATTGGGGAGAAGAGGAAGACTCTGCCTAAGAACTTGGATTTGGGAAATCTCCCTAGTCGAAGAGGCAAAAAGGCCAAGTCTAGCTCATCCCAGGTAGTCAAGCCTACCCTTCCTTCATCCCAACAGCCTATACATGTAGTCGATGTAGACTCGTCCATTCCAACTGAGACCACTTCGTCTAAAACCACTCCGTCCAAGACTGTGTCAACCTCGTTCAGCCTTCTCGAACAGTCCCTTCAAATATTATTGAAAATGAGGACCTGGCTTGGGAACGTTTCAAGAATGCTGTGTCTGACGAAGATATAAATGTTTGCTATGATATGTCCCTTAAGGATTTTGAACACTTTGGTGTTCACGACCTTTTCAAGGTAACACTCATACTTCATCTTGACAAAAGATTTCATTTTCCTTCTTTGTCTTTTTTTTTTTTTTTTTTTTTTTTTTTTTTTTAACTTTTATTTGTTGTTGTGTTTCTTTTTTATAGGGCATGTCAAAGTTTATAGCAGCGTCTAGACAGGCCACAGGGTTGGATAAGACGAGGATCCTGTTAGAGATGAGGATCCAGGAGTTGAAGGATGAGGCCAAGCAATGGGCTGAAGTGGCTGCCAAAACCATGGACGAGGTGAAGGAGTTGAAAACTTTGGTTGAGGGTTTGAAGGCCAGTGCTGCGAAGAAAGACGCTCGCCTTGAGGACCTTCAGAAAAAGAATGATGAGCATGGCATTCTCCTCTCCAAAGCAAAGAAAGATGCAGTGGCTGAGTTTAAAGTGTCCAAACAATATACTGACGTTTTGGACACTAATTATGCAGCTAGGTTTGAAGATTTCAGAATGGAGGCTATAGAGAAGTTCCCTAATGTAGAATTCAACTCCATTGTACTTAATCTGAATGCTGTTGCCACTAGTTCTCTCCTTCAGACTGGCTCCAACGATGTTAATATTGAGGACGATGCTATAACCCTGCCTCCTCAGGACGCCTCCAATGTTAATGCTCCCTTAACTTAAGAAAATTTTTTAATGTATTTTTATTTGGTCCGTCTTGTGACCTTTTTACGTTATTCTTATACATTTACCTCGTCCATGGCTTTTAGGACGAGGTATTAAAACAATCATTTGCTTACTTTAACAAGGGCTTTTAGATGTTGGATGTCTGCCCTTAAGTCAATGAATGAATGCTTGTTATGTTTTCCTTCTTCTTTGTATATGCATGGACGAGATTTTTCATTTCCATGTACAAAATTTCATGTTTGACTCATCCATCTTTTATATATATATTTCCACAATGAAGAATGGTAAAAATCAGCGTTACCCGTCCTTAAACTTGGCTGATTTGTACGTTTAGTGAAGGCCTTGTATTTTACTCGTCCTTGGGCTGGACTATTTTAATAAGTGCCTTAATAAGTTCAAAACACTCAACATTTCTTCGTCCATGGCCTAATATGCATTCGTCTATGCATTTTCTCGTCCATGGTCTAGATATGTATTATGCTTTACTTCGTCCGTTGTGTGGACGAGTATGCCTAGGGGCTTCATTGTAATTAGCTTTAAGCATTGGCTTTACTTCGTTCTTTGACTTGGACAAGCACGCCTTGATGTTTCCTTTCCCTTAGGAAAGCTTGGCATTACGTCTCCACGTCCAGAGAAATGTCTTATTTTAAGCTTTTCAACTTTTTCAGGAGTAAATTTGAACAAACGTAGTATGGAAATCAATGAGTTACACAACATTATGTATATTCTACGAATATTGTTCATAACATAAATATTGATCATAGACGAGGCATGCACCTTAGAGGCTAATGCCTTTATTGAAACAATACAAACCATAATGTTGTCCATAAATTTAACATAATAATAAAGCCACACTATATATAAACAAGTTTTTAACCCTTGAGCTCGTCTAGAGTTATGCTCCTCAAGGCTGGCATTCTACTGATAGTACTTCCTCAAGTGTTCCACATTCCAAGGATGCTCCAACTTCCTCCCATCAAGGGCTTCTAAGTAATAGGATCCTTGTCTTTTGTAGTTGACAACCCTATAGGGGCCTTCCCAATTTGGTCCCAATTTCCCATGAGTTGGGTCCTTTGTTGCTAGGGAAACCCTTTTTAGGACGAGGTCTCCCATGTTGAATCGCCTTGGCTTTACCATTGCGTCATACCGCCTAGCCATGAGGTTTTTATACCTTGCCATACTGTGTTCAGCGTCCGTCCTTACCTCGTCTATCAAATCGAGGTTCAAACGGAGTTGCTTCTCATTAGCTTTGTCCTGATAGGTTGTCACCCTATTATTGGCCATGTGCACTTACGTAGATATGACTGCTTCAGTTCCATATGTTAGCTTGAAAGGAGTTTCTCCTATAGGAGTTCTCACTGTTGTTCTATATGTCCATAGAACACCTGGTAGCTCATCTGGCCATACTCCCTTTGCCCCTTCAAGCCGAGTCTTGATTATTTTTAACAAGGATCGGTTTGCAACTTCTGCCTGGCCGTTAGCTTGTGGGTGGGCTGGTGAGGAGTAGTGATTTTGAATTTCAAAATGTATGCAAAAATCTTTGAAGAGTGCATTGTCAAATTGTCGTCCGTTGTCCGATATCAGCACCCTGGGCACTCCAAATCTGCACATAATGTTCTTCCACACGAAATTCTTGACATTTTGTTGTGTGATGTTAGCTAAGGTTTTTGCTTCTATCCACTTGGTAAAATAATCAATACCAACCACAAGAAACTTCATTTGCCTTACACCCAGTGGAAAAGGACCCAGAATGTCTAGTCCCCATTGCGCAAAGGGCCATGGAGCTGTCATTGGAGTTAAGTACTTTGATGGTTGTCTGGGGATGTTGCTAAACCTTTGGCATTGATCGCAGACCTTGACGTAGGCCTTAGCATCAACTTGCATGTTTGGCCAGTAATACTCTGCACGGATGACTTTGTGGACGAGCGATCTGGCTCCTGAGTGATTGCCACATGCTCCTTCATGAATTTCTCTTAATACGTAATTCGCTTCGTCTGGAGCCAAACACCTTAGATAAGGCTGGGAAAATCCTCTTTTGTAGAAAACCTAGTCCATAAGAATATACTTGGCCGCTCGTACCCTCAACTTCCTAGTTTCATCATTTTCTTCTGGAAGTCGTCCGTCTTTTAAGTATGCTACGATTGGAGCCATCCAATTTCCACTACTTTCCACCTGTTGTACTTCTGGGATGTTTATACTCGGTATATACTGAATTTCATCAAACTTGTCTACGGCTTCATTCGCTGAGGCTTCCTTCGCTGAGGCATCAGCTTCCATGTTCTCCTCCCTTGGGATTTGAACGAAGCTAGATTCCTGAAACTTTTTTTGTGAGGCGCATCACTCTGTTTAGATACTTCTTCATTCATTCTTTCTTGGCCTCGTACATTCTATTCACTTGGCCCATGATTAACTGAGAATCTCCCATGACGAGGAGTGACTTTACTCCTACAGACTTAGCCAATTCCAGCCCTTTGAGAAGAGCTTCGTACTCAACTTCATTATTCGTTGCTTGGTACTGCAAACGAACTTTGTGTTTTAGTTTGTCTCCCTCTAGAGATTGCAAAACCACACCTATTCCTCCTGCGTACTGTGTAGATGAGCCATCCACATGGACGATCCATTTCTTCTCTCCCATCTCGTCTACGTCTTCACAACTTAGGGTGAACTCTGCAATGAAGTCTGCCAGAGCTTGAACTTTTATGGCATGCCTTGGTTGGTACCTTATGTCGAACTCAGTGAGCTCGACAGCCCATTGAATCAAACGTCCTACTGCTTCTAACTTGTTCATTGCCTTCTTGAGTGGGTGGTCCGTCATGACGTTGATGATATAAGCCTGGAAATAATGCCTTAACTTCCTGGTAGCTGTTATCAATGCAAAAGCCAATTTCTCCATTAATAGATATCGTCCTTCTGCTCCTCTCAGTGCTGTGCTCGTGTAGTACACAGGTCTCTGTACCTTGCCTTCTTCTCTTATTAGCACTGAACTCACTGCATGTGGGGTGACTACCAGATATAAGTACAACTCTTCTCCTTGCACGGACAGGCTTAATAAAGGAGCCATGGTAAGATATGTCTTCAAATCTTCAAAAGCTTTTTGACACTCGTCGGTCCTCTCAAATGCTTTTTTAAGAACCTTGAAAAATGGCAGACATTTGTCAGTAGCTTTAGAAACAAACCTGTTGAGAACAGCAACTCGTTCGGTGAGGGATTGGACTTCTTTAACATTGTTCGGAGACTTCATATTCAATATCGCTTGAATTTTATCAGGGTTTGCTTTGATTCCTCTGTAGGAGACCATAAATCCTAGGAATTTCCCTGATGATACTCCAAAAGCACATTTGCAAGGGTTTAACTTCATGTGGTACTGCCTCAGTGTGTCAAATGTCTCCTGTAAGTCGTCCAGATGCTTCTCCTCGTCCTGAGTTTTCACCAACATGTCATCTATATAGACTTCCATATTCCGCCCGATCTGTGGACGAAACATGTGATTAACCAATCGTTGGTATGTTGCTCCAGTATTTTTCAAACCAAAAGGCATTACTTCATAACAAAATAATCCTTGACTGGTGATAAAGGACGTCTTCTCTTAGTCTGCTTCATCCATCCTAATCTGATTATAGCCAGAGAAAGCATCCAAGAAACTGAGCATCTTGTGGCCTGTAGTAGAATCTACCAACTGATTAATGCATAGTAACGGGTAACTATCCTTGGGGCAAGCCTTGTTTAAATCAGTGAAATCAACGCACATTCTCCATTTACCGTTCGCCTTCTTGACCATGACCACATCGGCTAAGCAATCAGGATAGTATACCTCTCGAATGAACTTCGCCACAAGTAACTTTTGAACTTCCTCCTTAATAGCATTATCTCTCTCAGGGGCGAATACCCTCTTCTTTTGTCGCACTGGCTTGGAGGAAGGACATACACTCAGATGGTGCGTAATGACACCAGGATCTATACCCGGCATGTCTTCGTGACTCCATGCAAACACATCCCTGTTCTTCTTTAAAAAACAAATGAGGTCCTTTTTAACCTTCGCTTCTAGGTCTGCTCCAACCCTGGTACATCTCTTGGGGTTATTTTTATCTAGGGGAATATCTTCCAATGCTTTAATGGGTTCTGCCACAACTCTTTTTTCTTCAATATTCATTGCTTGAACTTGCTCGTTCGTAGCCAGCATGGCTAAATAGCACTCTCTTATTGCTAATTGGTCTCCCTGTACTTGGCCTACCCCATGTTCCGTCAGGAACTTGACTGACAGGTGGTAGGTGGATGTAACTGCCTTCCACCTATTTAGGGTCGGCCTTCCAATTATCGCATTGTAAGAGGACGAGCAATCAACTACTAGGAAATTCACATTGGTAATCAGGCTGTACCTTCATTGGTAATGTAACAGTACCTACAGGCTGTACCTTCATTCCTCCAAAACCTACTAGAGGCGAGTGTACTGGGTGAAGCTGGTCTCGTCCGATCCTCATCTGCTGGAAGGCTGGATAATACAGAATGTCTGCTGAACTTCCGTTGTCTATCAACACTCTTCTGGTTGTGTAATCAGCAATAAGTAGGGCGATGACAATAGCGTCATCATGAGGATGGTGGATTCTCTCAGCTTCCTCGTCCATGAAGGTTATTGTCCGTTCGTCCGTGGACTTTTCCCTTGGTGGTCGTCCAGATAGTTGGACGCTCTGGACTTCCTTCAGGTATGTTTTCTTTGCTTTGGACGATTGTCTAGTTGAACTTCCCCCAACAATGACTCTTATCTCTCCCAGCGGTGGTCGCGACAATTCTTCTACCTTCCCTTTCAATTTCTCGTCCTTGTGCTCTCGTCCAATGAAATTCCTCAGCTTCCCTTACCTTATGAGATTTTCAATTTGCTGCTTCAAATCAAAACACTCGTCCATGTCATGCCTGTGATCTCTATGAAAGCGACAATATTTATTCCTATTGCGCTTGTTGGGATCTCCCTTCAACTTCTCCGGCCACTTTAAAGAAAGCTCGTCTTTGATCTGCATAAGGACTTGCTCAAGTGGTACGTTCAAAGGGGTATATTGTTGATTCCGCGCTAAAGAGCCTGGCCTCTTATTATCTCGGTCTCTCTTATCTTTTGTTCATCCCTTCTTTGGACGGGGCCCTTGCTCAAAGTGACGTGCGGGATTTGTTTCCATTCTCTCAGCTCTCTTCCTCTTCTTAGCTATGATCGCGTCTTCTGCATTCATAAAATTTTGGGCTGAATGGATGAGTTCGGCCATGGACTGAGGCTCTTTTTCATAAAGTTTGTGTATGAACAAGTCAGAATTGACCCCGTTATGGAAAGCCGCCAACAGTAGCTTGTCATCTACCTCGTCCACGGTCAGAGCTTCCCTGTTGAAGCGTGTAATGAAGGAATGTAGGCTTTCATTTTCTCCTTGCTAAATGGTTAATAAGCTGTATGAGGAACGCTTGTGTCTCTGTCCTCCAATGAAATTATTGACAAACAATTTGCTTAATTCCTCGAAAGAACTCACTGAATTCGGGGTATTTTGCTGAACCAGACTCGCGCGGGCCCTTTGAGGGTAGTGGGGAAGGCTCTACACATTATCTCATCTAGGACCCCTTGAAGGTGCATAGTAGTCTTGAAGGTGGCAATATGGTCGAAAGGGTCATGCGTTCCATCATACGAATCCAGGGAAGCCATCTTGAATTTCGGAGGCAAATGATGGCCATTGATGGAGGCTGTGAAGGGGGAGTTTGTTCGTTGAACTAGATCTTCTACAGGGTTAGTTCTCCTCATGTTCTCCCTCATCTCGTCCATAACTTTCTTCATCTGATCCATCTCCCTCTCCAAGTGTGGCACTCTTCTTGGCGCAGTACCTCTCGATTGACTTTCTGGCTCTACATTCCTCCCAACTCCTTGGCTCTGATCATGCTCTTCTCCATAGGCTTCATGCCGTTGTCCTCTGAGATTAACTTCTCTTCTCAATTCTTGGTTCTGGCGAGTTAACTCAGCCAGTGCAGCGGCCATAGACTGCACATGTTGGACAGATGAAGGCTGCATGACAAGCACTGATTGTTGGTTATGATGGGGGTTACTGGAAGCGTCTCTACTTTCTTGAGGGCCTGGACTAGTAGCCCTTGATCTTGTTCGAACCATTTCAACCCTTTGTCGGAGAAAGGAATCCTGGAACTTCCCAAATGAAGTTCAAAGGTGACAAATCTCTTCCCATAAACGGCGCCAACTGATAATTCCTCAGAAGATCAGTGGGCTGAAATTCACGGGTGCTAACGATCAAAAGGGCGTTGGCGAATACTGCAAGAACAAAGAAAAAATCAGAGGAGACCGATGGAGGCCGGCCAAAAAACCTCCGATGGCGAAGTCAGTATTTTGTGCAATTCCAAATATATTGGAAGAAAGAATTGAATACCTTTTCCTCTCGTGTAGAATGCTTATATAGTGTTTATAAGCTGTTATTTCTTTGATGTAACTTCCCCCATTGTTGCGGAGTCCAGAAATTTTGGAGATAACTTCCATAACTGCCATGGAAGTTATATTTTTTGGCTCTAATTTCTTTAACCGTTGCTGACAACGATTCGTAATGAACAATAATGACCTTACCCAGGTTGAGATTGCTCAAGACGAGCTCTCCAGGACGACCTTTCCAAGGACGAGAATCTTATGCGGGTGCTGTGTTGTGTGGACGAGCCTCATGGACGAACTTGGAGAGTTGTGTGGACGAGCTTCATGGACGAATTTGGAGAGTTGTCCCATCATTAATAATTATAAAAATAAATAAATAATTTTTATAATTGGTCATTTTAACTAAAAAATTAAATAATAGTAAAACATTAAACTCTAGTTTACCAACTTTTAGATACCGTTGAACACAATTCAACCAAAACAAAAACAAAAAAACATATACAAGCACCACAAGCCCACTATAAAATATTATAGTTATTTTTTAACTTTTCAAATAACAAAAATAAGTGACCAACGGGTAACAATATCATTGCCCACCATATATTTTTTCCCTCCACACATTCACACGTATATCCCACCTACTACACAATTTGAAATCACATCCACACGTTTTCCCATCTCAGATCTCACTTTTTGCTTTTCTGCCTTTTCATATCTCTTTCTTCAATTCTCTATCTCTCTGTCTCTTCTCTCTCGTGAATATGTGCAGTTCAAGAGGCAAGAGCAGCAAAAAAAAGCCTCAACTGAAGCAGACAGATCCTTACAAATCTACTTATCTTTGGGCTTCTTTGTTTCTTCTTCAACACAATATAGTAAATTTGATTTTTTTTTTTTTTTTTCTTTTGAGCAAAAGGTAAGTTAAGTAAATCTGATGTTTTTGGTTCACTGTGGGTGTCTTAGGCTTCATCACTTTATACTTGAGAGCGCATTTTCAAAATCAAAATCTCTCTTCTTAAATCTGAAACAAGATCTCTCTTTTTAAAATTTTTTTTTTGGGTTAAAAAACACAACAGCTGAAGGATTTCTGAAGAAGTGCAAAAACCGGTTTAACCACATCGGTTTCCGGTTATGCCAGTTGAACCGGCGGTTTGTACTGTTTTTCGGTTTTTCTTTCATTTTCGGTTTTAACTAATAACCGGACCGGATTAAGGTCCGGTTCCAGGTTGAACCAGTTGAACCGGCCAGTCCAGTCCGGTTTTTAAAACTATGGCCTCTTGTTTTCATTTTTTTGTACTCCACATCCCACTTTCACAAAATTCTTAACTTTTTTTTTTTTTTCTTAAAAAGTAATAATTTATATTTATCATAATTTGGATTGCTATATTTCCGATTACAAAGAAGCTATTTGGTAGCGTATTTTAATTAACAGTTTTCAGTGTTTAAATAATAGTATACGTATTTTCACACACTTTTTCACATACACGTATTTCCAAAAAATACAAATAACGTTACTAGAACAACATTACCAAACGGACCCAAAATTACCTAGGAGGCATGATGAGATTTATATACAAAATTATTTCACCAAAAAAAACACCGAATAATAAAGAATGAAAATTATTACCTTTTAGAGGGAAAAAAATAGGGAAATTAGACTTAACCCACCTATGGTTAGGCCAATTTTGTCACTTAACCCACATATGGAGCCCTCTATTATGCAACCTTAATCAACCTTACCCTGTTCCGTTTGTAAACCTCATTAACTATATAAGTCAACTTTTACAACACTCTCTTAAGACACATTTTGAGGAAATATTTTTGGAGAAGATCCTCAGACAACATATTTGGCCAATATGTTATTGAAATCGCATTACATGATCAAAATAACGTGAAATCTGGTTTTTGGTACTGATTTCAAGCAAGGAGATACAAGTTTTCACCATCATTGTCCTCTCATACTAGTAAGTCGGTGTTCTAGGGTTTAAAACATTTTTTGAAAAAACATTATACTGATTTTTAGCACATTTTGATGTTGCTGAGTAGGAATTAAAGATTTACCTTGCACCATGTCTTTGTCACCTGACTTTTACTTGAGTTCTAATTAGCATTTTTGTTCAAGAAATAGATGTGCACTAAGGACCTCTTTGCCACTATCTAACTTTGTGAGGAGGTTTTTTGGCCGTTGGTTTTACAATTACTAGTTGCAAACCCACACGATACGTGAGAATAAATAATTATTTTATAATTGTAATATAATGTATAATTTGTTCTCTAAAATTTGTTGAACATAATTTGTTCTCCCTATAAATTAAACAATTGTTATTTGGTCCAATTAGGTTTATTTCGGTCACATTCTATGCAATTAGGTTTACTTTAATCCACTTTGGTCCAATTTGGTCCACTCGGTCAATTTCAGTCCCCATCATTCCATTTTTTAACTAATTGGACCTTAAATTGATTTTTTTTTTTTTTTAGGTTGCTTTTCATGTTTAGCTAAAAACAAAATTCATAATTTTTGGGTTGAAAAGTATTAAATTATATTTCATCTAAACTCTTTAGTTTTGAGTTAAAAATACAAACAACATAAAGATTATAAACTAGAAATATGAGTCCTAAAAATGTAATAAAAATGCTAAATATTCGAAAGTCTTATTCGGTCCATATCGTCCTATTAGATCTATTCTGTCTTCTTCGGTCCACTTTAGTTCTATTTTGTTAACATTGGTCTTATTGGGTCCAATCAGTCCAAATTGGTTCTATTTTATCCTCTTTAGTCCTATTTGGTTCACATTGGTCATATTCAGTCCACTTTGGTTCTATTCGGTTCACATTGGTCCTATTCGGTCCATTCTTTCCACTTCAGTCAACATTAGTCCTATTCGGTCCACTATGATCTTATTCAGTCCATATGTCCACTTTGGTTTTAATCTATCCATTGGCTCTTATTCGGTCCACCTTGTTCCTATTCTGTCCATTCAATCCACTTCGTTCCATTTGGTCCATTTTGGTCCATTTTTATGTATTTATATATAAGGAAAAGATATATTTGGGTTGAGAGTACTTGTTCTAAATCC
Organism: Quercus glauca; assembly: GCA_023736055.1. Classification (NCBI taxonomy): domain Eukaryota; kingdom Viridiplantae; phylum Streptophyta; class Magnoliopsida; order Fagales; family Fagaceae; genus Quercus; species Quercus glauca. Next base: position 38,188,865 of record CM043325.1, read on the forward strand.
AATTTTATTATAAAATATATATATATATATATATATATAGAGAGAGAGAGAGAGAGAGAGAGAGAGAGAGAGAGAGAGAGCTCAAACTCATAATATCTAAAATCATAAACATAATATTTATTGTCGCTATACCTATGTTGAGCCATATTAATGTAGCATTTCAATTCACTTGTCTGGCTAAATTTAAGTGAAAGTCTTTCTAAGCCTTAAGGCTATGAATATACAAATATAATCTTTTGGGCAGTTATTTATTTTATTTTAACCTCATTACTTTTAGATGAATTGCAAGAGGTTGATTATACCTTCAAGCAAAATAAATAAATATATATATGTATAATTTTAATTTAATAAATTATTCAAATTCTTCATTTCTTAAAAGAGATTATTATGATAATCAAAACTCATAATAAACTTATACTAAATATGTATAATTTATTCTCTAAATTTTATTGTAGATAATTTGTTCTCCCTAAAAATTACAAAAATTTCTAAAAGTAATTTCCACCACTTTATTTTTATAAATATATAATTTTATCATTTATATATATATATATATATATATATATATATTATTGATATAATTCTTTTAAGAAATGGTCATATTCATCTAACTATTTTTATTATGCATTATATTTTCCCAATTTCTTTGGTAAAATTAAAATTTTTAAGGTTTCAAATTATATTCAAATTCTCATTCTCTTGAGGAGATTGTTGGAATTTGCAATGAATGAACCTAGTTAGCAACAATTTTAAGTGAAATGGTTATTGCAGGTGTAGTTGAAATGGTTATTATTAGTGTAGGCGAAATGGTTATTGCATACAGACACAATTGGTCTGTTTGACACAATTGACTAATAATATTTGATAGTGTAAAAGTACACAAGTTGGATGCAAAAGTACACAATTTGAATATTGCACTCACATAGGATTCACAATTAAATAAAGGTACATAATTTGGATAACAATATTAGCTGGCCACAAAATAATATTCATCAACCTTAACAACTATATTAATGCACCATACACACACAAAATACCAACTTTAGTGCACTATCTAAGTTGTTCGGTTGAGACTCTATTGGTTTGTAAGTTACATATGTACCCAATAGGTTTTGAATCCATAACCCCAGCCTTCATCCCATTAAGTGTTAGTTGAGCTATTGGTTATTGGCAATCCCCATAGTTTATGGTGGTTTTTTGCAATTAGCCATTTGATTAAGTTATAAATTTATACAACAATTTTAAACAAAAATAAAAATAAATGTAACTCAAACTAGATGAAATAAACATAATAGTATGCCATTGGAGATGTAAATGATGTCTACTTCTTTATTCTCATATTCTTTGGAGTTATTGTAGATATGCTTCACACAATACCTATGCTCCATAGTTGGAAATAGCATCTCAATTGTAGGTATAAGTCCTTATTTCACACAGAATTCAATATAAAACAATATTAGTAATATGAATGAAGAAAACACATGCATGTATTACTGAAATGAACATACAAAGTTTATACCTTTGGCCTATCACTAATAAAGACCAAATTTAGTTGCTTTGGATTCCCAATGTCATCTGAAAACTGTTGAAGGAACCAAACCCAGGAGTCCTTGTTCTCTTTTTTAATCACAACCAAGGTAATTGGGAAAATATTATCATTTTCATTCCTAGCTATGGCAGCTAGTATTAATCTACCTTTTAGGTGGCACCCATCCAATCCTGTGATTGGTCCATACCCTCCCAAGAAACCAACCTTTTGTTCATTATACCTTATATACATCCTCCTAAATTTGGGTTAGGAATTTTCATTCTCCATCTCAGTTTGCAAAATAACCCTACTTCTCACATCATTCGACCTTATCATCTCTGCATAATCTCTTAGCTTTCTATATTGCAGTTACTCATCCCCAGTAATCAAATCAATGGCTTTCTTCTTAGACTACACTTAACTCACTCATATGTCAACCTTAACTTTAGATCTCATATGGTGTTGCACACCCGTTATAGCCTAATTAGGGTTCTTGCTAAAATCCTGCATGTACTTCTTGACAACATAGGCTGATGTCACTTGGCTGTTTTGGAAGGTTCCAAGGCAAGTGCGCTTAGGTATTCATGTCTTCATTTGGAAGGTCAACTCCCCATTTACTTTAGATGCATAACACCTCCACCCACACTTATTCTTGCAATAGACAAATATCTTCTCTTTCTCATTCAATTTGAACCTAATATCCACAGGTTTCCTTATAGCATATTCTCTCAATGCCTCCCTAAACACCATAATGATGAATTAAATTCTCAAAGCGAAAGTAAGTCATATGATTACATTCGTATGGTTAAAAACCAACAAGTACAATCATAATGATGATCAAATTCTTAAAGCTAGAGTAAGTCATATGATTAAATTCAATGATGAATTAATTTCTCAAAGCGAAAGTAAGTCATATGATTACATTCGTATGGTTAAAAACCAACAAGTACAATCATAATGATGATCAAATTCTTAAAGCTAGAGTAAGTCATATGATTAAATTCACAAGGTTAAAAATTGACGAGTACAATCATAATAAAGATTGAATTCTTAAAGCAGGAGTAAGTCATATGATTAAATCCACAAAGTTAAAAACTGACAAGTATAATCATATTGACGATCAAATTCTCAAAGCGAGAGTAAGTCATATGATTAAACTCACAAGGTTAAAAACCAACGGGTAAAATCATCTTGACTATAAAATTCTCATCACAAGAGTAAAGCCACATAAGTAAATGCACAAGGTTAAAATCAACGAGAAAAATCACATCGATGACAAAAAATTCACAATATAAGAGTAAGTCATGTGATCAAACTCGTAAGGTTAAAACCAATGAACAAAATCATATAAATGACCAAATTCTCAAAACAAGAATAAAGTCGTATGATTAAAGTCACAAGTATAAAAACCGAAGGGCATAAATGTTTCAACAAAATTTTTAGAGAAGCAAGCAAGATCAACAATATCAACAAATCAAAAGTTCTACCTAATTATCAAGATTAGCAAGAAGCATGTGATATAAATGGCATCCAAAAATAGAAGTCTTCGTCAATATTCCTATAGTCATCCAAAAGGTTGATGTAGGAATTAAGGGGCAACTTACGAGTACTAAAATTATAGGTTCATCATATATCTAATGAGCATTCAATCTACAGGCTCATCAATATAGATCACGAGCATAAAATCCACAGGGTCATCCAAGAGAGGACAACTATACAACATTTATGGCGTAGTCATTAATGGTTTCATAACCGACGAGCTTTAACAGTCAAAAAGGCCAACCATGAGCCAGTTAAACCTCATTTAAGCTAAGACATATGTTACAAAAGACAGCCAAGAAAGCCATTAAGAGACTGTCATTAGTTACACTCATAATGATGCTTCCAATAGCTATACTAAGGCTATGAATAAGCCACCAAGCACCAGGAGAAAGGTACACAAATTCAAACATACAGAATTACATTCTGATTCTCTAAGAGATATTGAGAACTCTACTAACTTTATGATCGGAGAATCGTTGGCTAATGCCACTCCGGTGTCTCTCTCTCATCCTTGGAGGGAACATTACCTCATCATAAGTTTCGATGAGGTCATCGACTAACGACCATTTTTGGCTTCATCAATATTGATATACATATATAACTAGTGCAATATCTAAAAATAAATTTTGTTTTTTATGTGCTATCTAGAAATAATTAATACTTGAAAATCAATGCATCTACTCTATTAATGGCACAAATCTAAGCTTTTATATATATATATATATATATACATAACATCACATGTTATCAAAAAAGCAATTAGGAAATGAAAATTATTAAAAATAATATAACTAAGGATATGAACATAGTAATTTAGTGAACTCCTAAATATATATTTTAAATTATTTTGGCTAATTTAAGTGCACAATTTTTTTTTTCAATATTGATTTCACATGATTTAATTTTTTTTTTTTTTTTGCCTTAATATCAAAATGGATTGATGTTGAACTTAATATCATAAATCTTTAAATTTCTATCTCATTATTATTATTAAAAAAAAAAAAAAAAAAAAAAAAACCTCAGTTGGTCTTCAAATTCATAGTATATTAGTAAGTTGCCTGTGCAATGCACAGATAATTTTGTGATATTTTATGTAAGACAGTTTTGGATAATATTGTATATATATTATAAATAAAAAGTAAACTAAATTAGAGTAAAGAAACATATACATTTTGAGATATTAAAAATTAGTTTAGTAAATTCACTGCATATTTGTAGCCTTAAGATTTTTTTTTTTTTTTTTAATCATGAAACCAAAAATAAATGCAAAAGAGTAACGGGATCATGTAAATCAACTAATTTGTGTTGTGTTCATATATTTCATACTATGAAATGAAAGTATGCACAACTTTCTAACCGTCTTCTACTCATCAATAGTGCAACATTAAGACATGGTGTGAGGTCAATATAATGAAGGTGGTGACCTCTGAGATTCCACTTTCTCTCTCTTTCAAATGTTTTGTTAGTCTGAGGTCTTTTATTTTGGTAATAATAGTGAAATAGTATGTTTTATTTAACAATCCACAATATTTGTCTCTTTATCCTTCTCCATGATCTTATCTGGTTAGTTATTACTATTAGTCCTTACTTATTTTATTACTTTTTTAAAAATACTAAAACAACGGGTATGCTAAATGATGATCATGAAATATACAATAAAATTCTCTCATATTTGCCTATTTAGCTGCACTTTTATACTATTTTGTGGTTGATTATAAGTTGTCTTTGATTTATATGTAATAAAGGCATTACATACAAAGTGGGACCAGCCCAAAGTAAAGATCCAGCCCAAGCGTGAATTCAAGAAAAGACCAAAAACAAAGAAAGAACAAAAAAGAAAAAGAAAAAGAAGCTCAAGGTTCAATCCAACGTGGATGAATGTGCAAGGAAACAAAACTCAAATCAAGCAATTCTTAGAGCATTCACAGCAGTGAATGCAAAATTTTAGCCATTTAGCTATACAAAAAGTCACTTTATCTATTTTACCTATACATATGCTGCAGCAGTGAATCTATTTTAACTTTTAACACAATAAAATAATACACACATCACAATAAAATAATATAACCACTACAATAAAATAATATATCCTACTACCAAAAAAACAACCCAGCACCAACCACAACCACTCTACCATCAGCCATAGCCACAGCCACAACCACCACCACCACTACTAGTCCACAACAGGAAAAAAAAAAAAAAAAAAAAACCCACAGCACCACAAAACACGGCATAACCACCGCCAACACAGCACCACAAAACAAACCCACTCTACCATCAGCCACAACCACACCACCACCAATCGACAACAGAAAAAAAAAAAAAAAAAAAAAAAAAAATCACCTGTAAAATCCACCTCCACCATCACGGCATAACCAAACCACAACCACCATTCTAGTAGCCTCAAGCTCAACCAAAAAACTAGCAACCAATTGAAAAAAAAAACCCCAGAAATCTCACCCTCAAGATACCCAAGCTAAGAGCACACAATACACACAATTAGAATCTTAAAACCCATATCGGCGGCGTGGGTCTGAGGCGATCGGCGGCGTGGGTATGAGGTGGATGGTGGCTGGTGGGTCGGTGAGAGACCGGAGTGATGAGCTTCAGAGATGAGAGAGGCGCGGTCTGGGGGAGAGAGAGAGGCACGGACTGAGGGAGAGAGAGCAACTGAGAATATTTTAATCGAATAAAATAAAAAAAAAAATTTTAGCTCTAATGAACAGTGCACATTTATTTATAGATGTGCACTGTAGCAATGGAGCTAAAATTTTTAGATTTAGCTCCACTGCTGCAGCAAGATTTTTGTGTTTGTGGAGCTAAATTTTAGTAATATAGCAATATGCCTCCACTGCTGTGAATGCTCTTACACAGTCAACATGGTGGGCTTTAGAGTCCAAATCAGTAATTGTATTACTGTTATGGGCCTCTTGATTTATTCTCCAAAACATCTACCTAGGGAGTACTTACTTTTGGGCCACGTTGGTTTTAATAATGAGCTTTTAGGTCTTAGCTGCTTGTGGGAATGTAAGTATAAATAAGGGGAAATAGGAAATATTGGGGGCGGCCAAAAGAGAGCTAAAACGCAGTGTAGAAGAAAGCTGAAACAACGGACGATAAAGGGCTGGAGCAAAAAAGAGGAATTAGGAGCAAGATACAGCACCGCATGTGGCTTCCTGCTTTTCTCTAGCACTGTGACTTATCTCTTTTACTCTAGCTTTATTTTATTTGTCAAGTTTAATGCTTAGTATTTTGTGTTTGTGGTTTTTTTCAATTATTATGAGTAGCTAAATTTTCTGTTAGGGTTGAGGATGAATCCTTGTTAAAGATTATCAAAAATATTTATGTGATTTTGTTTTTCCCATAACAGTTTTCTTTAATGATTTAAATTATTCTTGCTTCACATCAATGGACTAAGAGCATCTCCAGTAGCTTCTCCAAATTTTTGTACTGTTTGGAGAATGAAGAGTGACATTTAGCTTTTACCTACCCACTTTTTCAAATACACTTCCAACAGATTCTCTATCCCATTCTCTATCTCATTTAAATATTATTTCTTCCTTCTTTTTTTAATATTTCTTTATTCTTCCTTTATCCATTCCAAATAGCAATATTTTTCAAATTCCCAACAGCTATATTTTTTAAATTTCATAACATTTTCAAATTTTGCAACGATCATATTTCTCAACTATTTTATTTATTCAATCATATTTTCAAATGATCATACATTTTCAACAATCATATTTTTCCAATGATCATACATTTTTCAATATAAATAATATTGCAATGATCATATTTTTCGATATATATAATCTTTTAATGCAAAGTTTAAATGACAATAGCATCAAATCTATCGACTACTTGCAATATGAAAAACAAATGTTCTAATACATCAAATAATAGTAGATAACAACAACTACTATCCTTAGTTAGTGGGATCACATTGCAACCAAAAAAAAATGAGTGACCTTGTATATGCTAGTCAGTTTGATCACATTGCAACAAAATAAGTTTAAAGTGCTCTCCTAACTATACAAAACAAGAGCACCCCATGTCAAGCTAATTCCTTCGCTTTTCAAGGATTTCCATTTGGCGTTGATGAATATATTCTTGTTGCATTGGAGGCAACGCACTTACATCCATCATCATAATCTCTTTTTCCTTCTTCATATTCTCTAATCTCAATTTTTCTATTTCCCTATCCTCTTTCAATTTTTCCATTTCCAATTCCATTTTCATTTGTGCCGCTGTAAGTTTTCTATCCTCGAGATGAATTCGTGCCATCTCTTGCTCATGGTTTGCAAGACATCCTTTTTCAATAGCAGCTATTTTCATCTCATTCATTTTTCTTCTTTCTTTCATCATGACATTTAATAAGGCTTCCATATTTGAAGATGTACCTTCTTTGCTCTTTTGTTTTTTCAATCTTTCTTTCTCAGCCTTCTTGCTTGGTGGTCTCTCCAATACATTAGGAACATGTGGGATATCTTCATCCTCTAAATCTATTGGCTCAAGAGTAGGAGATGAAGATGTTGTCTCAAGTCACCCTCTTTTTGGTCTATGCTTTTGAATAGTACGCAACCATTTTGGCGAGTGCTTCAAAAGATTCCAACAATGTTCATATGAAAATGTGGAACCTTGGAGTGTTTGATACTATTGTCTTGCCCTATTAAGCTGAAAAATTAACAAATATATTATAATTAATATCTTGAAATAGTTTAAACAAATTATCAAACTAACACAAATTTTTTTTGTAAGATGTACCTTGTCTTCCTCGGTCATACCACTTTGATTCATTGAATCAATTTGTGAAAAATACCCACAAAACTTATTGGTGCATTGTTGAATTGTTGACCATCGATTCGTTAGAGAAGTTTGAGTACGCGTAGACTCAAAGGTCTTCCACTTATGGTAATAGTCTGAAATTCTTTTCCAGTAAGTTCCTTTTTTTTGGTTAGTACTTTGCACTACATCTTGGTTAACATTAAGAAATACAGACACAAGAAGATTGTCTTCTTGGATGGAGAAGTTGGCACCGCGTTGTGCTTTCTTAGCTATGGATTCAACCTCGGGTGGAGACATTTGGCTGAATACTTGAGCTTGTGGAACACTATCTTCACCACTTATATGTGAAGATCCTATCACATATTCATTATTAAGATCTTCTAAAAAATCAGTGAAAGATATAGCTCCTGGAATATGCGGATCCATCCCTAGCAAGAAAATTAGTAAAGTATACTGTAAGAAACCCCTTAGGGCTTAGACAAGTTTCACAACCTGAAAAAAATAAAACAAACGCACTCAGGTAGATTTCACACCCTGCAGAAACCCCTCAGGCAGATCATATATTGAGCTCAAAAAGCCATAACACATGTAGAAACCAATGGTAAATTAGGTCCTGTTATCACTTATATATTGGCTCAAGTACTTAACGGTTAAGCTTTCTCTAATTGAAACTTTGGACCATTATTTCCTCAAAGTTTATTCCCTATTGTCAGTGTCTTATAAATTAAAACTTTGGACCATTGTTCACACTAATTTCAGGTATCCACCAAGAATCAAAAACAGGGGAACAATAAATTATAGAACAAACACAAACACAAATCCAAATTCATTTCAAGAGTAACTAAACACAAACTCATCATACACGGTATCCACAAAAACAGGGGAACAATAAACTATAGAACAAACACAAACACAAATCCAAATTCATTTCAAGATTAACCTAAATCCAAACCCATTTTGAACTCAGTCCCAAACCTGTAAATAAACAATCAACCTTATTTCCTTCAAACCCTAAAATCCAAATCAATAGCAAACAGAACACAAACCCATAATATACGGTATCCACCAAGAATCAAAAACAGGGGACCAACAAACTATAGAACAAACACAAACACAAATCCAAATTCATTTCAAGATTAACCAAAATCTAAACCCATTTTGAACTCAGTCCCAAACCTGTAAATAAACAATCAACCATATTCCCTTCAAACCCCAAAATCCAAATCAATAGCAAACAGAACGCAAACCCATCATATACTGTATCCACCAAGAATCAAAAACAGGGGAACAATAAATTATAGAACAAACACAAACACAAATCCAAATTCGTTTCAAGATTAACCTCAATCTGAACCCATTTTGAACTCAGTCCCAAACCTGGAAATAAACAATCAACCCTATTCCTTTCAAACCCTAAAATCCAAATAAATAGCAAATAGAACACAAACCCATCATATACCCAGAAAACCATTTTTCTAAACTCAAAAAATAGCCAATTAGAAATATGATTTCAAATGATTGAAGTTGGCATACCAATTTGATTTCAGCTTTTGTGAGAGAAATCCAAGATTGTTAATCTTCTAGAGAGAGATTTGTGATCGTTTGTAGATCACCCTTTGTAGCAGAAAGAGAAAAAGAGGAGAGAATAATTGTTCACGAAGAGAATGAGAGAAAAAAAAAAGAAGCCACGGAGAGAATGAGATTAAAAAAAAAAAGCATGAATCTTACAGGTTGAAATGCGGAATTGAAATTATTTTCAAATTTTGTGTCATTGAAATGCAGAATTGTTGGAGAGAGAAGCAATGGCAATGGAGAGAATGAGAGAAAAAAGAAAAGAAATCCGAAGGAGAGAGAAAGAATTAATATAATAAATAGTTGGTATAATATTTTAATTCAACAAATTCAATAGCTAATGTATAGTAGCCCATCAGACTTGATGGGCTACTGTTCATAAGCCAAAAAATGATTTGGGTATAGAGAAGCCACTAGAGTTGGTTTTTGGGGTCTTATTCTCTATTATAGCTAATATTTTAGCTATACATACATTGCTAGAGATACTCTAAGATAGGATTCTAGATATGAGTTCAATCATGTTTTTCTTATGATTTAGGATTTATCTTAATTAATTGAATGCTTGGATTATGATTGTTTGATTTTAAAATTGGATATCTCTTATGATTTGTTTATCAATAGATACAATTGATGATTTGATTTTATCCTTAAGAAGCGAAGAAGAACAAGTGTTTGATTTTTAAAATTAAGGATTTTAATGAGAATATTTTCCATGATAGCAAGATTGATTTTTAGATTATCATGCAGTGGTTAGGAAAAATTAATGATCGTAAATATATGTTGATATGACTTACAAGGTGGATTTCAAAATCTTAATTCATTTCTCTAGATTGTTTACATCTCTTACTACTTTATATTACATCTTTCCATAGTTTAATTATTTTCTTAGCTTTATTTAATTTCAAACAACTAATTTTTATTAAAATAGATTAGGATGGATTTGGTTAAGATTTGATTAGTTTTCCTACATTCATTCAAGTCTTTATGGGTTCGTGCACTTGCGAGTACTTTAAAATTTCACAACAAGTTTTTGGCGCTGTTACCGGGGACTTGGTTAGGAAAATAAATTAGGTCTTAATTGAATATTTTTTCTTCTACTAGTTGTAATTATTTTTTTAAAAAATACAAAAAAATAGTTATTATTTTTATTTCTTTGTGGTGTATGAGAACTTGGATATGTGATAAAGAAAATCATCTTGTTAGTTTTGATTATCCATCCACAATGGGAGAAACAGGAGATGATTCAAAAAAATCTTAGGGAGTTGTGCTCACCCATAACCACTAACCCTCCATCTTGCATAGTATTAACCATAACCACTACTGCACATTTTGAGTTGAAGTCATAGATAATTTACCTTCTTTCTACTTTTCATAGATTGGATAGAGAAGATCCTTATATGCATGTAAAAGATTTTCTTGAGATTTGTGCTACTTGTAAGTTCCAGAATTTCACTGATGACTTTGTTTGCTTGCGTTTATTCCCTTTTTCCTGAAGGATAAGGCAAAAGCATGGCTTAATTCTCTGTCACCTGGATCTGTCACTTCATGGGAACATTTGGTCACAAAATTCCTCTCTAAATTTTTCCCAATGGTCAAGACCAATGCTTTGAGAAGAGAAATTGCAGATTTTTTTCAAGATGAACTAGAGAAATTTTATGAGAGTTAGGAGAGATTCAAGGACTTAATTTTAAAGTGTCCCTTCCATGATTTTGAAACATGGAGATTAGTGCAACATTTTTATAATGGTTTACCTCAAACAAACTGTAACATGATTGAGTCCATGAATGGTGGTGGTTTTTTGAGTCTTACAGATGATGTGGCATACAAATTTCTCGAGGATTTATTAGAAAGTTCACAACAATGGGATTTTTCTAACCGTAGAGAGAGATCAGCCCCTGCAATTAAAAGAGGGGGTTGGGGGGGGGGGGGGGTTGTGGATTGCATGAAATCAATGAAGATTTAGACATGAAAGGGGTGAAATTTCAACCTCACTCGTATGGTTGAAATTTTAGCTTTAGGTAGAGGGGGTGAATTCTGTTAATCAAGTTCAAAGTGAAACATGTTCTATTTGTGCGAGTCCTATGCATACAACACAAATGTGTCCTTCCACAGTTGGTTACCTTGATTTTTTTTTAATGAGCAAGCAAATATACTGAATAATTATGGAAAACTATTTGCTAGTCCATTTTCAAAGACATGCAATCCAAATTGGAGGAACCATCCTAATTTCTCATAGAGGCAAAATCAACCTCCCACAAATGTAGGTCGACAAAAAGTGCATCAACAAAGTCAATTTTGTCCACCTACTCAAGCATATTCTCCCATTCCTCAATCAAATCCTAAGTTTGTAGTACCACCAAGACAACAATCATCTTTGGAGGAGTCTCTCAAAACTTTCATGCAATCACCTAGCCAAGCCATTCAAGAGATGAAAAGTTCCACCCATTTGAATACTCAAGTAATTTCAAAGTTGAAAAATCAAGTTGGCCGGTTAGCAATCCAAGTTGGGGAGAGGGAAAAAGGAAAGTTTCCTAGTCAACATATACCTAACCCATAAGGGTAGTATGCCATCAATAGTTCTTTTAGTTCTACTCATGGACAAGAACATGTTCAGTCTATTACTACCCTTAGGTCTGGTAAGTAAGTTGATAATCAAGTGAAAATGCCAAGAGTGGAGGATGATGAAAATATTGTGTTAAAGGAAAAAGGAACTCACAGTTCACATGATGATCACGGAGAAAAAAGGACAACCCACTCTCCATTCTAGTTCAAGATTTCTATTATTCACCTCTTGATGAGAAGTTTGTTCCTAAAGCTCCATTTCCTCAAAGGTTAATCAGTCCGCAGAAAAGTGCACAATTTGGAGATATTTTCGAGGTTTTTAAGCAAGTGCAAATAAACATTCCATTCCATTCCTGCTCATGCCAAGTTTCTGAAAGATCTTGTTACATTGAAGAGAAAGACAAATGTCCCTAAAAAAGCATTTTTAACAGAGCAAGTCAATTCAATTATTCAAAGTAAATATCCAGTAAAATGTAAAGACCCAGGATCTCCTGTAATTTTAAGCAAGATTGGGGATCGTTTCATTGAGAGAGCTTTGCTAGATTTAGGGGCAAGTGTGAACTTATTGCCATATTCAGTATATTTACAGCTAGGTTTGGGGGAGTTAAAACCCACAACCATGACACTTCAATTAGCTGATAAGTCTGTGAAAATCCCTAGAGGTATTGTTGAGGATGTGCTAATTAAGGTGGATGCATTCTATTTTCCTATTGATTTTGTTGTGTTAGACACTGAGCCTACTCTAAATGCCAATACACAAATCCATGTCATTTTGGGTCACCCTTTCTTAGCCACATCCAATGCTTTGATCAATTGTTGGAGTGGTGTAATAAAGATTTCTTTTGGGAATATGATGGTTGAGCTTAATATCTTCCACATAAGTAAACAAGTGCTAGACAATGAGGATATCTGTGAGGTTGACATGATTGAGAGTCTAGTCCATGATACTTTCCTACAATCGAGTTATGAGGATCCTCTAGAGGCTTGCTTAAATCTTTTTGGTTGCAATTTCAATATTGAACACTCAATTGAAGAGGTCAATGCATTGTTAGATTATGTTCCGCTCTTAAGTAGTGATAGTTGGCAACCAAAAGTGATCCCTCTTCCACTTTCTTCATCCCCACCCCCATCTACTATGGAACCACCAAAGTAGGAGTTGAAACCATTACCTAATACACTTAAGTATGTGTTTTTAGGTTCTGAGACCTTACCTATCATTATAGCTTTAGATTTGGATGACCTTAGGGAACGCCAATTAATAAGTGTACTTCAAGAGCATAAGGAAGCTACAGGTTGGTCAATAGCTAATATCAAAGGTATTAGTCCATCTGTGGTTATGCATTGAATTCACTTGGCATTGAATTCACTTGGAAGAGAATGCTAAAACTTCACGTGAGCCACAAATACGTCTAAACCCTATTATGTAAAAGGCAGTGAGAGTTGAAGTTTTGAAGCTTTTGGATGTGGGTATTATTTTCCCAATTTCTGATAGTTATTGGGTGAGCCAGTTCAAGTTATACCAAAGAAATCTGGCATAATAGTTGTCAAGAATGAGGATGATTAGTTAGGCTCAACTCGTGTGCAAATGGGATGGAGAGTTTGCATTAATTACCGTAAGTTGAATGCCATGACAAGAAAAGATCATTTTCCTCTTCCTTTTATAGACCAAATGTTGGATATTTTGGATATAATCAAATTCCCATTGCACTAAAAGATCAAGAAAAGACTACCTTCACAATCCACATGCCCCTTCGAGACATTTGCCTACCGTCGCATGCCATTTGGTTTATGTAATGCTCCTGGTACATTTCAAAGGTGCATGATTAGTATTTTTTTCTGATATGGTGGGGCGATATTTAGTGGTATTTATGGATGACTTTTCAGTATTTGGGTCCACTTTTGAAGAATGTTTGCACCGCTTATCCTTAATGTTAGTGCGGTGTAAGGAAAAGAATCTTGTTCTTTATTAGGAGAAATGTCATTTTATGGTGAGAAATGGAATTGTTCTTGGGCATGTCATATTAGAAAGTGGTATTGACGTTGATAAGGCCAAAATCGATTTGATTTCTAACCTTCCACCTCCTCGATCTGTTAAGGGAATTAGATAATTTTTGGGTCATGTAGGATTCTAACGAAGGTTCATCAAGGATTTTAGGAAAATCTCAAGGCCCTTATGCAACTTACTTGCCAAAGATGCCCTATTTGTGTTTGATGATGAGTGTCTCCATGCATGTAAGAGACTAAAAATTGAATTGACTTCTGCACCTATCATTCAACCACCTGATTGGAAAGTGCCTTTTGAGATTATGTGTGATGCCTTTGATTATGGAATTGGTGATGTTTTAGGACAACGGGTTGGAAAGGTTCCTCATGTGATTTATTATGCTAGTAAGACTCTAAATGATGCTCAAATGAACTACTTTACAACAGAAAAGGAGTTGCTAGCAATTGTTTTTGCCTTAGATAAATTTAGGTCCTATTTGTTGGGGTCTAAGGTCTTAATTTATTCGGATCATGCTGCATTGAAGTATCTTTTCTCCAAAAAAGATGCTAAAGCTCGATTTATTTGATGGATTTGATTGCTACAAGAATTTGATCTTGAAATTTGGGACAAGAAGGGATCCAAAAATGTAATAGCTAACCATTTTTCTAGATTAATCGTTGAGCACATTGATGACAATTTACCTATTCTTGAATCGTTCCCTGATGAGCAGTTGCTGCATGTATCCCAAAGACCTTGGTATGCTAATATTGCAAACTATCTTGTCACTAATCAAATGCCTTCACATTGGACTAAACAAGATAGGTCTAAATTTCTAGCTGAGGTTAAGTATTTCTTTTGGGATGATCCATACTTGTTTAAGTACTATTTTGATCAAATAATTAGGAGATGCATATTTGAGAGTGACCAACAAAAGTTATATCCTTTTGTCATGATCATGCTTGTGGAGGCCACTTTAGTTCAAGAAAGACTACTGCCAAGATTTTGCAATGTGTTTTTATTAGCCTTCCATTTTTCATGATTCCCACGCATATTGTTCAGCCTGTGAGAGATGCCAAAAATTGGGGAGTATTGGAAAAAGAAATATGATGCCATTGAACCCTATTTTGATTGTTGAGATATTTGATGTTTGGGGTATTGATTTCATGAGTCTTTTTCCTAATTCTTTTGGTAACTTATACATCCTTGTTGCTGTTGATTATGTTTCTAAGTGGGTTGAGGCCATTTCATGTAGAACTAATGATCACAAGGTTGTAGTCAAGTTTTTGAGAAAGAATGTGTTTGCACGGTTTGGTACACCATGTGCCATTATTAGTGATGGAGGAAAGCACTTTTGCAATAGATTTTTTGAGCAACTAATGAAGAAATATGGCATCACTCATAAGGTTGCAATACCTTATCACCCAGAAACAAGTGGTCAAGTAGAGATATCTTATAGGGAAATCAAGAGAATATTGGAGAAAACAGTTAACCCTACTCGGAAAGATTGGTCTTTAAGACTCAATGATGCATTGTGGGCATACAGTACAACATTTAAGAGTCCCATTAGAATGTCTCCTTATCGAATTATGTATGGTAAGGCTTATCACCTCCCTATTAAGTTAGAGCATAGAGCTTATTGGGCTATTAAGCGATTAAATGAAATTCGCAATGATGCATCCAATTGTGCCAAATTGTATAAGGATCAAATGAAAAGGCTTCATGATAAAAACATCTTGAGAAAATCATTTGAACCTAGTCAGAAAGTTATTCTTTATAATTCTCGTTTGCATCTCTTCCCAGGTAAGTTACGATCTCGATGGATAGGTCCATTCATAGTTCACACTGTTTATACCCATGGTGCTATTAAGATTTAGAATCCTAAAAATGGTGATATGTTTAAAGTAAATGGCCAACGTTTGAAACCATTTTTAGAACTTGAGCCTCCAAAAGTTGAAGAAGTCCTCTTGGATGATCCTGTTTATTAGGATTGATCCAAGTTGTGTTTATTAGGTTTGCATTTTTTTTCTTTCTTTTTCCCTCTTGTTTATTTTCTACTTCTAGATTAGACTTTGTGTTTATTTCTTGTTTAGTTTTATTTTCTTTTGTTCTAGTTGATTTTGACAAAAATTAAAATTTATAACCATTAGCTTGATCAAGGTACGTCTCCTCCTTCTCCTTAACTTACTTACTTGATTCTCATGTTACATATTACTATTTTGCTCTCATTTCATTCAAGACATATATTTGAGAGTATCATTTTTTTTTTAACATTGAGGACAATGTTTGGTTTTGGTTTTGGGGGGGGGGGGGGGGGGGGGGGGGTGTACATAGATTTCTATCTTTCTATTTTGTTTTGTTTAGTTGTGCTTAAAAAAAATTGAGTTTCTTATCAATGAATGGAATTAAATCTCTTAGTCAATTGAACAAGGCATGAGAAGCATTCTACCTGTCTTTTTTCTGTCCAATTTTGTTAAATCTGGTCTCCATAGGTATATTGCAAGGAGCTGAGTTCCATTTATTATTCAAGTATTAGAGAAAATATAAGAAAAGTTGTAGCACTACACTGTTGCCTCATGTGTAAAGTCTAGGTGGGATAAGTAGATATGGAATTATTTGTTTTAATGAAATGCATGAAAAATGTGTGACTAATGAACCATGACCACAGTGTTCATTTGGTTGGTTGGGAAAGAAGGGAAAAAAAAAAAAGACAAAAAAAGAAAGGAGAATTCTATACACTTTGGAAAGCAACCAATGAATCTAAGGGTATGTGAAAAGGGCTACCTATCATGTGAGAAAAGAAAAGAAGTTAAAAAAAAAAAAAAAAAAAAAAAAAACAGTAGATCAACAATTGTGCTTCAATGTCATATTGTATTGTGTATACTCTTGAAAGATAGTGTGAAAGCCATCATATAAATAAAGTAGGCAAGCTGGAACATCACAGATAAAGCCAAAAGGTATCAAGGTGAATATCCAAATAGCTACGAACCCAAACTGGTGGTAAGGCTTTGACTTAGTAACAGTTGGTCGTGTATTTTTGAGGGATGTCTAGTTTCATATTTGCTTTGAAGACTGAGACTAAATTCATGAAGGTTATTCTCACTTACACTCAGATATTTCTTATTATTGAGTCTTTCTAATAAGTGGAATAATACATAGAACATTGAATGTTCAAATAGTGTGTAAAACACCTATGAACGTTTAGACCCCCAATTTACAAATTACCAATACAAGCTTATAATCAAACAATGTATGTGCGAAATATGAAAATAAGTTATAACAGAGTTGGTAAAACAATCTAAACCGAAATTAATCACAACCACAGCAGTAATTAAAAGGCAAAGATTAAGGGAAGAGAGATGCAAACACAAAGACAACACAGTGATGTGTTATCGAAGAGGAAACCGAAGTCCTTGGTGAAAAACCTCTCTACCGCCCTCTAAGCGGTCAATAATCCACTAGAGAATAAAGTTGGGATACATGAATAGCAGAAAACCCTCCAAGCCTAATCTACCCAGTGCATCTAAGCCCTCCAAGCTTCTTGCTCCAACAGGGTTACGCTGAACCTTGTATTCTCTAGCTTACCAGATCCCACAAATCGCCATTGCATCAACCAAAATGAATTAGTCCATTCTTAACTGCTTCACAAGCACCAAAAGGCCTTCTCACAGATATGGGTATGGTGAGATAAGGATTTGACTAATGTACCTCTTAAAGATGTATCAATGGAGAGGGTGAGAGTAAAGGAATTTGGGGAATCAAAAGATGAAGATTGTGGATGAGTCAATCTTGTTTTTCTCTAGGGTTTCTCTCTCAAAATTCTCTCTAGAAGCTCTCTACAATACGTGGGTATAAGGGTATTTATATTGGTGTGTGTTTGGAATGGAAAAGTTCAGGTTTGTTACAAACAGAGCTGTCTGGCCACTTGACCTTGCGAGTCTGACAGAATGGCCAGACTAGAAGTTTTGTCCTATAGTGCTTTAGCTGGTGTGACTCTTCAGCTCCTCTGCATGCTTCACACGTGTGCCTCCTTTAGCGACTTGCTAGTTGTGAGATCCAGTCGCGAGGCTCTTTTTGAGTGCACACTTTTGAGCTTTTTTTCATATTCTCTCGCACACTACCCTTACATGATTCCCACTTAAATATAGGGTTTCTAAATGCTGAATTACAAGCAAATTTGGCATGGAATCAAGCCAACAAAATGGTTGATTAAATTCAACCTTACAAACATGAAACTTAATTTACTTGTGGATGGCCAGAATTGAAAACTTTTGATTGACTGAAAAGGTTGATGTTATTTTGATGTTGAGTTTGACTGGCTAAGATTTTGCTGAGACAAATAAGGAACTCATTGAAAGAAAAAGAAAAAAAAAGGGTTTTAGTTTTTTTTTGTTTTGCTTGATTTTGTTTGTTACATTGTTCTTAATTTAGTGTTCATTCTCAGAATTTTATGGGTAGATTCACTGCAAACCCTCACAAGACTACAACTCGTCCACTATTGTAAGCTAGGGGTTTAAAGGCTTATTACATATGCTAAATGCAATTGAAATTTCTAGCGAAAGTGGATTAGTTAGGATTTCCTTTTTCTTTAGTTTAATTTTATTGGTTTTGTGCAAGCTCTCTAACGAGGCTACTGGACTGCGACTCGTTTGGGCTCACAATCTATTTGTATTGTGGGCCTGGAATTCCTACACTGGGTCGTTCCTATACTGAGACTAATCGAATGCCCCTCTCCTTCCTCTTGTCTAGCTCTCTCTCTCTCTCTTCCCTTCTTGTTTCCCCAGTGTTTCAACAACCCTCTTCATTCCCAAGATCCTTGTATTTATAGCGAGGTGCTAGTGGGATGGTGATGATTATGCTTGACGCTAGTGCATTTGAAGGTCCAATGCTGATGATGATTTGTGGATGTTTAGGTGGGAGTGGCCTTGGGAATGGTTCCCAATCTCTGATGCTCGGTGGATTCATCTCTCGGTCGCTGGCTCTCGGTATCTATTTCCCGGGTACGGTGTGGTCCCCGGGGACTTATACTCGGGGGATGGCGCGACCTCGGGTGGTACGTGCGGGTGATCAAGACCGAAATGCCCTTTTTCGAGCATGCCAAGAAGACAGGGCCTTAGTGGGCCTTAATGATTCAACAGATCCAGGGGGTCTGGTGCCGTACATTAGCCCCTCCTTGATTCAAACCACGTTCTCGGGGGATGAATCAAGGAACCTGAGGGGTCGGCGCCTGGCCAGGGAGACTCCTCGGTCACTAATGCTCTTCTCAAAAGGCGCATTAATTCAGATGGGCTGTCATTACTGCCTGACGCTTCGCGAACCGAGGCGTCGCGCGTGTGACAGTTGACGCGATGGCTGGTTGGATTTCGCGCCGCCGGATTATTAATTGCCATTTATTCCTCTTACACCACCTATATAAACCTTCCTCAGCCATTTCCTTTCACTTTTCGCATCCTCAAATTTCTTACTCCTCGTCTGGCTGAGCGCTTCTCTCTGTGCACTTTCTCTAGTTCAGGATCTCTCTCCCTTAGAGCCCCAAGTAAGTCCTCTTCCATTTTCCTCTCTGATTCTCTGTTTCATTCTTTTGCTTTCATAGATCGTAGTTCTCCTCTCTAGAAGTTATAGCATAGGAAATGGGCTATTCTCACCTCCTTTCTTCTGGGGCTGCTCTGGCCACCTTTAGGGCCGCTTACGATGTGCCCGGGGACGTAGATATTGCGTACTGTCCCGAGGGTGATATAGACATCCAAAGGCGCCAAGGCGTCAATACTGTTTTCTTTCCGTTGATGGCCATACTGGAGGGCGGGGTCAGGTTCCCGGTAGATCCCCTTATCCTAAGAACCCTTAGGTTTTACGGCCTTTGCCCCGACCAACTCCCTCCCAACTTTTACCGGGTAGTGAGCTGTGTCAGTAGGTTGAACCATATGTTCGGTTTAGAGTTAAACCAGCACGATATTAACTTTATGTACAGTTTATGCGGCAACATTGATTCAGATTACTATCTGAGAACTAGGGATATGAGGGTACGGCTGATCTCATGCCTACCTGATTCCAATAGAAATTCAGTCGGGGAATTTGTACGGGTGAGCGGCAATTGGTTTGCCGAGGAGCTCCCCTGCTCGTTTTCTCCGCGCGATGTAGGTCGGTAATAAGCATCTTTACCTTTTCCTTATGTTTGATCCTCACCCTCGAGTAACCCCTAACCAACTCTGTGTGGTTTTTGTGCAGACAGCAAAAGATTCAAGCCGGATCGCCGAGTAGTGCATGTCCGCGACCTGAATTTCGTGCTTAGGTCAGAAATCTTCGTGCACTCGGACGGACAACTCCGAGCTTCGCATTTGATCCTCGGTGTCGCCCCCGTCTACTCTACCTGGCAGGCATTCAGCCAGGCACTTTTGGTGGACAGCCCCTTGCTCTCCTACATTGACGTGCGCAACTCGAGCTTCCTGCCCAAAAGGTTCTCGGTAGGGGAAGCACGTGACCTCGGGCCTCGGTATATCTGTTCGGACGAGCGCCAACCACTCCGCGACGAATCGGCTGAAAGAGTGTCTCGTGCACTCCGAGAAAGAGCTCACCAACAGATCGAGCAACAAGACCCCGCCCAGCCCGAGGTTCCCGAGGAAGCGGAGGAGCCCGTTCAGGCGGTCCACGACGCTGCAGCCGACCAAGTTGACTCTTCGGAAACAGAGTCCGAACAAGGCCGCGAAATGGTGACGAGAAGAGCTATGACGATCGGCCGTTTCGTGCCCGGTGCAGGCCCAGCCGGTCCGCAGCAGGAGGGCTCGAACCAGCCAACCCAAACGCCTCCTGCCCAGCAGACCGGCACAGGGGGCAGACGCAAGAGGCCACGTACCGGGGAACAAACACAGACCGGCCCGGGCGTGGTCTCGACTCGACCTCCAGCCGGCATCGTCATCCGCGAGCCGGTAACTCAGCCCCGGCCGGACGGCGCCTCAACATCCAGATCCGCCGCGATCTGGCAACCCTCCTTCCTGATGGACGGCGAGCCCCTCACCGAGACTGCCAGCCTCCGAGTCTGGAACAAGGGGCAGGGGGGCCGCGTTGCTCAGAGCTTGGCAAGCAGCTTGCTCTTGCCCGAAGACGTCCACGCCTATGAGGAGGGGACGGAAGAGTCTGTTGGGAAGCGGCTCGTCTGGCTTACTATGGCGGTAAGATTTTCTGCAACTACAACACTTAGTTTCTTTCTTGGTTTGTTCTTTGAATTTGTTTATGAACGGCATATTGACATACACTATGTATGCACTCGTTTGTTCAGGCCGCGCAATTGTCCCAGATCGTGGATGGGAAACTCAAAGAGCTTGCCGAGGATGCTGGGCGGGAAAAAGCCCTGAAGGATGTGGCTGAAGTCACCGCCGCGGAAAAGCTTAAAGCCGCAGAGGACGCAGAGAAAAGAGCAGCTACAGCCGAGGAGGCCAGGGCTCGCGCTGAGGGGTTGAGTGCCGAGCTTGAAAAAGAGCTGGCGGACGTGCAGCTGCAGTTGGCCACGTCAGAGAGCCTGAAAACAGCCCAAGCAGAGGAGGTGGCGGCTCTAAAGGCTGCGTTGGACGCTTGCGAAAGCAAGTGGTACGACGAGGGGTTTGCTGACGCCGAGAACTCAGCGGAGCCGGTCATCCGTCAGGCCCACAGGCTTGGGTTCCAGGAAGGGTGGCTAGCCGCGCTCCAGGCTGCGGGCGTTCCCGGGGATTCCCCACTGCGGAACCCAGCCGAGATACCTTTCCCGGCTCAAGCTGCGCCCGCACAGACCGCCCCCCTTGTCATTGATGAGGAGGATACCTCCAGTATGCGGGCACTGGTGGAGGCCATTGATTCCCATGCCGAGCCAACCGGTTTGGAGGTCACCAGTGATCCCCGCGGCGACGCCCCTTCCAGCTGATTGCCGTACATATTTATCTGCTTTTTAACTTAGTTTCTTTCTTCTTTTTTGAAAGGTTTTTGCCTAAGTCACCGGGCTGTGGTGACAAGACGTTTTATTTCTTCGGCTTTTACCGCATTTCGAACATTTTGCCTTGTGGAATTCTAGTTAATGTTATTGTGTCGTTTCCTTTTTTCTATTACGTATTAACGTGTTGCCTGCTGAATATGCCGCCCGGGCTTGCTTCCCAGATGATGGGTTTACCCTTCCCGGGGGACTTTGTCTTGCTCGGGGGTGTGCACTTGAAAGTAATTTTAGTTCTAAGTTCCTAACCCGCCCGGCAAATGTAGTCAAGTTGGGAGCAAAGTTTGTCTTCGGGATGAGCGCTAGTTTCACGATTTCCCGTAGCTCGGGGTGTAGAAACATTTCGAAAGTTAGGCCCCAGTTATTTGGATAGTGTTAGTTCTCAATATGCTCGGAGATGAGGCCGAGCCGAGTGACAGGCTTAGGTCTTTAGAAGAGAGTTGGGTTTCCACCCGCTCAGCGATAGGGACCGATTCGAGAGACATTCTTCTGTCCCTAGGCAAAATATTAGGTTTTCACCTGCTCGGTGATAGGATCGAACCGAGAGACAGGCTTCTGTCCTTAGGCAAAATATCAGGTTTCCACCTGCTCGGTGATAGGGATCGAACCGAGAGACAGGTTTCTGTCCTTAGGCAAAATATCAGGTTTCCACCTGCTCGGTGATAGGGATCGAACCGAGAGACAGGCTTCTGTCCTTAGGCAAAATATCAGGTTTCCACCTGCTCGGTGATAGGGATCGAACCGAGAGACAGGCTTCTGTCCTTAGGCAAAATATCAGGTTTCCACCTGCTCGGTGATAGGGATCGAACCGAGAGACAGGTTTCTGTCCTTAGGCAAAATATCAGGTTTCCACCTGCTCGGTGATAGGGTCGAACCGAGAGGCAGGCTTCTGTCCTTAGGCAAAATATCAGGTTTCCACCTGCTCGGTGATAGGGATCGAACCGAGAGACAGGCTTCTGTCCTTAGGCAAAATATCAGGTTTCCACCTGCTCGGTGATAGGGATCGAACCGAGAGACAGGTTTCTGTCGTTAGGCAAAATATCAGGTTTCCACCTGCTCGGTGATAGGGATCGAACCGAGAGACAGGCTTCTGTCCTTAGTAAAATGTGAGACTCCTTTGACTATGTACTGCATCAACGACATTTCTCATTAACACTAGCAAATGTACAATCCAGACCGAGCGCGCGTTTTACTAATGATAGAACCTCTTCAAGTTCTGAATGTTCCAGGGGCGAGGTAGTGGTCTCTCGTCTAGTTCCTCCAAGTAGTATGCCCCTTCCCCGGCTACTGCCGTGACCCTATACGGTCCTTCCCAGGATTGCGCCAGCTTGCCTGCATGGATGTCTCGCATATGCCCCACCGCCTTTCTTAAAACCAGGTCCCCAGCGTCAAACTTCCTTGCTCTCACGCTTCGGTTGTATCTTCTCGCCAGTTTCTGTTGGTATTCGGCCAGCCGGATAGTTGCTGCTTCACGGCGCTCATCCAGCCGGTCCAATTGTCGAATCAACATTTCATCATTCGAACTGGGGTCATATCTAGCTACTCGTGCGCTGCATATACTCACCTCGGTCGGAATGACAGCTTCGGCACCGTAGGTAAGAGAGAAAGGAGTTTCCCCCGTAGATCTTCTCGGGGTTGTCCGGTAAGCCCACAGGACGTTGGGTAGTTCTTCGGCCCAGTTCCCCTTGGCCTTATCAAGTCTTTTCTTCAGCCCATTAACAATTACCTTATTGACGGCCTCGGCTTGGCCATTGCTCTGAGGGTACGCCGGGGTAGAATACTTGTTCTTGATGCCGAGTCCACTGCAGAATTCTCGGAATGCCCGGCTATCGAACTGCAGCCCATTGTCTGAAACCAAGGAATCTGGTACCCCGAATCTGGTAAC
This sequence comes from Quercus glauca, assembly GCA_023736055.1. Lineage (NCBI taxonomy): Eukaryota > Viridiplantae > Streptophyta > Magnoliopsida > Fagales > Fagaceae > Quercus > Quercus glauca. Next base: position 38,212,674 of record CM043325.1, read on the forward strand.
GATGTTCTTCCATACAAATTTTTTCACGTCCACGTCTCGGATATTCGATAAGGCTTCAGCCTCCGCCCACTTTGTAAAGTAATCGACGGCTACGAGGACGAACCTTCGGTTACCCGTTGCTCGGGGGAGCGGCCCCAGTATATCTAGCCCCCACTGCGCGAATGGCCAGGGACTACTGACCGGATTGAGCTGGCCGGCGGGCAGATGTATCAAAGGAGCATGTTTTTGACATTGCTCACATTTGCGCACATATTCGGCGGCATCCCTCTGCATCCGAGGCCACCAAAATCCCTGAGTCATAGCCCGGTGAGCTAATGATCGTCCTCCTACATGGCTGCCACATACCCCTTCGTGCAGTTCCGCTAGAAGTTCTTCCACTCTGTCCGGATGCAGGCATAGAAGATACGGCCCCCCGAAGGATCTTCGATACAACGTGCGGTCTTCCGATAACCAAAACCGAGGTGCGGTTCTTCGGATTTTACTTCCTTCCTTCTCGTCGAGGGGGGCCCGGTTCTCGGCCAGGAACTCAATGATCGGGTCCATCCAACTGGGCGCCTGTGTCGCGATAGCTGCAACTGCCGGATCGCTGGATAGCTTGATACTCGGTTCCGGAATCTGTTCTACTCTGATTAGCCGGGGTACGTCCTCGGCTACCGATGACGCCAGTGTGGCGAGGGAGTCGGCGTGGCTGTTGTGCGTCCGAGCTACTTGTACGACCTTCGCCATTTCGAACCCGGCCATAATCTGCTTCACCCGCTCCAGGTACGCCTTCATCCGAGGGTCTCGGGCCTCAAAACTGCCACTAACCTGATTGACAATCAGCCGGGAATCCGAATAGATCTCAACATCCTGGGCCCCCAAGCTTGAGGCTATGCTCAGTCCGGCTATCAGGGCTTCATATTCCGCTTCATTATTGGAGGCCTTGAATCCGAACCTGAAAGAATGCTCCAGGCGAACCCCCTCGGGCCCAATAGCTACGACCCCCACACCAGCCCCCGTGGAGCTAGAGGCGCCGTCCACATACACCCTCCATGGGCGGCGACTTGTCTGGCAGACTATCTGGCACGAGCCTCTTGGTGAAAACTCCGCCACAAAATCAGCTAATACCTGCCCCTTAACAGCAGTCCTCGGCCTATACCGTACGTCAAAAGCCCCGAGCCTGGTCCCCCACTTCGCTATCCGCCCTGTGAAGTCTGACCGTCTCAGTAATGACTGCAAAGGATATTCAGTTAGTACGTACACGGTGTGGGCTTGGAAGTACTGCGGCAACTTCCTGGTTGCATGCACTAGCGCCAGAACCAGCTTTTCCAACGGCAAGTATCTGGTCTCGGCGTCAACTAGAGTCTTACTGATGTAATACACAGGTTGTTGCTTACCCCGGTCACTCAATAGCACGGCGCTAACGGCGTGGTCAGTCACCGAGAGGTACATAAACAGGTCCTCTCCTGGTTCCGGGGCGGTCAGTATCGGCGCGTGCGTCAGGTATTCCTTTAAATCCTGGAATGCTTTTTCACACTCGGCATCCCACTGGAACCCCTTCCATTTCTTAAGTAGCTGGTAGAATGGACGGCAACGATCGGAGAATCTAGAAATGAAGCGGTTAAGAGCCGCCAACATTCCGGTCAACACCTGTACTTCCTTTGGGTTGCTCGGAGGCCTAAGGCGTTGCACGGCAACAATTTGGTCGGGGTTCACCTCTATTCCCCGGCTGGAGATCAGGTATCCCAAAAACTTTCCAGCCCCCACCCCAAAGGCACACTTCCCAGCATTAAGGCGCAGCTTGTGTTGCCGCAATACCCCGAATACCCCCTGAAGGTCCTCCACGTGCCGCGTTCGCAGTTTGCTTTTCACTACAAGGTCGTCTATATATATCTCCACTGTCCGTCCAATCTCGTCACGGAACATCCTTGTCATCATCCGCTGGTATGTTGCTCCGGCGTTCTTCAGGCCGAATGGCATTACGGTATAGTGGTAGTTGGCGTCAGGAGATATGAATGCAGTCTTCTCCTGATCCTCGCCGGCCAGGGCAATCTGGTGATAGCCTTGAAATGCGTCCAGGAAGCTCATTCTCGGATGTCCGTACGTGGCATCCACCAACTGATCAATTTTGGGCATGGGAAACGGGTCTTTTGGGCATGCTCGGTTCAGATCCGTGAAGTCCACGCAGACTCTCCACTTACCGCTTTTCTTCTTCACCACCACTGTGTTCGCAAGCCACTCTGGGAAGAAGATCTCTTTCACAGCACCTGCCTCCTTTAGACGCTGAACCTCGGCCCTAACAGCCTCGGCATGTTCATGTGCTTTTCTTCTCGGTCTTTGTTTCTTCGGAGGGAATGAGGCATCCACGTTGAGCCTGTGGACGATAAATTCAGGGTCTACCCCCGGCACTTCGTACGGCCCCCATGCAAATACGTCTAGGCTCTGAACAAGGAATAGTAGCAATTCAACTCTCTCCTGGGTTGTCAGGCTGGCCCCTACCTGGAAGTGCTTGTCCGTATCCGGCAGTATTCCGACCTTTACCAATTCCTCGGCGCATGCTTTCCCCGGATCTTCTCGGGGGCGCGGTAATTGCTATAACGGAGCCTCTTCGGTCACTTTGTCCCCCCGTGTATGCTGGCCATCCCAGTTCGCTGCAGCTACTAGGCACTGCCTGGCCATCCGCTGGCTCCCTTTCACCACTGCGATACCCTGTTCGGTATGGAACTTAACCTTTACATGCAAGCTGGACGGCACGGCTTTCGTGGCGTGGATCCATGGTCTTCCCAAGATTGCCGTGTACGGCGAGAAAGACTTGACCACTATAAAGGTGACTCTTACTTCCTTTCCCCCTACGTCTACAGGCAGCGAAATCCGCCACTCCGGCATCACCACTCTTCCATCGAACGAGACTAGCGGCGCACTGTACTTTTCCAAGTCCTGAGTTTTCAACCCGAGTCCGCTGAACAGATCCGGATACATTACATCAGCCCCGCTGCCCTGATCTATCATCACCCTCTTCACGTCGAAACCGCTTATCCGAGCAGTGATCACTAACGCGTCTTCGTGCGGCTGTATTGTATCTTCCAGATCGTCCTCCCCGAAGGTGATTGCCCCCTGACCATACTTCGCCTTCTTCTCCGCCGGCCCTGCGTCCGATGACTCTTTCACAGGTGCTACTGTCAACACCCCTCTTTCCGTCACTGGATTATCCCACGGGGGTAAGAGTATCATCTCGATTACCCCGCGTGGCGGTTGTCGGGGGATGCCTTTCTGACGGCCCAAATGGCCAATTCCTTGGTCTCCGGGGTTTACCACGTAGTCCTTCAGATGCCCGGCCCGTACCAGCTGCCCCAAATGATCTTTCAGTACCCGGCATTGTTCGGTGGTATGGCCTTTTTCCCTGTGATAAGTGCAGTACAAGCTCTGATTCCGCCGCGATGGGTCGCCGCCCATCTTATTCGGCCACCTGAAGTACGGCTCATTCTTGATCTTTTCTACTATCTGGTGCACTGGTTCCTTGAACGTTGCATTAACTTCCCCTGCCTGCCAGGATGGCTCCTGCGTTCTCCATTCCTTCCGCGGTCTCGGTTGGAAATTTCCCTGCCGGGGACGGTTTATTAACGGGGCCTTACCTTTGCTCTGCAGCCGATCATCTTCTAGGCGCTTGTACTCTTCGATACGCCTCATAAGCTGCCTCATATCCTCGGGTGGCTTCTTTGTAAGTGACTCGCGCAGTTCGGAGTCCTCGGGTAAGCCCATCCGGAAGGTACTTGCCGCGATTTTCTCATTGCCCCCACCTATCTCGTTGTATAACTCCCAGTACCTGCTGGAGTAACTGCGAAGTGTCTCCGCCACCCCCATCTTCATTGATAGCAGGGCGTCAACAGGCTGCGGCACTCGGCTGCAGGTCACGAACCGAACACCGAACTCCTGAACTAACTCGGCGAAAGAATATATGGATTTCTTCCGTAGTCCGTTGAACCACCTAAGAGCGGTTGGGCCGAGGCTGGAGGGAAACACCTTGCACATCAGTGCATCATTATGTGAATGTAGGGACATCATGTGGATGTAGTGGCTGACGTGCTCCACCGGGTCCGTCTTTCCGTCATAAACGTTAAACGGTGGTCTCGGGAATTTTCTCGGCATTGTGGCCCGCTCAATCTCATCTGAAAAGGGGGATCTTGCTACTCTGCGTAATGCGCGGCTCAATTTGTCCATGGCTGCATTCCGAGGTTTTCTCTCCTCGGGGGAATCCGACCCCCGGTCCTCATGATCGTGAGACCGGGAGCGGCGTTGGCGATGATAAGGCTCCCGCGAATGCCTTCTCTCTCGGTGATTGTATGACTCGTGCGATCGTGAACGCTCCCTTCGCCCATGGGATCCCGAAGGGCTGGCCCCCACATCCCGGCGACCCCCTAATTCCTCGGTCCGCCTTTCGGTGTTATCTCGTTCCCTCCTTCGTTGTCTGCCACCTGCTTCAATTTCAAATTCTCTCACCCGCCTACGCAACCGTTCAATCTCCTGGTCCCTTTCGTCAAGCTGCCCGCGGTCAGGGGCGTCTGTCGCTGTCCGTTGCGTCTGATACGACCCCTCCCCTGGACCGGACATGTCTTCTCGTTCACGCTCCCTGTCTTCCTGTCCCTTCTGCCTCCTCTCTCTCCAGGAGGATCCCCGAGAAGACCCAACCGAACCGGTCTCGTCACCACTCCCCGGATGTCTGCCAGACATGGTCTCACATGCAGGTCTCAGTCGAACTACAGCTTTGTAGGCGATTCCCACAGACGGCGCCAATTGTGCAAGCTCTCTAACGAGGCTACTGGACTGCGACTCGTTTGGGCTCACAATCTATTTGTATTGTGGGCCTGGAATTCCTACACTGGGTCGTTCCTATACTGAGACTAATCGAATGCCCCTCTCCTTCCTCTTGTCTAGCTCTCTCTCTCTCTCTTCCCTTCTTGTTTCCCCAGTGTTTCAACAACCCTCTTCATTCCCAAGATCCTTGTATTTATAGCGAGGTGCTAGTGGGATGGTGATGATTATGCTTGACGCTAGTGCATTTGAAGGTCCAATGCTGATGATGATTTGTGGATGTTTAGGTGGGAGTGGCCTTGGGAATGGTTCCCAATCTCTGATGCTCGGTGGATTCATCTCTCGGTCGCTGGCTCTCGGTATCTATTTCCCGGGTACGGTGTGGTCCCCGGGGACTTATACTCGGGGGATGGCGCGACCTCGGGTGGTACGTGCGGGTGATCAAGACCGAAATGCCCTTTTTCGAGCATGCCAAGAAGACAGGGCCTTAGTGGGCCTTAATGATTCAACAGATCCAGGGGGTCTGGTGCCGTACAGGTTTGTTTTACTCTTTATCTGTTTTGCTCGTGGACTAGCAAAATATAGGTTTGGGGTATTTGATGTTCATAAAATATATACAATAAAATACTCTCATATTTGCATATTTAGCTGCACTTTTTGTGGTTGATTATAAGTTGTCTTTGATTTATAGGTAAAAAAAGTTTTACATACAAAGTGGGACCAGGTCAATTGTCAAGCTAACTTAAGACCTAGATGCGAAGGATGAAAGAAAGATTCAGCCCAAAGTAAAAATCCAGCCCAAGCATGAATTCAAGAGAAGACCAAAAACAAAGAAAGAAGAAAAAAGAAAACGAAGCCCAAGATTCAATCCAACGTGGATGAAGTGTGCAAGGAAACAAAACTCAAATCAAGCAATTCTTACACAGTCAATGTGATGGGCTTTAGAGTCCAAATCAGTAATTGAATTACTATTGTGGGCCTCTTGATTTGTTCACCAAAATATCTACCTAGGGAGTACTTACTTTTAGGCCATGTTGGTTTTAATAATGAGCTTTTATGTCTCAGCCGCTTGTGGGAATGTAAGTATAAATAGAGGGAAATAGGAAATATTGGGGGCGGCCAGAAGAGAGCTGAAACATAATCTAGAAGAAAGTTGAAACAGAGGACGACGAAGGGCAGGAGCAAAAAAGAGGAAATAGGAGTGAGATGCAATGCCGCATGTGGCTACCTGCTTTTCTCTAGCATTGTGACTTATTCTTTTCACTCTAGCTTTATTTTATTTGTCAAGTTTAATGCTTAGTTTTTTTTTTTTTTTTTTTTTTTTTTTGGGTCAGTTTTTTATGAGCAACTAAATTTTCTGTTAGGTTCTAAGACTTTAGGAACTAATGTATTAGAACTTTAATATGTATTATGTTGACAAACCATGATCAAAACATAGAGTCTAGGTTTAGGCTTGCTCAAAGTGTGGTTTAATATAAATTGGAATCGCGTGATTTCAGAATTTATTGGTCAAAATTTGCAAGGCTCGATCGATCGAAGGTCGTGCAAATTTAATTTTTAGTAGAATTTCCAATTCAGCCCAACCCCGTATGACGTGTAGGGTTTTGTGTTTCACTCCAAGTATAAAAGAAAAACCTTAGCTATGTTTTAGAGGTCTTTAAAGTGTTGTGTGTTGAATCTTCTGTAAGATCTGAGAGGTGTTTACCTTCATACACACATAGAGTTATCAAGATCAAGATTCGCATCAAGAACTTGATGATCTCTTCAATTGCTGCATAAAGAACTATAAAGAAGATCTGAAAGCTTTGAGTGGAGTCTCAAAATCACAAGTAGGAGAACTTGTAGTTGCTGCAGATCAAAGAAAGAAGTAGTCCGTGGACTCGGAACTGTCACGTGGTCGTGGTAGTAAGTTTTCTACTCGAGGTAGTAATAGGATGTTAGTGGTCTAAGTCTTATTGTAAAAACTTCAATTATTTTATAGTGGATTTGTTTTTACATTGAGGATAGCTAGGTTAAATCCTCCCCATGTTTTTTATCGATTAGGTTTTTCTGAGTCATCGTATCTTTTTGTTCTTTATTTTTCTGCATTATATTTGTTTTACAAATGTTGGTTTAACCTAGATCTTATAAACGAACTTTTTAATCAACTTGGCTTAATATTAGGTTAAACAACTTGTGTTAAGGGGTCTAAAAACGTATATTTTCAATTAAGGTTGATGATGAAATCTTGTTAAGGATTATCAGTAATATTTATGTGATTTGATTTTTTTCCACAGTAGTTGCTCTTTAATGATTTAAATTGTTCTTGCTTCACATCAATTGACTAAGATAGGATTCTAGATATGAGTTCAATCATGTTTTTCTCATGATTTAGGATTTATATTAATTAATTAAATGCTTGGATTATGATTATTTGATTTTAAAATTGGATATCTCTTGTGATTTGTTTGTCACTGGATACAATTGATGATTTGGTTTTATACTTAAGAAGCGAAAAAGAACATGCGTTTGATTTTTAAAATAAGGATTTTAATGAGAATATTTTCCATGATAGCAAGATTGATTTCTAGATTATCATGCAGTGGTTGGGAAAAATTAATATTCATAAATATATGCTGATATGACGTACAAGGCGAATTCTAAAACCTTAATTCATTTCTCTAGATTGTTTACATTTCTTTAATACTTTATATTATATCTTTGCTTAGTTTCATTATTTTCTTAGCTTTATTTAATTTCAAACAACCAATTTTTATTAAATTAGATTAGGATGAATTTGGTTAAGATTTGATTAATTTTCTTACGTCCATTCAAGTCCTACTTCAATCTCGTTCTTGTCAAACTATACTTTGGTACAGTTCGTGCACTTGTGAGTACTTTAAAATTTCACTACACTAAAAGACATAAAGAATAGAGAAAGGTGTGGTATAAGCTTAGGCAATTAATGAGATATTAATGAGATAACAATAAAATAAGTTAATGTGAACTTCTACGTAACATTAAAAAAAACTAAATAAAAGAGTTAAAAAAAGGGCAAATGCAAAATTAGAGCGCCACTTGACAAGACTTCATGCATTCCCGCATGAGGTCTCTGCTTTTACGTATATATTGATATTGATTATATCAAAATCCTAAAATTGTGTGATTCTTTCAAAAAATAAAATACTAATATTAGCTAAGGGGAAAAAAGAATATAAAGAAAGATAATACCACAAATCATTAAATTAAACAATTCAATTTATAATAGGTGTAAACACTCGATTTTGCACCCATAATTTAATCTTGGAAGATAGCTAGAGTGACCATTCATATACCCAAAATTTAGAATTGCATTACATGCATTTATTCATTCATTGCTGATAGGTCACAAATTGAATGACCCTTTGTGATTTAAACTAATTAATTAATTTAGCCAAGTTATTAATTAATCAATTTATCATGCAAATGCATGGCAGCACAAACAAATCACCGAATAACTAAACATGCAGCGGAAAATAAAAGACACAGTGATTTGTTCACGAATGGGGAAAACCCTAACGGCAAAAACCCCACCGGGTGATTTTCAGGTCACCACTCCCGAAACTCCACTATTATCAAATCAAGCGGTTACAAGTAAAGGAATCCCAAGTACCTTACCAACCTACAGTTGAACCCTTACCCCAATACCCAATTGGACTTGATCTGTAGTGACAGTTCCCCCTTTTGATGCACGGCTCCCAAGTACGTGACTAACCAGATGCGCGGATCCCAGTACGCGACTTCAAACACCAACTTTAGGAAGAGAGGTTGGCTGCAAAGTTCTTCAGATCATCCTATGCAATGAAGATCAGGAAGATGCTTGGTCACAAAACCCTATGGTGCAAAATACACAGCAACTTCTTGAAGAAGATGAACTAGGTCAAGAGCTTCGTCTTAGATCACAATTTGCTTGAACAAGGATTGCTCAATGCTTATGCAACTTGTGTCTATGTTGACGGCTCTTAAAACACTCCAATTATATGTTTAGGGTTAGAAGAAAAGAAGGCCCAAAAACACATTCACGGATCCCAAGAAAATCAGAACAGAAATCTGACTTTTTAATTCTCGACAGATAGCAGGTGTCGAGCAGGTGTCGAGCTTTAAAATCTTTGCACTTCAGCTTGCTTTTTCTTGGACAGACTTGATGACTTCAATACTTGATCTTGAAACCTTGTTTCTTGAAGTATTAAAAACACCTAGAACTACCCAATTACAAGTAAAGTGCGTTTTGTCAAAGGATTAGCCAATTTACATAAAATATGACATATGTTCTTAACATGTGAACACATATGTCTTAACAATCTCCCCCTTTGGCAATCCGTGACAAAACCACAACAAATAAATGAACATATGAGAGAAGTCATAAATCACTCAACTCATATTCACTTGTTAAATACAATAAAATCTATCCTAACACAAACTCTTGAAAAACTTTGCAAGAAGAGAGTTTATGGCAAGTAGACTTTGACAACCTGTATTTCTGAAACACTTTTAAACAAAGCTCATCAAGGCATCTTGTGTGAAACAGAATTAATTAGATTGCATACAAATATAAAGAACATGTGTATAAAGAGAGAAAAGAAACAACACATGAAGAGATAGGTGAAATAAAAACATACATCCACATATATAGAAAGATAAGTACAATGTATGTAAAACTGGTCACAAGACCTCATATACAAGATCAATGTATCTAACAAGACTAGAAAAGAAAAGATACATCAAAACCTCACTACATCCCTCAAAAAATATGAACACTCCCCTTATCAAAAATGTCCTATACTAGCAGGTGTCGAGCTTTAAAATCTGTGCACTTCAGCTTGCTTTTTCTTGGACAGACTTGATGACTTCAATACTTGATCTTGAAACCTTGTTTCTTGAAGTATTAAAAACACCTAGAACTACCCAATTACAAGTAGAGCGCGTTTTGTCAAAGGATTAGCCAATTTACATAAAATATGACATATGTTCTTAACATGTGAACACATATGTCCTAACAATTGCATATCATAAAAATTATCTTAAGATTCTAACGATCGCAACGGTATGTTCGATTCCCAAATTGGACTGTCAGATTGAAAAATATCACATGATCAAGTTTTTACATTCTGCATGCATTTTATTTGGGTGAAACCAATCACGCATGATTAATTTAAATTAATTTTGATTGGTTAAACAATTGAAATTAATTAAATAATTTTGTGATTGGTTGTTGGTTAGTGTAAAAAATAAGCCTGCTTACGTGGGAATAAAGCGAATAATCAAATAACAAAGAAGTTATGGATAATCAAGTCTTTTTAGAATATTTATCTATAAGATAATTATCACTTTAAAGACCTGAATATCAAGAAAAAGGGATTAATTTTTAGAATACGGATTAAAATGCTTCTATGTGCAATTTTCGACTAAAAAATCCTCAAAAAAGGAGTCCAAATTGGATTAAAACTCAAACGCGGGCCTAGCACCCAAGAGGGCCTGTCGACACTCTTGGAGTGCTGATCAACATATGGCAAGTGCTGATTGGCACTTTCTAAGTGCCGATTGGCCTAAACACTCGGTCTGACCTAGGTGCTTCCTGATTGAGATAAAGCTTATCTTTTTCGACTTTTTAGAGATAAGGACGCGTTCCAATTAGTATCTGGCTCATTCAGCTTATTTTTTAAGCATCCCAACCTCTATAAATAGAGGAGAAAAAAATCAAAATTAGGGGCTCTTTTCTTCTGACTTCTTTGCTGCCCTTACGTCAAAGATGTTCTGGAGGCTTTTGCTTTAAGAACTTCTTTTTTGTAAGTAAAGTTTTTTAGACCTCAAAGAGGTGAAAACTTCTTTGATTTCTAAAATATTCTTTTGTCGAAGAGCACGCTGATGCAAGAGGTATTTAATTATGTCTTCTATTTTTCTCTTCTTTTCCATTAATTAGCATGTTGTTGTTCATTGCATGAATATGATTAATATGTTTTATTGTGCCTTGTTCTAAATTCATATTTGCTATGCCTAGATATTTAGTTGAAATTCTCATTAACATGTTCTTTAGTTGATTGTTTGTTTTAAGTTTTTTCTTTGATTTCAAAATCTGTTAATGATCATCAAAACTGATTTGTATTTTCTTTAGATGCAAATCTAAATTTTTTCAAACATAAAACAGATCTCTTCCTTAGTCGCAGATCTAAATTTTTTCAAACGTAAAACAAATTTGTATCTTCCTTAGATGCAGATCTGAATTTTTTTCAAACGTAAAATAGATCTTTATCTTCCTTAGATACAGATTTGAATTTTTTTCAAACATAAAACTAATATGTATCTTCTTTAGATATAGATCTAAATTTTTTTTTCAACACAAAACAGATCTGTATCTTCCTTAAATGCAAATCTGAATTTTTTTCAAACACAAAACTGATCTGTATTTTCCTTAGATATAGATCTGTATTTCTCTGGTCATAAAACTTGTAAAGTTGTGATTTACAACTATGTTTTATGTTGGCTTTATTCCATGATAAAAAGTGTTGTAAGTGCATTAAAGTATTTCCTTGTATTTTGTGGGATTTTATTGTATTGGGTTTAGTATTAAGTTGGTGAAGAATCGACCATGAAATAAAGAATTAGTGCAGCTTTGCGACTAGCTTGCAAGAAGTTCACAAGAAGAGTAACCCATGAAAAGGGCACGTGAGAAGCACATGCTGGAAGTTGAAGAGTCAAGTGCTAGGCTGCATTTTGCGAGTGCTTCGCGAGATAGGCCATCTCGCGAGGTACCCACGAAACATTCTGCCTAGAGGATTTTAAGCGTGACTTTCTTACCCTTCACCCATATTATATATACCCTCATTACCCACAAAAGTAAAAGAGGTTATTTAAAGAGAAAAACCCTAGATAGGTTTTCTACAACACAATACACCCACATTTAGAGAGAGAGCTACTCATCCTTAGTCAGAAATCATTGTAGCCTTTTCTCCTTCCCTCTCCCATTGTTATACCTTGAGAGGAGATTTGTACCCAAACATAACCCACATGTATTTAGAGTGTTGAGAGTGTTTTCGAGCTTGAGAAGTTTTGGGGATTTTCCAGGTAAGGCTTGGCGAAGGTAATCGGGCGTATTACGAGATCTAGAAAGCTAAAAAAGACATGACTTCGAGAAGTCCGTTAGTAGTAGGAGCTTGGAGGGCTCAAGTACATTGGATAGACTAGGCTTGAAGGGTTTTTTGTTATTTGTGTACTCCAACTTTATTCTCTAGTGGATTGATTTTGACTTAGTGGGTCAAGGAGAGGTTTTTCACTGAGTTCTTCGGTTTCTTTTTCGATAACTCGTATTGGTGTTATCTTGTATTTGCATCTCTCTTCCCTTACTCTTGTGCTTTACATTTATTGTTTGATGTTCATATTTATGCACTAGAGTAGTTCCGATTTTTTGCGCTTCACTTACTTTTGTTCCGCTTCACTTACTTTTGTTCCGCATTTTGTTAAAGTTAGAGTAAAAGCAATTAAGCTGTAATTTTAATTTGGGGTCTAAACAAGCTCTTAGATTTTAGCACAAATCCGAGCTTTCAAAACTGATCTGTATTTTTATTAAATACAGATCTGAATTTTTTTGAAAAAAGTTTTCTTTTTTATAAAATTGTAGATTTTGAAATTTCAAAGAAGAAATTAAAAGTTAGGTTAAAGTCTTTCCTTTTAATATGTGATGCATGCATAGTAAGTTTGTCTCATGAATGTGAATTCTCTTTTAAAAGTTTTTATTATTTTTTTTTTATTGTTATTTACTTTACAAAAACAGATTTGATTTTTACAAACCAAATCTCATTTTTTTTTTTCAAAAACAGATTTGATTTTTACCAATCAGATCTTTTTACCCTTTACAAAAATAGATCTGATTTTTACAAATCAAATCTTTCTTTTTACCCTTTACAAAAACAGATTTGATTTTTACAAATCAAATCCCTTTTTTTAAAAAAAAAAAACTTAAAAAAACAGATCTAATTTTTATAAATCAAATCTTATTTTGTCTAATTTTCAAGACAGATCTGATTTTTCTTTAAAAAGAGGACATGTTCATAAGACAAACTTATTTAAATTAACTTTGTCAAGTGTTTGTCATGTGTGTTATAATATATCATTCAACATCATACAAAAATGGTATATAATGGTCATTAGAGTCTGGAAGACCAGACTCAGTTTGGGCGGAATGAATGCCTAACACCTTCTCATTCCATAACCTAGCCCCTGAACTTAGGATTTTGGATAGGTAGACTAGTGTTTTGTCTTTAATTTTGGTAGAATGTAACTAGGACCAAAGCTTTGTAACTTTTGCATAGATTGTAACTAGGACCAAAGCCTTGCAAGGTTAATCCACCAAATTGTACTCTTTTTATTTATTTATTTATTTTTATCAATGACATTCAAAGTATTTTGAACATGTAATTATATTTTTTTTCTTAATTTTTTTGTACAAAAAATGAGTGGCAATTTCACACTACTTACCCAAAAAGAAAGGTGCCTTAAAACACCTAAATCTCTTTTTTGAGAGCACCCCTACGGTCTTTCACAATAGGTACTCTTAACTTAAACATGTATTTTTTCCATTCTTAAGTAAGTTCATCAAAATGGACTGAAGTAGATTGAAATGGGTCGAATGAACTGAAATGAACCTAATGGATCAAAATAGACCGAAGTGGACCGAATGGACTGTAGTAGACCGAACAGACCAAGGTGGACTAAATTGGACCGAACTGGACCAAAGTACACCGAATTGGACTGAAATTGATGAATGGACTGAAGTAGACTGAAATGGATCGAAGTGGACTGAATGACTGAAGTGAACCAAAATAGACTAAAATGGACCGAATCATCAACCACATCACCCTTTTTTCTTTTTTATTGATTTGTTCCTTTAATTTTTTGATAATATTAAATAGGGTTTTACTAATGTGTGTTTTTAGGGCATACATTAGTAAACTATTTTAGTAAACTTTTTATAGAAAAAAGAAAAAGTAATTCACTGTTTTGACAGCTTTTTCAATTCCCATAAAAATTTTCCCAAAATAAATGATTAATATATGCCTTAAGAACATTAACTAGACCCTATTAAGTATATTAATCGATTGACTTTACACATTTATCTTTGACATTTTTTTTCTCTCTAATAATTGAATGAACCATTTTAACTTTATATATACTTTGTCTTTACACATTTATTTACTTTAATTTAGTCTCCTCTTCCCTTGTGTGTATGTTAAAATACATAGGGCTTGTTTGGTAACCTTACTCAACACACATTTTTCACATTTCAAACACACTTACACACATTTCAACACATTTTTTCATCCACACGTATATTAAAAACACCCAAAAATCCTTACTCAAACTTAGTTACTAAATGGCCCATAGTATTTAAAAAAAAAAATTTAGAAAGAACTTTTATCCATACTTTTCAATTTCTCCATTATATATATCGCCGACCATTTCCTACGGTCAACCCAAAACTCATGTCAGCCCAACTGTTGGATCCGTACTGGCGTAGACATAAATGAGAGGTAGCCCTTAGATCTAAGGATTGACAGTTGCCCCACAAGAATTCAAATAAACCACGTGTGAACCAGGAGATAGTTTCTCCCCCTCTGATGTATTTACTCTAATTTATACATTTTTTACAACAAATGCTGAGTCACGTGCTCTTTTTATTAAGTACAATATAGTCTACACAGACATTTTCTCAACAAATAAAAAATAAAAAAATAAAAATTATCTCCACCTTATTGTTTCTTCTCATTTCGGTGAATTCCTGGACCACAGAATAAAAACAAAATGGTTCAATTGTCATATGGGGCAGGCCTGATCAGTGGAAAACACAAGAAAACGATTGAAGTATGTATTATAAACATCATTCTTGATTTATGTTAATAACATAGTAATTTCCTTCTTTTTTTAATTCCTATGCTTTAGTGTGTGTTTGTGTCCAAATTAAAAAATCAGCTTATTTTATAATTCAGCTTATTTTTGCTACTATTTATGAGCCCTATTGCACTTTTTGGTATTATTCATAGGTCACATTATACTATTTCAGCTAACTTTTACCTTTATTTATAGTCCTTTCAGCAAAAAAATTTTAGTTTTAGCAAAATAAGCAGATTTCAAACAGACCCTTAGTATCTATTTGGCTAACTTATTTTTTGCCAACTTATTTTACTATTCAGCTTATTTTTGCTACTATTCATAGGTTTTACTGTACTATTTCAACTAATATTTACCTTTATCTA
Organism: Quercus glauca; assembly: GCA_023736055.1. NCBI lineage: Eukaryota > Viridiplantae > Streptophyta > Magnoliopsida > Fagales > Fagaceae > Quercus > Quercus glauca. The sequence goes on from CM043325.1 coordinate 38,227,727, forward strand.
CAGTATTTATAGCAAAAAGTTTTTAATTTCAATAAAATAAGCGGATCCCAAATAAACTCTTAATCAAAGAGTTGGTGATGCATTTTTTTTTTTTTTTTTGGTTATAAACCTACATGACATAGTGAAAATTTTGGAATTAAAGTCATGAGTGACATTAAACTGGTTTAAAACACCAACATGATTTAAGTTTGGATGCATTCTAATCATAAGCATGTCATTATCATTCTGTTTCGTACATTATATATGTTTACCATTTTCAAAACATCCCACGTTCTCTCCATCACCAGGTGAGAGACTCTTCTTCTCCCCACCTCACCATATCCGGCTCTCATTATGAAACTTTTTAATAACTTACTTTTTTTTTTTTTTTTTTTTTTTTTTAATATCAACCATTCTATATGTACTACAGACACATCCATTCCCACACTCAATTTCACAACTTATTGATTCGTGCGATAATGAGTGGTTAAAAAAAATTGATGGATTCATATGAGCAGAAAGTGTCCATCATTCATAGTCACACAAATCTGCAAATTATAAAATTGGGTGTCTTTAGAATTATTCTTCTACTTAATTATTTCAATAATATTCTTTTGACTCTTAAATATTCTTTTTATAATTCTTTTTTCTTTTTAGTTTAAGCTTTAAATTGGAGTAAGAAAGGCACCAAAGGCCATATTTTGAAATCAGCATTATTCTAATCTGCTTTAGTTGTCATTGGCCCTATCATGGACTTGTGCATATTTCTTATAATGAATTTGGACATTTTTCTTCTAATAATATATTGGAAATTATATGTTCAGTATCAAAATGTCAACCCTTTGTTAATACTCTTTTGGTATAAATAGTTCAATCTTCATGCCCTTTACCATCATCGAGCTTGTGCTAACATTCAAACACTCAAAAAAAAAGACCATTTTTTTCTAATAAGCTTCCACACAAAATATGGAGCATTTGGGAGACATTTCTGAAGGACAATGGAGCTCTCTTAGTGGAATGTATACTCCTGAGGAGGCTCATTTTATGGCTCAAGTGCTCAATAACTTGCCATCTGCATTTTGGCCTTGCCATGATTCATCTATGAACATGGCAGGACTTACTGAATTTTCATACTATTATTCAGATATGGCTAATTCTATTTCTTCAAACTTTGGTGGCGGTATTTTGAGCCAATGAAAGCTTTTCAAAAATCTATGAATTCTATCACAGAAAATCTAAGAATGAGAAAAGCAGAGAAGAGAAAGAAAAACAGAGAGAAAAATTCTAAGAATTTCTTCAAGTATATTTGATTGAATACAACTCACAATACAATTACAAATGGAAGCTCCAACCTATATTTATACTATTACAATGGGAGAGACGAAGCACCAGAAATATCAATAACCACCTCACACGTGCTCTAACAGATTCGCACACGTGCAGTCCTAACTCTAACCAACTGCTAAATGACTAACCATTTAATAATCTTATATTCTTTACTGAAACGGCATCGTTCTCTTGAATGATAAAATAGCTGCAACATAAAACGGCACTGTTTTCTTTTAATGAGAAACTGTGACGTTTTGGTTTAGCTTTTCTTTGTGTTTACCCAGTCTTATACACGACACCGTTTTGATGGAATTAGCCGTTGGTTCTTCTTCCTCATGTTCCTCACTTTTTGAATATGTTTTATCTCCAATACAGCTATGGCTTTCATCCCCCCTCAAACGAATGGGGAATTTCCACATAAGTTTGGAGGTAAGCCAATTGAACCGTGGAGAAGGAAGTCCTTTAGTAAACAGATCAACTAACTGGTCATGGGTGGAGATGAACTTAAGCATCACATCACGCCTGAGGACTTTCTCACGAACAAAATGGTAGTCAACCTCTATGTGTTTGGTATGAGCATGAAACACAGGGTTAGTGGCAATGGCAAGAGCACTAACATTATCACACCAGAGAAGAGGAGGATGAGGAAGAAAGAGAACAAAATCTCAAAGAAGCATTCTGATCCAATACAGCTCAGCAGTAGTGGAAGCCAAGGCACGATATTTAGCCTCAGTTGATGAATGAGAAACAGTACCTTGTTTCTTTACAAACCAGGATATGGGGGAATTACCAAAGAAGAGCACCATACCAGTAATGGAACGCCTATCCACAGGGTCTCCAGCCCAATCAGAGTCACTATAAGCAGATAAAGAAATAGGACCAGGAGTGAAGGCAACTCCAAAATGCAAAGTGCCTTGAATATATCGAAGAATCCGTTTGGCTACTTGAAGATGAGTCTGAGTTGGAGTACTCATATGTTGACAAGCTTGTTGAACAGCAAATGATAGGTCTGGTCTCGTAAATGTGAGATACTGTAAGGCACCAACCAAAATTCTATAGGATGTAGGATCAGATAATAAAGGACCATCATTAGGGAGAAGATGAGAATTAGGTGATGAAGGAGTTTTACATGGCTTACAATCAGTCATGCCAAACTTCTTAATGAGATCAGAGGCATATTTGGCCTGATGAACAAACAACCTAGAAGAAGTGTAATCAATTTGCAGGCCAAGAAAGTAATGAAGTAAGCCAAGATCTTTGAGATCAAAGTCAGCCCCCAATAGCTTGATCACAAAAGATACAAAGCTAGATTTATTGCCAGTGATAATTATATCATCCACATATAGCAACAGAAAAACAATGGAAGATTCATGCCTTAAAATGAAGAGATTGCTATCTGCAGTAGAAGCACAGAAGCCAATATGCAACAATTGAGAGGTAAATCTTTCAAACCAGGCACGAGGGGCTTGTTTGAGACCATAAAGAGCCTTGTGAAGAAGACAAACATGCTTAGGAAAGGCAGGATCAACATAGCCTTGAGGCTGAGCTAAATAGACTTCCTTTTTGAGAACCCCATGCAAAAATGCATTGCTGACATCTAGCTGCCTCAATTCCCAGCCAAATTGCATAACCAAAGCCAAAAGAATCCTAACAGTAGCAGGCTTCACCACAGGGCTAAAAGTCTCATCATAATCCATGCCATATTGATGAAGATACCCCATTGCAACTAACCTGGCTTTATATCTTGCTATAGAGCCATCACTGTGCCTTTTCAACTTATAGACCCATTTGCAAGTGACCACATTTTTGTGAGGAGGAAGAGGAACCAGAGACCACGTATTCTGCTTTTGTAAAGACTGAAACTCAGCATCCATAGCAGCTACCCACTGAGGGTGTTTAGAGGCAACAGTGAAAGAAGGGGGTTCTGTGATGGTTTAGTCAGCCTGTACCTGCATAACTCTAGGCTTATAGATGCCATGTTTTGACCTTGTAAGCATTGGGTGAGAATTAGTGGAGGTAGGAACAATAGTATTGGAAGTAGGTACACTAGAAGTGTTTTGGGAAGAAGATGATGAACTGACAAGAATGGGAACAGATGAAGGGATAGCCAAAGGTGAAGGAACAACAGGAATAGGAATTGTTGGGGAAAGAAAGGAAGGAAGATGAGAAGATGTGAGATCAGGAAGTGTGGAGACAGTAGCAGACTCAGTAGTGGAAATGAGAACAGATTTATCAATAAGGTGGGAAGGTGGAGAAAGCCAATTAGAAAGGGATGATGAGAAAGGAATATGAGGATCGGTGAGATTGGAATCATGAGCAAAAGGGAAGAGGGACTCATTAAACACAACATGACAGGCAATGTAGATTTTGTTAGAAGTTGGATCAAGACATATATAACCTTTAGAGAGTGGAGGGTAGCCTAGAAACACACAAGGCTTAGATCTGGGCTGTAGCTTATTTTGGTTAAAAGGTCTAAGGTATGGGTAGCATGCACAGCCAAAAGTTTTAAGAGCATGAAGAGATGGTGATTTGGAATAAACCTTCTCCCAGCGTGAATGAAAAGCTAACACTGAAGAAGGCATTCTATTGATAAGGTAAGTTGCAGCAGAAAAAGCATAAGACCAATAATTGAGAGGAAGTTGAGACTGGAATAGAAGAGTAAGACCAGTTTCAACTATATGTCTATGCTTTCTCTCTGAAACTCCATTTTGCTCAGGAGTATGTGGGCAAGAAGACTAGTGGAGAATGCCTGAAGTAGAACAAAAGGACTTAAACTCATGGTTAATATACTCAGAACCATTATCAGTTCTTAAATCTTAAGTTTAGAACTGAACTGATTTTCAACTATGGATTTAAAATGTTTGAAAACAGATAGGACTTCACTTTTATGTTTGAGAAGGAATAACCAGGTAAAACGGGAGTAATCATCAACAAATATCACATAGTAATTGTAACCAAGTAAAGAAGTGAGAGGTGAAGGACCCCAAACATCACTGTGAACAAGTTCAAGAAGTGAGGTAGAAACAAGAGGTGTTTTATTCAAATGAAACTTGTGCATTTTAGCACTTATACAATATTCACAAGATGAACAAACTTCATCAATCTGAGATAAGGAAATAGAAGGAAATACAGGTTTCAAAGCAGAAAGTAAAATCTTAGAGCTTGGATGTCCAAGTCTGTGATGCCATAGTAGGATGTGATGTGGTTTGATAGTGACAAAAGCAGGATTCTAAACAGAATTGAAGCAGGAAGTTGAACTCAGAGTAGGATTAGATGGAATAGGGTAAACTCCATCTTTACTCAATCCTACGTAGAGGATCTTCCCCGTGGGTAAATCCTAAATTAAGAACTTATGTGCATCAAAATAACAAAAAGCATTATTTTGAAGGCAAAGTTTATGAACAGAAAGAAGGTTTGAGGCAAGGTCAGGCACTCTTAAAATGTTATCAAGCCTAAAGTTATGAGATAAGGTTTGAAGCTCACCATTGCCAATATGAGTGACTGGCAGTTCTTGACCTTTGCCAACTGTAACTGTCTCTGATCCTTGAATTGGCTGCTGCATAAGAGAAAGTTGTGATAGGTTGGGAGTCACATGGTCTGAGCAACCTGTGTCAGTGAGCCAGGCATTGGAAGCTTGAACTTGAGCAGCATTAGCCACCATAGAAGCAAGTTTTGCAGGTGGATGTCTCCCTTGATATGTGAAATCCATTCTATGGTAACAATCAAGGGCTGAGTGACCATTCTTGCCACAGATCTGACAGATAGGTCTGCTTGATTGACCTGAATTCTGGTTTGATGATTGCTTAGGCTGATTAAAGTTCTGAAACTGAGGAGAAAATCCTGAATTTCCTGGATTGAAATTGCTTGAGTTGTAATTCTGAAATTGATTAGAATTGGAATAACCACCACCACCATAATGGGAACCTCCATAATTGTGATTATTACCTCAACCTCTTCCTCTCTGATTGTTATTCCTACCTCCTCTTCCTTGTTGAAAACCTTGAGAATGAAATCTTGCAGCCATAGCCATAGAAGCTGAATCAACTGTATTAGACCTCTTTTTAATTACTCTCTCTTCAGCATTGAGCAAAACATTCAACTCCTCAACTGACAGTACATCACTTCTAGTTCTAATTGCTGAACTAAAAGAATCATATTCAGAAGGAAGACCATCAAGAATGATGTGAAGAAGTTCTTCATCATCCACAAACACAGAAACAGCAGCCAATCTATCTCTGGCTTGCTTAATTTTCTGAAAAAATCCATCAATGGAATCAACACCTTTCTTTATTGCATTCAACTCATTTCTTAGACTCATCACATGAGACCTTGAGACAAATGCGAATCTTTTCTCCAACACCTTCCACACTCCTCTAGCAGATTTCTGCCCCACTGTAATAGCAAGAATTGCAGGAGAAAGAGTGGAATTCAAGAAGGTGAACATTGCTTGTTCACGATTCTTCCAAGCTATGAAAGCTGGATTAACCTCAACAGTATAATTTCCAGATGAATCTTTAAGAAACCTATCTGGAACAATGATTGAATCATCGAGCACATCTATCATCGAATAGGTATCAAGAATTACCTCGATCTGATGTTTCCATACTATATAGTTTCCATAATCGAGCTTCACAGTCATCATGGATGACATGTTTGATAACAGCAACAGTGAAGTATTCACTGGTAAACTTGCAGTAGCCATAGCAGACGCTGAAGAAGACGAACTAGAAGGAGCAGAAGCCATTGAAAGAGGATTCAATGCTCTGATACCATGAAAGCTTTTCACAAATCTATGAATTCTATCACAAAAAATCTAAGAATGAGAAAAGCAGAGAAGAGAAAGAAAAACAGAGAGAAAAATTCTAAGAATTTCTTCAAGTATATTTGATTGAATACAACTCACAATACAATTACAAATGGAAGCTCCAACCTATATTTATACTATTACAATGGGAGAGACGAAGCACCAGAAATATCAATAACCACCTCACACGTGCTCTAACAGATTCGCACACGTGCAGTCCTAACTCTAACCAACTGCTAACTGACTAACCATTTAATAATCTTATATTCTTTACTGAAACGGCATCGTTCTCTTGAATGATAAAATAGCTGCAACATAAAACGGCACCATTTTCTTTTAATGAGAAACGGCGACGTTTTGGTTTAGCTTTTCTTTGTGTTTACCCAGTCTTATACACGACACCGTTTTGATGGAATTAGCCGTTGGTTCTTCTTCCTCATGTTCCTCACTTTTTGAATATGTTTTATCTCCAGTACAGCTATGGCTTTCAGCCAAAAAGGTTACTACATGAGTGATTCTCATCCAATTTTAGCATCCAAGAATAGCTCCATGTCCATTGATATTTGTATGGCTGACATGAAAAACAGCAGCTCATTTCTCATTGAAGGAAATGACTGCTTAAACCAAGAAATGAGTGACGAAATTCCAGAAGAGTCTGCTGGATACTTAGCTGAACCTACTGTAGCTGACAAAGAATCAAAGCTTAGAAGGGGATCTGAGATATCAATGCCTGATTCAATCTCAGAAGACAAATGTAACAACCCATCTGAGAACTCTAAGAAAAGAGCTCGGAGGAAGATGTATCCTATTATTACAGACTCCTTAGCGAAGTGTTACTATTATGCAAGATAAAACGAGTTTTCTCCTATTCCTAATGAAATCCTAATTTAATAATGCAGGTCCGAAAGAGCATACAAATTCAACAATCAAAGAAGAATCGTAAGCTTGCTATGACTGACAACAACGAAGAAGATAGTAATGCTGGCCTTACTGGGCAAAGTTCAAGTAGCTGCTCCTCGGAGGATGAGTCCGATTCTTCTCAGGAGCTGAATGTAGGAGTGACCTCAAGTTTGACCACAAAAGGGGATGTAACTCTAAACTTGAATGGTAAAACAAGAGCCTGGAGGGGTTCAGCCACTGATCCCCAGAGCGTATATGCAAGGGTAAGTTCCCTCAAATGCTTGCACATTGACCAATTTTATTGAAATTTTCCTGCCCATGAATGTGACATTGAATAATTGATCCTACCTTTGTATCTTGCAGAAAAGAAGAGAGAAAATAAAGGAAAGGTTGAGAGTCCTGCAGAACCTTGTCCCTAATGGACCAAAGGTGAGCACTTTTCTCTATCTAGAAATTGTTCTGAAAGTCTCAGGTGTAATTGAAATTCTGACAAATAGTTCTTTGGTATTACAGGTTGATATTAGCACAATGCTTGAGGAAGCTGTCCAATATGTGAAGTTTTTACAGCACCAGATTAAGGTAAAGGGAATCCTTGTTAGTATACGTAAGGAAAGATGAGGTTAAAACAGTAGTGCTACTATTGTATTAATATGTTTCTAATCTTTTTTTGGTTATCTTGTTTGGAATGTTGTAGCTTTTAAGCTCTGATGAACTATGGATGTATGCTTCCATCGCTTACAATGGATTGGACATTGGACTAGATCTGAAAAACACCTCGGTGAGAAAATCATAGAAGATAAAGGACGACATAGCAGTCCATATAGTATGATGCAAATACATCAAGATGCCATGGCAACTTCAAATGGGCTTATTTGTATAGGAAAATTTCAAGTCCTATTATCACAGTTCCTATAGGGAACTTGTTATGACTAATCCCTCAATTTCTTTCACTTACACAGAAATTCTTCTTATGAGCACAATTTTTAGCTCCATTGCAAAAACTCTTCCTACTAGCCAGTGATTCAAGTTGCTGACCCTTTATGTAAACATCCCAGTACATACCAACAAGGCAACAATAAATTGCAAGAATTAGTTATGTCAGTCATGAAATGTCCTGCTTGATATGCTTTAAGAGTGAACAGAATTTTTCGACAACCATTCTCCATTGAAAGTCGAATACAGACAGTTGAAAATCAGGGTGAACTATGTTTCCAGAAAGTAACCTTGAGGGTGAAGTGATTTTGTTCTGACAATAAAGAATTGTGTGACCAATCATAAGAATCCAAATCAATAGGAATAAATTCAGGGACCCCAATGAGAGATTGATATGTTGAGCACTACTTTTGACTGTCGCTTAGATATTAAACCTTCTATAAGTAGTAAAACACTAAAACTTATCTGATGACAAGAAGGTCAAATTTGCTAAAAATGGAACTTATAAAAACAGAGATAACTTTGATGAGATAGAACTGAAATCCTAACCAATTTGCTATAACCAATTGGATAGAAATGAAGGAAAAGGTCAGCGAGAAGTACCTACCCGAATCTTATCAGGGTGATCTTCTCGGGTAGGTATGCTTCATAGACAAGGGAATAGGTATGCTTCTTAAAAAAAAGGGTTCTAACTACGTATCACAATTTGGTGAATACATGATGAGATGCAATATAATCTGAGGATGAGAAGATGAGGTTACCAACCATACACCCTAGTTCAAAAATATGAACTAGTCACTTAACCTCAATCAAAAAAGCACCTCAAAGTAAAACACCTTATGTAATTTCCACCAGTCAATTAATAAACCATCAGAATTTTCACCTCAGAACAAACTCTACCACAATAGTACATCACTTGGCAAAGATGACTAAGGAAAGGGAGTGACTAAAATGAACCTCATAAACAAAATTCCCTGGGCTAATGCTTTAGATGCTGAGGCTTTGGTCATGTTATTGCCTAGTGTCCCAAATCCTAATAAAGCTCTTGTCCTCAAGGGACAAGAAAAAGAGGATGACAAAGAAGATTTGGAAGAACAAGTCTATGAACCTAACATCGATGAAATCTAGGACACAAATGAAGAGTGCAAGGGAGACCCTAACTTCCTTGGTTGCATTCTAGCTATATCACACTAAAGGTGATTGAAGTTGAGTGTACATTAACACAACCTAGGAAGCCTTTAGATCTAATCGTACTATCACCACATGTTAAAGTATTTGAATCAGTAAAAATATATGTAATTTGTAAGGGCAGTGTTTTGGTTCCTGAGCGCAAAAGGTAGAAGGATTCAGGTCCAAAGAGCTCAACACAATGAATTTGTAGAAAGTGGGTTTAAAAACTAGGTTTCAATGGATCAAGCAACGTGCGCAGTGTGTTAAAGACAGTAAGAAAGTAAAGAAAGACAAGCTTTATGTAAAGAAATCCTTCCTCGGTGAAGTCTGAGAAGAGGGGTTCTTGAATATAATTCTTTAGACTTAAATACAATTTTAGTTCTTGTGGCTATAGTGTTTTCTTTACAGGTTTTTCCGATCCCCTCTCCTTGGAGGGTCTTTCGCATTATATAGCTCTTTTTAGATGATCTTGGCCCTCTATTTGTTGATCATCCATGCTACTACTTGAGTGTTTGTCCCATCAAACACCTTCCCAAACCCCTTGTGAGTTGCAGTAGCCAAGGCAAAACTGTTCAGAGTCTTTTCTACATAAATGCAGCCAGGAGGTTTGGTGAGATGTATTAAATGTGGTGGCAGCCACCATCCCTTCAGTCATGTCAGGGCTGGCCCCTTCTCCAAAACTCTTTCTCTGTAGTATGACGTGGTCTTACTGTTCGAGGGTGTGACCTCCTCGATGCGATAATGGCCCTCTCGGCCATGGGTATGACATGTGGCACTATTACCTTATTTAAATTCTTGTACCCCACATAATCCATGTCACAAAACAATCACAAAGCAAGTGATAATCCAGAAAATTCAAGCTCATTCACTAAGAACAATTTAAGGCAATTGTAGCCAATGGCCGAAGGTATCATCCCTTACTTATTGTGGCAAACAACATAATAAAAAACAACTGGATTCTCTTTTCTTCTTATTTATTTTCTTTTTTGTGTGTGTGAATAATTTCACTTTATTTCTTGAGAAAATTACCAAAAACTCACCTAATAAAATATAAAGGACACCTTTTTTTATTTTTTATTTTTTTGCCTTTGTGTATAATTTGACTTTATTTCTTGAAAAAATTACCCAAAAAAAAAAAATCATTTAGTAAATTATTAAATACACCTTGATCCCCTCAAGACATTGTTGACACCGAAATAATTGCATTAGTTAACCCTTAAGACGCTTGTTAGAGCATTAGCACTGGAGAATGCTAATGTCATATGTAGGGAGAATTTGGCATTTCCAGCCCCAAAATGCTTTGCATCAGGGAATGCTAAACCCAAGTATTGCAAGTTTTTTTGCAATACTGCTACAGTACAATTCTAAAGGTAAAATTTTACTGTAGCAGTATTGTAAACCAAAATAATTATATTTTATTCCCTCTTTTCACTTCTCTGACTTTTCTCTTTCAACTCATCTCTCTCACAGAGCTCTCCTCTCTCTTTCTCACCGGTACCATTTTCTTTGATTCTTTCTCTTATTCAATCCCTCCTTCTCTCTCGTCCTTCTCTGTGTGGGTCGGTGCCCATCTCTAGATCATACGGCGTGGTGTCGCGGTGTGGGCGTGGGTAGGTGGTGCCGCGGCGTGGCAGATAGTCGCGGCGGCGTGGGTCTCTTCCCTCTTTGTCTCTCTTTGATCTCTCTTCACTTTCTTTTTTTCTTTCTCTTCCCTTGAATCAAGCCTCCGTGGGTCTCATGGTTTGGTGGAGATCATGGTTTGATATGGCAGATCGGGGTGGTGCCGTGGGTCTAATGGGTGTGGTGGCTGTTGCTGGCTCCGATTAGTTTGATGGTGGGTGTGTGTGTGGCTCAGTTGATGGTTTGATGGTTTGTGTTTGTGTGTGTGTGGCTCTGTTCATGGTTTGGTGGTTTGTGTTTGTGTTTGTGTGTGTGTGTGTGGTGATGGGTTTGGGTGTGATGTGGAGATCAACGTTGGGCTGTGGGTTTGTCGTGGTTTGTGTGGGTTTGGATCGACGTGGGTGATCGGTGTTTGGGTGATCGGCGTTGGGCTGTGGATTTCTGCAGGTGGTTTTTTTTTTTTTGGCTGATCGGTGATCGGTGGGGTGTTTGATGGTCTGTTTTTTTTTTTTTTTTTTTGGTATTGATGGTAGATTATGGGTGGCTGGTGGTGTCAGGTGTGTGTAGTGTAGCGGTGGTGGGCATGTGGTGATGGTGTTTTCTGTAAAATTTTTGGTTTTTGAACAGAAAGAATGAGAAAGAAAGAATAAATGATGTAATTGGGGTATATTATTTTAATGAGTAAAATTGGAAAATAAAAGTTTGAGATGCTTGAGGTATTATAAAATGATATGATATAATGATAAAATGGCTTTTGAGATGGTAAAATGGAGTAGAATTAGAATTCCCTAGTGCTAATGCACTTAGAACCCAAAATAAAAAATTAACTGTCAACCAGTGCCTCAAACTAAAAGGCACAAGTTTACACACATTTAACTATATTGTTATGTGGTTTTCCATATTTTTTCAAAACGAAGTCATATTTTATGCCACCATCATACCACGCCCAGTCACCTTGAATATTTATTTTATTTTATATTTTATAAACAACTTGAATATTTGTATTTGTTTTCTTTTTTGAGGGACGTGCTTGGCATTTAACCAAATATTTAATATTTACTTTAACACGTGATCTTAAAATATTCATTAACAAGACCTATTCCAAAAAAAAAAAAAAAAAAAATTCCATTGAAGGGTCAACTAATCTCAACGTCAAAAGACTAATTAATTGAACCAACTCAAACTACATAGAAACGACCACCGTGCATCACCATACAGCCACCCCACCAACCAGAATCCATACTACTATTTTTCTGACCAAGTTTCCCATCAACCCCGTGTAGTTACTATCATCACCTCCACATGACAACCAATTCACTATCAAACATAGAGCCCGTTTGTTTAGGCTTATTGGGAGACAAAAACAGGCGTTTAGCAAATCGTGAAAATCTTGATATATTTGGCTGGGCGAAATTTGTGGGATAATCCTATCATTTAAATATTTACTCATTTTCTTTATTGTGATTTATCTAATTTATTGCTATAATATTTTAGGTGATAATCCTATGGATTATAAATGGTCATATTGATAATAGTGATGAAGATCAGTCTTATGATGTGGAAAACGATGAATATGATGATGAGGAATTATATGATCTTACTGTTGCTGGATGTCATGTTGCAGTGACATATTATATAAAATATATTGATAAACAACCATGTAGAGATTTTGAACAAACTAGCTATATGTGGTTGATGGATTGTTTGATGGGTAATGAAACGAAATGTTACGAAATGTTTAAAATAAAGTCACATGTTTTCCTTCAATTGTGTAATGTTTTACAACATACATATGGGCTTCAGCACACAAGGCATATTAGGCTTGAAGAGTCAGTAGGTATATGTTTAATGATACTTGGACAAGGAGCTTGTTATAGGATGGTTCAAGAAAGATTCCAACATTCTGGTGAGACTATACATAGACATTTTCATAGAGTTCTAAAACGCCTTAACATAATGTTAATGGATATCTTCAAGCCTTTTGATCCTACATTTAGTACAGTTCCAAGACATATATAGAAGAATCCATTGTACATGCCACACTTTCAAGTATTCATTTCATACATTCTAATTTGTTTCTAATATTTGTTAGGATTATTTCCTAAGTATCTAAACTTTATATTCTATTTTAGGATTGCATTAGTGCCATTGACAGTACACATATCCAAGTTGTTGTTGGAGACGACAAGAAAGCTTCATATTATAATAGAAAGGGCATGACATATTTTCATGTGATGGCAGCATGCGATTTTGATTTACTTTTCACATTTGTTATGGCTGGATGGGAGGGTGTAGCACATGATACATGTATTTTCTTAGATGCTATCCTTCGACAATCTGTAAGCTTTCCAAAACCATCACCAGATATATTAAATTTTTTATATTTTAAATATGTATGAAGGATATTATTTATGTACATCTTACATTTTTTTTCTTTTACTAGGAAAATATTATTTAGTTGATGCTAGATACCCCTTAAGGAAAGGATATTTGCCACCTTATAAGGGACAGAGGTATCATCTTTCAGATTTTCGACGAGTTGGTTGAGAGAATCACATAGAAGAGAGGTTTAATTATGTTCACTCATCGTTTAGAAGTGCAATTGAGCGAACTTTTAGAGTGTCAAAGAATAAATGGAAAATTTTGAAGCAAATGTCACCTTATGACATTAAGCACCAAAGAAACATTATAGTTGCTACTTGTATTTTGCATAATTTTATTAGAAAACATGATAGGGAAGATGAGAGATTCAATTGGGATGAACATGGCTTGGATAGACCAAGAAGCAATAATAGTGAAGAAGGTAGTAGCAGACAGGCAAACGTTGAAAATATACAAGATGAGGAGATGAAATTTGTTCATTACAAAATAGCTCAATCCATTTGCAGGTTGTAAACAATATTTTTATTATTTCTGTTTTGGTGTTTTGGTTTTTAATTTTTCAGATAATAACTTTTTTTATTATTATAATGGATTGTCTAGTATTGATATTATTGGCAATTAACATTTTAATATAATTATTTTTCTAATTAGTTTAATATCCTTTTCTTGATGAGTTATTTTTAATATTTTAAATTTGATAAACTTCTCTCCACGAATTTCAACAATGAAAATATCATTATTGTTGTTATTATTAATGTAATTGTTAAGCTTAATTACATACTTTCAATAATAATAAAAAACACTGATTACAGGAAAAATGACAATATAACCTTCAAAAAATAGTTAAGTCATTTTTTGGAATTTACACTCAAAACAGCTATTTTTAAAATAGCTTATCCAAACACTTAATATGGCTTTAAAAATAGAAAATGTATATTTTCACATTTTTACCAAACATTTATCTGTGGTTTTTAAAATGGAGTTTTCAAAACGCAAGTTTTAAAAACGCACATTTTGAAACAGCTTATCCAAACAGGCCTATATATTTATTATTGAAACGGTGATATTTGTTGCACATCCATGTATTAAGGACACACAAGTGTACAAATAATTGAAATTTTAAGTTAAAAATCCCATAAAAACCAATTCACTATCAACACATATATTTATTATTGAAACGGTGATACTTGTTGCACATCAGCATTTACGAACAGACAAGTGTGCAAACAATTGAAATTGTGAGTTGAAAATACCATGACAACCAATTCACTATCAAACAATATTTATTACTAAAAAGGTAATACTTGTTGCACACCAATGTGTGACACACAGGTGTGCAAACTGAAATTGAGAGTTGAAAATACCATGAATTTTTTTTTTTTTTTTTGAGAAACAAAATACCATGAAAACATATGGCTTGTTTCTAGTCTTCTTAAACCGAAATGTTGGAAATACAAATAAATGAAACTTAAAATTAATGAGCAAAAAAGCTCAACCACGAGGAAAGGCATAAATGAGCAACAGATTTACATTTAGAGTAGGTGAGGTAACCTTTTCACAAGGAACTAAGGTTACCACATGCTACTATCATTTCCTCTAAAGATATGCATCAGATTCAATATTTAGGAAGCTTCTGGTGTACAGGTACTTCATGTTCATAGCTTCAAATAGTTTTGGGCTGAATTAGTATTTGTCCAATTATCCAAATGAAATTAAGATTATATGATCATTAATCATATTAAAACCCAAATCTGCATATAGACTTATTTAGGCAAAATATTCTAAGCATCGAAGTCTGTCAATAAAGTATACATATGTGAGCATTTGACAAGCCAATGAACAATATAAAAGGTCACACCTAATACATATAAAAAAAGAGGTCAGAGTGAATCTCATACAATAGGGCAAAACTTAAGAGGAACTGCTTTATGGGTTATACAAAAATCTTAATTAACCTAAGAACAAAGAACTATATAATTAAGAGAATGGCATCTCTTAAAGGTATAAATAAATTACAGAGTTGATATTTAAGTTAGGGGACAAGATTTTTCAGGATGGAAACAAGTTTCCTAGATGCTTTGCAATCTGTTTCCAACCCTTAAAATGTTCAGCATGTTACACTGCTAACAAACAACAATACAATTTCTACTCTGAATTTTTTTTTTATTATCCAGCATATGTTACAAGAATATAAGATCCACTTTCAAAATTCGTGACTGGATAAAGATGGGTGTACCGATGCATCATCACCTGAAATCCTTAAAAAACTGAAGGGTGAAATTTCTCTTTTTATGCTTGTTCATCATTGACATGGTTCGGTATTTCAGCTTGACTGTCTAGAGGCATATACTGTGCCATTATAGCTCTGATTTCAGAATCCATGTATTGCTGCAGAAACAACAATAAAAAATCAACAACTTGAATATGTTAACCCAATAGAAAATAAAGCTTAATACCTAACAATTAACTCCTTGAACATTTTTAGAATTTATCGCTGCAGCATGAACCTAAAATCTAGTTTCTAAAAGAAGCCTCCTAATAGATCTTCTAAAACCATAAACAAATAGAAGTCGAAACCAGTAAGTGTAAATTTTTATTTACGTCACCTTCTCAATAATAATAATAATCGAACAAACAGTAGAAGTACCCCTTGTCCTATATGAATCCATAAACCCTCACAAATAACACACTTAAGGTAGGTCAACACCTCAGACCTCCTTTAAAGGAAGTAAAAATACCATTTGGCTACAAAGCCATTGGTTTTCAAGTCACCTTAAGAAAAATAATTTATGATAATTAAAAAATGGACATGTTGAAGTACAGTAAAACAAAAGGTGTTTTTTTTGGATAAGTTTTGGCCCAATGGAACCCTGACTAGTAGTAGTCTGTTGAATATCATAAAATATTCAAACTAATAACTGAATAATAATCATGCATAAAGAATACAAATGCTACTTTTGGGTTAAAATGTTGCGTATCAAAATTACAAAGCTTTAAAATGTTGCGTATTATAAATACACGAGACTTGCCAATGTGCTACAGCGGATTTGATAAGTTTTTTTAAGCATTAATATAATAACTACTTTTCTATGACACTACTTCCAAATACACCCTAGTATAATACTACACATTTTACCAATCTCATCATTGCAGTTGATAGAGGTAGAAACTAATACAAGCTAAATTAATAGTAGCACCAAAGAGTAAGTAAAGGCTTCAGAATCAACATAAATATATGAAGTCAATATACATAAGACTCTTCTGGATTGGGTTACAGTGTTTGGATTCCGTTCTTTTTCTTCAGTCCATGGTTTTCATGGACTTTTGTACTTTATGCACTTGATTTGTTTTTGTCCTTGATGTTTACTTCCTGTATACTAAAGTGACTCCCCTCTTTTTTAATATATTTTTATTACTTATCAAAAAAAAAAAATTTAATGCAACAAGCTTACCCGTAATCTATATTTGTACACAAGATATGCTCCTCCACCGGCCATAGCCAAGCCTATCAATATGACCCAAACAGCAGCCCAAGCAGATTTTGTCTCATTGGCCCTCTTAGCTGCAGATGACCAAAAAGGTATTTATACAAGCACAATTGTGTGTAGCCAACTTCTAAGCGTAAAGATATGATTCATAAAGGATGAAGCTAGACTCACTGATACAGGTATCATGTTTCCATGATATACAAAAGATCCCCACTGCAAGTGCATTCGTAGCTTCCCCAGGTATTCTTGCAGCTACACTCAGGGCACTGACAGGCTTTCTTCTCTTTACATTCATCAATATCTGTATAAGGAAAAAGAGTTTTGAAAAAGACAACTAAAAAAAAGGCTGTTTGACAACACTTGATATCAGTTTTCTTCATCCCAAGCATTGTTCCAAAACAAACAAAATTAGTCAAATCCCCATGTTCTGGTACAATAGGCGCAACCAGCATATGGATGATCCCATAAAACTCACCACTTAAAAAAATGGCTGTTCTCACTTAAGAGGAGTACTGGCTCAAAATGGATCAACCATTCGCTTATCCAGGTTTCCCTGGAGAATGTCTAATATTTTCACTCATCATGTAATATCTTTAAATAAAAAAAAAAAGAAAAAAAAAAAAAGGAGTGAAAATCTAGAAATACCCTTAATCTAAAAGAAAAGGAACTATCTTGATCACATCAATAGTCGGGCTACACCAGGATTTCAAATAAACAAGTGTAGGATTTAAACCCCACTAAATGAGACATTCAAAATACTGCTGGCAAGTTCCCCATCCTTGTTATTTTAAAATTGAAACCATCAAACAAAAAGGGTTACAAGTGTATGGCAATATGATTTGCAATTTAGAAGTTGATTGGTTCCAAGATTTAGTGCAGCTGTACCATAAATACGAGTCTCAGATATTTTTAACACATGTATGGCCATATTGATTCCCCCACACCCCCTCCCCCCCACCCCCCCCCCCCCACCCCCCCCCCCCCCCCAAATCAAAAGAAAGAGATAAAAAATAAAAAATAAAAAAGCATATAATAATTCACTCATATTACATCCCCTCAATGAAGAAAAAATTGGGACCTATGATTCTATTTATGGAACAAGCCTTGCATAACACACTGTTACGGATAATTAAGGCTCTTATATATTGAATTTCCTTCTGATTATTAACTTAGTTTGTATCATGGGAGGAAATCTACATACAAAAAGTCAGAGTATCTCTTACCTCCACAGCTTTTGACACCATCACCTGTAAATCCCGTAGGACACTGACATTCAAGCTTCCCATTATCCTGTTCTCAAAATAATGAGAATATTAACCACAAACAAGAGAGAGAGAAATAAAGCGAAGGGGGAGGCAAGAAAAGAAATTGGAGGTTACTTACTGAACAAGCAGAGAACGAGTGTCCATCTCGGGAATCATGCCAACAACCTCCATTATTTATCTTGCACCTCCCAGGTCCACTTGCTTGAAGCCAAAAAGAAAGATACTTTTAACAATGAAAACTCAGAGTTCTAAGATGTTTGAAATTTAAATATATTTTCAACATTATCTTGAATAGAAACTAAAATATTAAAATAATTAATAATAGTAACATATACAAACTAGTGCGTTTGGCATTGATTATTTTTGCCAGCTTATTTTACTATTCAGCTTATTTTTTGTACTATTCATGGGTCCCACTGTACTATTTCAGCTGCCTCTACATAGTGTGTGATACATAAATATCATTTGCATCTACGACTCCAGCCTAAATTATGAACTGTCGGAAACCATAGCTTGTCACTTGCCACAATTGAAGAACTACCTTTTTTAAAGTTTGTTATTGCAATACCTGAACCAAGCTTATGATCCCACAGATCCTACCAAACTGTGAGGTTTAGGACCTACAAGGATTATTTGTTAAATTTGGGCAAGATCCTGTGATCCATATCACTATTTTAACAACCTTGGCCATACCAGAGAATTAAAATACCATACACTAAGATATTTTAAAAAAAAAAACCTAGGTGTCACTGTTGTGGCACTTTTTGTTCTCTAAAATTGCCCTTTTGTTTAGGGAGTGTCAATGTTAAATACTTAAATACCTATTCTCAACTGCTGTATCTTAATTATCCCAAGGATTTGTCCACTGTCTTGCAGAGAAAACTGAAGCTATATGCAAATGTTTTCAAATATTATAGGATACTCTGGACAGCTTCTAATCTCCAACCAATGAATAAATACCTTTCTCTTTCCCTGATTCTTGTGTTCCCCTAGATGGTTACAGAACCATTTATTCATACAGTATGTTTTTTCATCTAGAGTGTACTACTGTGCCTTCTTGCGATCACATAGTTCAGTGATTTGTCAGTTTGGTTAACAATGCTAGTGTATAATGAAAGAGTAATGGTTGGGTGCAAACAACAATAATGCCATAGTTTGCTAAATGAACAAGAAATGCTGGACTCCCAATTCAACTTCACTCATCCACCCCCCCCCCCCCCCTTCATCTCTATCTTTTTATTTTATTTTTCACCTCATTCTTCAAAAAAAAAAAAACCACCTACCCCTACCCTAACCCACTCGCCCCCCCCCCCCCCCCCCCCCCAACCCCAAAAAAATATCTTGTACAGCCCCAATATTGTGTATGCTTCAAGATTCTATACCTTTCACGCTGTACATTTTGTGAAAAGTTATTTTTGGGTAGAAAAATATATTTAGTAAGAACTGACTGTTACTTTATGGAA